>OY744477.1:44543690-45023830 GCA_963556175.1 Tipula confusa | reverse complement strand
AGTACCCCTCTTCGCCTTCTTGTAGGTTTGAAATTAAAATAAGAACCCTTTTTTATAGCAGATTCGGATTCTTTGGCTAAAAATAAAAAAGGAGGTTCGTTAATTTTGACTAAAATCAGCTAACCGGAAATGGCTGCCTCCATAGGGTGTTTTTCGAGTTTTGTAAATATTTCAAAAAGTACAGCACTCTGAGAAAACAGTTAAGTGCAAAAATGTTATACTAAAAATTAAACAAAAAAAAAATAAATTTTATTTTTTTTTTTAAATTAAAATTCTACCTTTTCCGGTTAACCGAATTCCGCCAAAATTAACTTCCCAACATAGTTATTTTTAGTCGGAGAATCAAAATCTGCAATAAAAATTATGGGTTCCTATTGCAATTTCAAAGTTACCCTCCACCCTAGCTACAGGGTGGGGAAAGGGGTACTAATTTTAGCATTAATACATTTTCCTCACGGAATAATTAAATTTTTGGTAAATTATTTTATTCGTAGAGTGGTTATTTTTCGAAATATTTGAAAGTTTCAGCATAAACACCCGGTATATATATATACACATATATATATATATATATATATATATATATATATATATATATATATATATATATATATATATATATATATATATATATATATATATATATATATATATATATATATATATATATATATATATATCATCTAGCCCAGTAGGCGGCAATTTCTAAATATCAGCAAAAACATCCAGAAACTCGCAAAGCAACAGTCAATAATTATCATAACATTCGGAGGTTTAGAAAACTGCACCCACAAAAAGAGCAATACCCTAAGGGACATAAAACAATTCAAAATAAGTATGGTAAAAATATTCCTAGAGTTCGAGTAGACAGAGGAAATCGCCCTTAAAGGAAAAAATGAGGCTCCTGCGGAATGTGTGGTTGTGCTTTATTAAACCACGGTCACCCGAAAATATTCATTTTATGAGTTCAATTCGTAAATATAATAATTATAAAAAATGACATCTTTTGGTGCAAATTAAGGTAAACAAACCAACTTTAAAATTCCTTGGACAAGTATACCATTTAATTAGAAGTGACCATTTCAAAGGTGGTGTTTGGCAGATTTAATCTCGGCTTCCCAAATACCACCAAAATGGGGGGTACTGAGAGAGATGAAGTGCCAAGTAATAATAGAAAATTATACTCGAATTTTTAATTAATTTTTGAACTGGTTTCTTTAGCTGACTATGAGCACCAATGAAGTGACCAACATCAACTTTTAAGAATGGTCTAAGCAATTCCAGCCTACAGTTTGGTAAGTTGTCCGTTCCTTGGTTTTTTATTTGCGATTTGAATTTTGAGCATGAAATACTTATGGACTAAAGATTTGTACAAATTTTGACCGCTTTATCCAATAGTCTTGCCTTGAAATAGCTAGCATCAGTGTTGGACCTGTATGTTTATTGTTGTAAATCTACCATCACTTCTTATCTTAAAATTTGAGCTAAAGCGTTTCTTGCAAAATGATTCTTCTGGTGACAGGATTGGATTAAGTTTTGAAATAGATTCTACCTCTCAGAATCTTCTCAATCCCTGTAAATTCAATCATCAGTTGTTCGAGTCGTGCAAGGTGTGTTTTAAATTCTTCAATATTGATGTCATCATCAGATACTTTAACAAACTTGATGATGTTTGTATCAGCTTCCCTTTATTGGATGAGGACTGTTTCTTTAAAGCTTGCATATCAGACATTTTGATTGTACCTAATTTGGTTTAGGTATCATTTTTTTACTTTGTATCAAGAAAATTTGTACGTTCCTCAATCAGAATGGCTACCTGATTGATAACCAAAACGTGCGGGTAACCTGAATCCAACTTGTTATGGATGTGTTAGATTTCACCGATAGCTAAATTTTGTAGTTGATGCTGTATAACGATGCGAATCCCAAAGTTATGTTCTTTATGCTGTATACCTCAAAATAGCGAGCACCAAATGTGAAATCACTAACGTAGCGAGCACGTGTAAAATTATAGATAATTCAGCTTAAACCACTTGCCGAGTATTCGAATTGTGCCGAAACTTTGAGTTCACTAGAACTTTACTGTCCTCGGAGATTCCATTTTACTACGCTTTTTACGACTTTTACTCCATGAAGTACCAGTTCAATATCTTTTGAATATCTGAAAACGATCAACGGTGTGGTTTATCTGACCTTCTGATTAGCCTAGGAAGCATTAGGTTTATTAGAAAATAATGATCATTGGGATGCCACCCAGTAACCTACAAGAAACCGCTTTGTGTGAATCGTTTTTCAATGCGAGGAGTCACCGCTGTAATTGCTGGAGATTTTAGATAGACCTTGCGAGTAATACAAAGAGTTACTCAAGCTCCCGAGGTCAAATCATGCATTAAATCTTGACGATTATGACGTCATATAAAAAAATAATGACTATTAATAAATCACAAGAGCAGACGTTCTTCTAGCAGTTTAGTAATCTTGGGAAACCTATAATGGAAAAGAAACAAAATTGAAGTAATTGAATGAAAATTGGTAGAATTTAATGGGGAAAATATTTGTTTTTGTTTTTCTAAGTAGCAATTGCGCTAATTAACATAATATTCTACTCTAACAACTTCCAGCTAGAAATAAAAATAATGAGAAACTTAGAGACTTCACATATAGCAGTCAGTCGCCATGCAGCTAACAGCGTTATAATAATTAAGAACATTTACATATCATCATCTAAGCTCCCATCAATTGTTTAGTTTGCGAATGTCAGCCAACCAAATTACAATATTGAATTCAATTGTACCTCGTAAACTGTTTTACCACCAAATAAAATTAAGTTGATATTAAATTGCAATAAAACGTCAAATCCATATCACTTTTACACTATATACATTTTTTTCATCTCAAAAATATGTCTATGATCCATCAACATTATGTCATAAATTGTTTGTTGCTGCAAAATCGCGCACCAAATTGTTTTGTTTTATTTTCACAAACAAATAACGAAAAGCCACAATATGATATATTTCACTCGCGTCACTAAACCAATAAAGTCTTAATTTTATCTTTGGCAAAACAATTTAACTCGATCACGTAACACGTTTATGTTAGTGTGGTGACGTTCGTTCGGTAAATTTTTTTTTATTGCATATCCCAGTGAAACCAAAATTCTGGATTAAATCGATCGCTGTTACATAAATGAGGAGGTGACACAATTGCTTTTATTTGTTTTTATTTATTATTTGTTTAAATTCAAAACCGGCTCTAGGTTGTTATAATTTAATTTTTAATTAAACTTTTTTTTTCGTTTCTGTTTTTTTTTGTTTTGTTTTTGTGGATGTGGAATGAATTATGGCGTATACGTTTTATATGACTTTTGGGCCATAAAAATTATTTCGTTTAATTTTATGATTGGTATTTATTTCGTATAACGATATCGAAACAACAATAACATGTATTGATAAAGCTCCAAGATAAGCTTTTATATCATTTTTTGTGGTAGGGGACGGGACATTTTTTTTGTTTTTTTTTTGTTTAAGATGTTTTGAAATTGAAAATGAATTCTGTTTTTATTTTATTATGATACATTGTTGATATGGATAGCGTTTTTTTGGGTGGTAATTGAA
Organism: Tipula confusa; assembly: GCA_963556175.1. NCBI lineage: Eukaryota > Metazoa > Arthropoda > Insecta > Diptera > Tipulidae > Tipula > Tipula confusa. The sequence goes on along the minus strand of OY744477.1, from coordinate 45,020,213 downwards.
TTATAGAAACGAAAAGTCTCACTTTAAGCTCTGAAATCTTTCAAAGTTGCTAAAGTTTACTCAGGCAGTAAATTATGAAAACTAAATAAATCATGAACGCGTCTCGAAAGATACTTTTGAACCACTTGTTACATATTGGTAAACGTTCTAGGTGATCAGCCCAATGAACGTTCCTTTACGCACAATTCGGCCACCAGTCCAAGATGTAATTATTTAATTTTTATTTATAATTTTATAAGTAAATGGAAAGATCAAGACCGCGACGTGGTAAGCAAGTATCTTAATCATGCTATACAATCCGTGGAAAAGGATTTAGGAATGGTAATAAATGCCAAAATATTGGAGGTTTAAGAAAACTAGGCAACAGGCTTCCAAATTTACAGGCAGTAATTACAACGTATTATGTACCGTCGCCTCTAAATTCATATAACATTATGAACATAATATTTTACTGCCCAAATTTTTTATTCATTAGAACCCAGGCAATAATATGTTTATGTATAATAATCAATGTGTCCACCACAGCTTTACTCTAAAACCACTAACTATACTATGTAACAGCTTTTATTGTACATCAGACATATTTTTTATTCGAACATTGAACTAAAATAAAAAATACAAATGTTGAGTACCCTATATACCCAGAACCAGAATACAATGTCCCCATCACACCATCACCGTTATCATTACGGAGTGGCCACAATATCAAAAATTATTCATATCACGTATCAAAATTACAATATGAGTTGAATAGAAGTGGCAACAACAAAAGGCTATGATGATGAGAACCTTTTCAAACCAAAATATATACAAAAAAAAAAAAAAAAAAAAACCAACCAACAAAAAAAAAAAAAAAAGGGTTGCGAAATATAAAAAAAAATTAGTCAAGGATCATGCCAGGAATAAATTACGAGAAAATATTTTTGTGCTGTTGTTATCCTGTTCTTTGTTTTATCATTTTTTCACATATACATAGCAACAAAATGGATTCGATTGATGCTCCAATGTTGTTGATGTTCTTCTCATCATGATAATGATGATGATACCTTTATTTTTGTTGTACTTTGTTTGTTTTGTAATTTTATGATGCAAGGGAGACACCTGAATGTCTATTACTGAAATCAGATTCATCGGGATAATTTATGTACAGAATTTTCGATGATCGTTGAAATATTAGCAAATTGATTGGAAAATAAATTAATTAGAAATTGGAACAAAAGGAATGTTAAGCACATGCGAAAATTTGGTTGGTTAAAATTATTATTGAAGTTGTCCTGCCTATGTCTTCAAGTAGATAAGTAAAGACATTTAACTTATTATTTTTATACCAGACCAGTTAGACCAGACTTTTTTAGACAGCAACAAGACTGATTTTATCGGAAAAATCGAAACTTTATAGCCCTTTGTTACAGTCAAATATTTTAATAAGTCCCAAACTCATTTCCAATTCAGACTGACGGTATTTTAGCGACAGGATTTTTTACAGGAAAATAAATGTATCATTGACTACAATACGTCCATTATTCAAGTGTCTGATATAAACTTACAATTACCTAGGTCAAGTATTGAGATTGAAATGCCCGATTATTCATTATCCATGCAACTAGAAACAATATTCGATCATTCGAAAACGAACATTGAAGGAAGACTTGCCGAATTTAGGAAAAAATATAAATTTAACTCACCTGAGAAAGAAAAAACCTCGGTATTAGAAATTTGTCGTGAATACAATGATGTTTCTATTTGGAAGGAGATACTCTGACTAAGACAAATGAGTGCATTCACAAAATGATAACGGTCCAAGATTCACAGCCTATTCATATTTAGGAATATCGTTTACCTGAGGCAGCCATGAACGAAATAAACAAACAAGTAAATAACATCTTAAACGATAAAATAATTGAAACTAGCACTAAGTAGTCTATGGAATTTTCCCCTTTTGAAACTATACCTAAGAAAACTTCGAATGAGAGCGGACATGCCGTTTACTAGTGGATTTTAGGAGATTAAACAACAAAATGGTTCAATTTTTTATCCCTTATAAAATATTACTAAAATTTTAGACCAGTATGGGCACAAGGTATATAGATTAAATATGGTATGATATTGCGCATGTATAATGCTGTCTCTTTCCCAAATTATTTGTCAAACCCGGTAGCGACACAAAAATAAATTTAAAATGGTTATTTGTGCAGTATTTCATGACAAAAGCAATAACGATAAACGATTAAAACGAAATGCTAGTTCAATGCTAAAATTGCTAAAATTGTTGGAACTCAAAATTTAAATCACGAAAATGTTATAACTCTGTAAATTGATAAGGGTACAGATACAAGTGATGATTTAACCGAAAAGTTTATGAACGAGAGGTTATTTATGGCATAAATGCATAATATAAATACACATAGTACTACCATCATAAGAAAAAAAAAACGTTTACCCATTGGTGTTTCAGATGTCGGGTCGATAGAATATCATCAACATTTAGTATAAATATATGACATTTAGGCGATTATACATATCCAAATGTTTTGATTTTTTTAAAACGATACCAGTAGCGACATCTAGAACGTCAATGGCCTAATATACCATGGTAGTACTATGTGTATTAATGTTATGATAAATGTAATATGTTTTTTAATCTTAATAAAACATTTTTTACATGAAAACAAGAGGCTCATGGCCGAATATGATAAATAAAATTAAATATGATGTTGTAGCTGTTGTAACCGATTTAGAAAGGGGTAACCGAGGGCTTTGGAATCAGTATAGGATAAGCGAGAAGCAGCATTATTTTACTTATATTAATGACATTAAAATTTAAACGAGGTCGGAGAACTTTGCGGTTTTTATTTTAGGTAAATCTTGAAATGGAAAATTCAAAAATACTACTTTCTTCATTCTATGCTGCATAATAGGAGCTACTATCTAACGCTGTTGGAGCGGATCGAATAGCTCTCAGCTTTGTTAAGCTTTTATTGCCAGTTTTGCTGCCCTTATAACATACGTATTGAGTTCAAGTTTTACTAAATCTGTGTTCCCAGATACATGGAAAACGGCTGTAGTTAAACCTTTTCCCAAATTACGCCATCCTGATAATGTTAATGATTTTCACCCGATTAGTATATTACCAATTTTGTCAAAAGATTTGATAATTTATTTAACAAGTATGAGTCGGGATTTCGTGTAAACCATAATAAACCACAGCGCTGTTAAAGGTGGTAGATGATATTACTTCTAATATCGAAGATGGAAAAGTTGGTATATTGGTTCTCTTAGACTTCTCCAAAGCATTTGATAAGGTTGATTATTCTCTTTTAATGTCAAAGTTGTGTAATGAATATAACTTCTCAGAAAGTGCTTGTCAATTAATTTTCTCGTATTTATACTTACGACAACAAACGGTTAAATATTATGGCAACTTTAGCAACTCCACACTTGTTTCATCTAGTGTGCCTCATGGTTCTATTTTGGGACCTCTTTTGTTCTCAATGCGTATATAAACCAATAGTGTGTCTTATTATTGAGCAGACTAAAGATACTGACTATCATCTCTATGCTGATGACTTATAATTGTATTATTTTGGTAAGCTAGATAATATGACCTTGAAAAATGTATTTGATTATCTTTATGAAAAAATTAATTTCAGCTTCGAAATCAGCTTCGACCTTCCTTTTTTGTTCATGGAGTAAAAGTGTGGAATAGTGTTGACCCATCTATCAAAGCTGTGTCTAGTTTGCATAATTTATAGAAGCTGTACTTGGATAAGCTTTTTCATAATAAAGGGAATAAATACTTGGTACATATTTTTTCAACCTGTTTTCACTACAGCTCCCATCGATCCAGACAGTTTTTCGGAATTGTTAAAGGAACGCATTCGAAATGTTAAGCCTTACAACCCAAGGCAGATCACCAACATCGTTTTAAAACAGGTTTACATCCTCCGTAAGAAGGACATTTCGAAGTATTAAGAAGTATAAATTTCTATTGATAGGTTGAAACATGGATACAGTATGTCAGAAACTACTTCCAGTTTGATCATTCTAGATCGGAAGTCAGTTTCGTTTAGATAGTTCAGCTAATTACGTTTCACTGGGAAGAAGTAATGTTGCGGTCACTACCGTTGCACTTTACAAATATAAAATAAATAAAAAAAAGGATCTTATTGTTACGACAGTTGTGTTTATTGATCGATGATGACAATAAACACAACTGTCTGTCCCCACACAAGATGACTAGAGCTGTGTAAGTTACAAATGTATAATAAAAGTTAAAATTAAAAAGCGAAAATGTTGAAAAAAATTCTGCCACCAAACTAGATATAAAAAATCTTTAAAACAATTTTTAAAATCATCTTGAAAATGTTATTTATATGGTTTACTAACTTTCAAAATATACTGCCCGTAGCTTAAAAAAGTTTTCAATTTATATCATATTTGTCGTCTAGAAATAAAGTTTCTATAAACGTTTCACAATAACTTTCACACGTGAAGTAACTTTTCACCAGGTTTTTGGGCACAAACAAATGTTTTTTCTACTTAATTTAAAGTCAAACTAAAAGTAAAAACTTAATTACATTGATTTTGATATAACTTTTGAAAGCTATCGCATAAAATGACTTTTGTTACAAAATTAAGCGTAAATTTAATTTCAACCTTCATCTATTCTAAGAGACGATTTAAAAAAAAAAGTTGACAAATCATTATAACGTTACCGAAAAAAAAGTTCATCTTTTCAAATAAAAGTGAAAACTTTTCGATTTCATTTTTATGTTGTTGTTGAGAACCACTTACCGAAATAATGAGAATTTTGTACAATTTTCAATTAAGTTTTTATAAAAAAATAAGTTAATTTTTTTTAAACTTACAAGTAAAATTTCAGTAGCAGAAGTTCCAATAACCACAATTTTATAATACTACCAACTACTACAACTATAAAAAATTACAGAATTCTAGTTCCAAAATTATTTGTAAACAAAAACTTTTTGGCGATACTATAGTTTAGTTATGTACAAGAGTACAAATTTTCTAAACGTATATCGTCGACAAAGGAAAAAAAAAGTTTTGTTTGTCGGTTAAATAAAATTTCAAAGCTTTTTTTTTTGCTATTCTACTCTACTCTCGAACTTATTTTCGTTTCCTTGTTCGTATTGTAGCGTTCTTTTTCCGAGATACATATGAAGTTTTGATAGTTTTTATTTTATAATGTTTACGATCCACAGTTTTGATTTGTGGTTGCAGAACTATTCGACTATAAACGAATTGAAAAATATAAATAACAGCAGCACATTACAGTTTTGTTTCGATAACAAGCTGTAGAAATGGTTTTGGCACGTGGTTAAGTGAAATGGCAAATAAAACTATATTTGGATTTTTAGTTTTTTCTAAAGTATTTTGTAATGAGATTTTGTAATATATTTTGTAATGGAAATGTGGTTTGGCAGATGGTAAAACTATAGGAGGAAATTTATTACCATTATTATTGACGTTTTATTTAAATATAGGTCGAATAATATGTTATTTTCATAAACATAAACATTATATTTGCACAATGACTGCCATTTAATTTTTTTTAAATTTTTGATAGTCACTAACATGGTGACTATATGCTTTCAAGATGATCTTAATAAGTAGGCTGCCGTTTGTGGTAGGACAATGTAATACTGCTCACAAAATCAGGATTGGCAAAGTGCAATTATTAATTATCTGATATTTGAATTGAATTAATTGTTTTAATAATTAATTAGTCCTGTAGTTAGTGAGCACTGGTATTTTTCTCAAAACATACATAACCAGCAGAATATCCAAATATTTCGATCGCAGTAGTCTGTGCTTGTTGTAGTAGACGACTAGATATTCAAATGTTATAATTTTAGCTAATGTTTTAAAAATCTCCATCTATTTGGATAAAATAAACATGTGGTAAATTGTCGTCTAAATCGTAGCAAAAATGGCCTACGGCAGTAAGACAAAACCATACGCATCCACAAGCATCTGGATTAAGTCAACCATCGCACTTTGGTATTGATTTTTGGGAAGATTTTGGTCTTGTTCCCATCATGGTAGTCGAACTGGAAAACTTCCAACCACCAAAAACAACAAATACAAAACCTCATGACTTAAATAACTGCCAAACAACTATTTTAGCTAATATAGTGCTGTAATTTCCATCATATGACAAATTGGGTATGAGCAAAACACATCTGGCCATGCATAAGATAGATGTTGGTCAGCCCCAATCCATAAAAGAGCGGTACTTTTCAGTATGGACAGTAAAATAACAGAAATTATACCATGAGTAGGATCGAATGCTATCTTTTTCCATAATTGATAAAAGGCAGAGCTCTTGGTCATCCCCAGTAACCATCGTAATAAAACCTACGAAACGGTTGGCTTTGTTTACAATGGTTACTGGGACGGAATGGAACTCTACCTCCATGCGAGCACTACTGGCATAGGCAGTGTGCCATATTTTCCACGACCTATTTAATAAGGGATCGAATGACATCAATTCAAGTCAGCCTATGCACACACCATCTCATGTACCAGACGAACTAATTTTTGTCGACAAAAGCTAAAGAATTTTAGAAGCTTGATATCCAGCAGGAATTTTCCAGATAACTTGCAGCCATATCTAGAGGAGTGATTCGTAGTATGGTTTTTTTTAAAGAATCACCTACGAGCTTTTGAGTGATTCTATGCAGCAAGCTATTCAGAGGTTAAGAGGAGTAGAGCCGTTTTAGCTCAAAACTTGTATTTTTCAAAATTGTATCACGACTTTCTTATCGGGTAAGCGAGCCCTTGAAGCATATGACTGAAACTTTGCAAGAAGAAGTACCAACTGATGGATTTTATTTGTCTCATTTTATTTTATTTATAAATTAAGAATGGTCTTCGATGGCTCTGCGAAGGCAACTTCAGGCGTATTCTTCAATAACTGTTTGGCTGTGGCCTCGATTGTAACAGTCATTCTTAAATTTTTGCTATTCTTTTGCCCAACCTGATCAAGGAAGTCCATCGGGAAACCTAATCTATTATTAATACCGTACATACTTGAACTATACCATTTTATCACCAACAAACGAATGGTATGATCAAATCATTTCCAAGAACTCTTCCTTCAGGAAATTACAACAAGTGAAGTGTTGTGTTTCGTTTTGTTGGAAACGCCAGCCACCAAACCGAAAAAGCCCAAATCATTCATTTTCCCGCGACGAGAAGAGCTCTTCCGCATTCGACATAAACTTTCTTATAGCGAACAGCGAATGAACCAATGCGCACATAATGCAGGCTGGTGGTAGATAATAGAACATCTTTGCCCAATAATCCGACCAACACCCAAATATCTTCCATTCCATGTCTTCAATTACATCTTTAATTCTGCGTAACATACATGACAATAATAAGCTTGCTGGACCATCCTTACTGTAATCGCTACGACAGCAAGAGTTTTGGATACTTGCCGATAAGGCCAAGGCTAAAAAAATAGTAAACAAATGCGTCAAATGGAGCAATTTCTAGGCGCAGCGTCAGTAACAGTTAACGGGCAACTTACCACGCTCTCGAGTCGAACTAATACGCTCCTACCTTAAAACGGATGTTTTTTTTATTTGTTTAGGCACTAAGGTAATAACACGAATTGCGTCAACACTGATTCAAAATTACAGGAAGAAATTTTAAAAATAATCAGAATTTCGAATAACCTGTCCAATTTCTTTTTCAGAAATCGAAAACGTTGCACTTTAAAAAATAAGAGCGCCGAATTTAAAACGCCAATACACAAACCATGTGTTTTTTCGGCCGGTCACAAGGAACATGATAATACAATGAATAAGCACCGTGTTACTTGATACGTGAGATACGATGAGGTTTGTTAAAAGCCTTTTTTACACTTTGATCTTTTTATTGATTAAATTAGAGCTTTTAAAATAAAAACTGAATGTAGCATAAACTTTTAAAATTACTAGAAAATAAAATGGTTCAGTCACTCAAATATTAAATCGACCTATTTAATAAAAAATAGTTTCTTTTTTTCCCTGTAGCAAAATTACCCACGCACTTAACAAAAATTATGCAAAATCATAATATACGTCATCATATATAATACTATACCATTTCAGAATCTCCTTCCAGATTATGTAAAGTTACCTGTAAATACAAAAAAAAAAATTAAATCAACATTACTCCCATGAAATAAACGCAATTTTAATTTTTATCATCTTAAACACAACAAAAACGTCTACTAACTGAATGACCAAACTTTTTTGAGCAAAAATGATGGATTCAATATTTCAACAAGAACTTGTTACGATGAGTATATTATAAAAACATCGAAACTCCGCAACAATGAAAAATTGGGAAATAGTACAAAACAAAATCTCTGTTAATGAAAATTATGATGACGACATCAAAGAAAAATAAATCAATGTGAATGACGAAACAATGATTTTGTTATTGTGTAATGATGATAATGTAGATAACAATGACAATGGAAATGATATTGATTAAAATGTATGAAAAAAATGGAAATTAAAAGTCATCATTTTCAAATGTGCTAAGCATAATCAAATATAAGGCATAAGTATGGCGATGAGCGTTAACGTTAGGATAATATCGAGCAAATGGGGATGTGGTTGAAATTGTAGAGCTTTCCGTGGAACAACTTGTAAGATTTCAAAACATTTAAAAATAAATTGATTAATTACCCACAATGTTAGTGGAATATCAGCGAGGCATGTCGTTGCTACAGTGACACTTGAAGGTGAAATTTATGTTAAAAAAAAATTTAAGCGCAAAATGCAACAAAAAAATGTAACTTAAAGTATCCTTATCTAAGAATATTTGAACATATTTATTTTTTTGTTATTTTTTTTTTTAAACTTTTGTATCTGAAAAAAGTTTGTATTTTATTGTAACTTACAGTCCAAGCCTTCTCTGAATATAAGTGTCCACAAGCGGTCCTTTCAAATACGTGAATCAGCCTATTTATCACTTCTTATCGTAAAATCCTTGCCGTGCCTATCCTTGGCTTTATCATCCGGCTGTGAAGTCTTGGCATAGAATCTTTAAGCTATTTTATAAGGTGGTCCTGCTGAAATACAAATTGTGGACCAATCATTTTAAATGTGAAACTATTTTCCGCATCATTTTAATTGGAACCATTAAGATCCTACAGCCTCATACTATTATATGTTTACTTCGAGAGTGGCGTATATGGGAGCAATATTCATAATTTTAGTTTCTTTTTATCCAACAAAACAATAATTTATCCGGCCATAATATGTTCCTCCAAAATTCAATCGGTTTGTTAATATGGCATGTTTTGCATGACGTTTGCATTAATCTTTTTTCCTAGAGCCTTCTGCATACTGTGGACTTACAAATGAATCGTTTTGAAGATGAATTAATTCGGTTTTATTTTAGTGACATCTTGTTTCAGAGATGTACCTCATTTTCTCTCTCTCATTTCGGTATTTTTAAGCACTTCTTTGTTTTTGTTTGTTTTGTTATTGATATAAAATCATAATTAGATTGCAACTATATTTTTTGGTCACGTTAACTGTCGATATTTTAAAAAAATGTAGCTGCTCTTGTTTCAACACTAAATTCCGACTTTTTCGGCGTTTTCCAATAAACTAATGTTTGTAAGAAAACAAAACAACTATTTTAAATACTTGGAAAACAATTGAAGGGAAAACATAGGCAACTTGATTTTTTTGAAAAAAATAATTATGTATTGCACAAATAATTTTAAAACAGAAACTGAGTGTACATATAATTTTAAAATAAATTTAATTAAAGATTTCTTAATGTTAGAATTATGAAGTTATTTGCACATCTAATATTGCAAGCAATTTAATTTTGTGAAATCAAACATTTTAATGCTAGAAATATAATTTTAAAATGTATAGTATATATATATATATATATATATATATATATATTTATATATATATATATATATATATATATATATATATATATATATATATATATATATATATATAATGATTGTTTTCAATACACAAAAGCTCATTTTTCAAACCAACTGCTTCGTGAGGATGATAAAGTTTTAAAAAATTTAAGTAAAACTTTTTTGCTATACAAAGCTTAATATTTGTATTTGATTGCTCAATTAATCGAGTGGCACAGTAATTACATAAAACTATAAAAAAACCTAAATGAATGCAGTAATCGATTTGTTTTATTTAGTTTTTCGAATTTAATTTAAAATAAAAAATTTTGTTTGAGTTTGAAATTTTTAGTTTTGTATAATAAACTTGTTGAAAAACTTTTTTATGCAATTTTATGTTTGGTTATGATTATGGCCAATTATGCAATATATTATTGATTAGTGGTGCATGTATATACTTCCTAATTAGGTTCAAATGACTATTGTACTGTGTTTTGAAAAGTTTTTTGATGAAATTTTAATACAAATTGAGTTTGAAGTATATTCCAATTAGGTCTGTGTTACTAATTTATTAAACTTGTGGCAATCAATAGTTAAGATGATCTTTTTATGAACTGAACACCGCTTAAACTGAAAACTGAAAATATGAGGACAAACATAAACGAATAGTCAAATAAATAGAGGTTTTGCTCTATAATTTTAGCATATTTGAAATAAAAACATTTCACAATGTAGGGAATTAATAACCCTAATTCCCGGTTGCAGTACAAAAAAGACTTGTTTACAGTAAGTATAAATCTTTTCAGTAGTAATGCCAACAACTATTACTCTTTTAAGTAAGTAAATTTAATTTCCAATTTAACATTTAAATGTCTCTTCTTACAAAAAAATCTAATCAGTTAAAAAAAATTGTATTAACATTAAATATATTGCTTCTGTGAGCAATGATGAGATCTTAAAAGCAACAAGCACTTTTTTGACCTAAAAATATTATAAGTTTTTGAATAGTTTATTAACAAACTTCACGAAAGCGAACAATACTTAAAATTGAAAGATTTTTTGACTAAAAATAGATTGAATCAACTTATATACAATTTTGAAAACAGGTTCCACATAAAAAGTTTAAACCAGGTTGCACATATTAACGCTATTTTTTTGACTTAAAGATGTGGAACACATGCACATGCTTTATATCTATTTACTAATCAGTTTAGAGATTTATTTTAGCTGATAGTCTATTTTAAGTTAATTTTAATTAGAATTTACCAATGAGGAGAAAATTTAATACGTTCCACAATAAAATTTATATATATATATATATATATATATATATATATATATATATATATATATATATATATATATATATATATATATATATATATATACCAATATTTTAATCAATATAAACAAATTTATTTTATATAACCCTAGATATGGAGTATTTATAGATGAGGCCCACACAATCAAAACTATCATGTTCCACAACAAAAAAATTCTTTTAATTTATAGGGTCGTATGAATACATTCATAAAAGCGTTCTTGCAATAATGTATTAATTAATAAACTAGAATTATATTATTCAATTGCAAAAATAAATTGTATATTCCACTTTACAGAAGTTAGATTATTAATATAAAATAAGTTAGTTCTACTGTAAGTTTATTTAAATTTAAGTTCAGTTAAAATAAAAAATTCAATATGTTCCACAATGCAAGAAAATAATTTGTTTTCTTCTAAAGATTATTAATTTTATTTAACACTAAATATGGAGTCTAAATATGGAGGTAGATGCCCTCCAAATGATCAAAAAGATTACGTCCCACATAATTTATACGGTATTATAAACACATTCTAAATTTTACCATTTTAGAAAACTGTAAAGCTTCGAATTAAATAAATCAAATAAGAAACATTTTAAAAATAGGTTTCACTGAAAACTCCGTCTACAACAAGTTTGTGAGAAATATGATTCGTTAATTTCCAACCAAAACCATAAATATGTTCCACATTTGATTTATGTTTCATTCTTAAAACTATATTCGTCGAACAAAGGATTGGATTGCCCAGCAGATCAAAGAATGTTAAAGAGACAGTTTCAAAACATATTGCTTTCCAAAATCAGAGCTTTAGCTTAAATAAATCAATTGCAAGATAAGGGTTCTTTAAATTTTGCATGGCTTGAACAAATGGCTTGTGTGGTGGGTTATTTTTAAACAATTTTTGTTTTGTATTTGAAAACATTTACCTAAATCAGGAATTTTAGTAAAATCTAAAATTTCATTGATTGGGGTAATTTATCATATGCATGCCTGTTCAAACTTCCAACCTTTAAATAATAAAAATTACAATAATAATTTGTAACAAATAAATATCGCCGAGCTTATGAATGCAAACAAATAGATTTAAACTTATAAATATAAATATTATATTATAAATATAAATAACATCACCGCATTTTGTGTTCCACAAAACATCTAACTTAAATTCCACAAATTAGGTGTGGAAACTTAATGTTTAAGTCATGTCCCTTAACATATAAGACATTCCACCAAACAAAAATATTTAAATTGCCTGGTCAATTAAGCATTAATTGAATTTTTTCATAAATTGAAAATAGGTTCCACAAAGTATACTACATAGTAAATAATATATACTCAACAAAATTTAATTCTTTCGCAATATAGCAATTCTAGATAACATGATACATATTTAATTAAATTTTATTTTCGCTTTCATAAACATAATTTAAAATGCTTTTAAGATAAAACGAACAACAACAACCAAGTAGAAATGATACAGCGCCAAACACTTAGCAACGAACACCAAAAAATTAAGCAATGAAGCGAAAACTTTATTATTTTAATTGAAAATAAAATAAAATATTTTTTTTATCTCACCTGAAGTGCCATCCTTTACACCCATACCATCCCCAGATCTCGTATCACCTTATACTAATTTTCCGTATGACATTTTTATTCATTATTTTAATTAGAATTCTCACATCTACTCTCGTCGTATGCTGACTGCTGTGTTAAATATTCCGTTCATATATCTCATATACGATTTGAGATGAATAATTTTTTATTGAGAAAAACAACAATCGAACGAACTCTTCCCTTCCACGCGCGCTCACTACACAAAAAAAAAGGATTTTCTGTGTGCATTATATGGAAATTTATTATGATTTTGGCACATAACGTAATGATGATGATGATTTTGGTTATAAAAATTGTAATGTATTTCGATGTATTACATTGTATTGTATTTCGAATATGTAAATTGTAAAAAATGGCAAATGCGCCTTATGGGATAAACAGGTTGATGAATAGAATTAGTAAGTGGAAAGCTTATTTCTATGCGATGTTAAATTTTTTTTTATGTTACTAAGGTATTTTGAGAATTTGGGACTTTATTTTTTATAAATTATTGGAATACATTTTTATAGGTATTTGTGCGCAATACGCGTTGTTTTTCCGCATACACAAATGTACGTTCAACACAAAAGGACGAAAAAAAAAACGCTCGAATACCAAAATAATATGATAAGCCCTTGGGAGAGCTTTTTCATAAGCGTAATTATATGACAGCGGTAGAGATAAGATACTTTTTTGTTTGTTTGAGAATTTGCGCGCATATTTACCTTTTTTTTTTGGATCCAACAAATCTAATTAAAGTTTTTAAATAAATAATATTACCGTCGTGAATATCTTATAAGGTAGCGACCGATCATTAGTCACGTTGAAATAGCATACTTGTGGATTGTACTTAAAATTCGGAACCTATATTTTATCGAAATTAATATCTAAAAGTTGGTCATGTGGGAAACACAGTCATCTGTACATTTTATTTCTAGATATACACAAATAACAATGGAACGTTTTAAATTTTAAATTTAATTTTGTCCATTGAATTGTGACGGTCGAATATTTTGTTCGAATCCAATTCATTTTTTTTTTTGCATAACTGATTTGTTGTTTGCTGTAACTTTAGCCAACCTAACACTGTAATTGAAAGTAGCTCGTGGGTTCTTCACAAGTAGTAAGTGTTTATATCCCATCAAACATATCTTAATTCTTAAGGAATCTCTTTATACTTTAGTGATGCTGAACTAGGAGGGCCCAATAAATTATTTTCACCAGAAATATTGCGTTTGAGAGGTTCATTGATATGAAAAGATCTATTCAATATTAGTAAAGGACCTGAGCTTAAATTTAGTAAAAAACTTTAACGGTTGCTGATTGGCAATATTATAAAGGTGCTAGATGAAGAGATGATTGTACTTTAAATTGTCGATGGAAGCGTTCCACCATGTTGCCACGTTGCCACATTGCATGGCGGATGGTAAACCGGCATGCTAATTTTATTTGAGCCAAGGAATTTTGTTAACTTGGCGATAAATTTTGATTCAAACTTTCGTTGATCGGTGGTAATGTAACTCGGAACAGCAAATCGCGGCACATAAGTATTTACGGAAGTCGTAGCAATAGTGGCTGCAGTGATATCGTTTATGCAGTATGATTTTGGTCATCGAGTAAATTGATCGACACAAAGAGGACCAACGATATTTATATGAATATATGTTCAAATCGACCAGTTGGAATTTCAAATTGTCCGAAAGGTGTTTTGTGTGCCTTATTGGACTTTCAAGCGATGACAGGATAAGCAGGACTTTGCCCAACGGGATATGTCTTCATATATTTGACCATAAATAGCGAGCGGTTGTCAATTTTCTAGTGGCACGGACACCAGGATGAGACTGACTTATGTATGGTGTCAAAGATATTTTTTCGTAGTATTTCCTAGATGTATGGGAGATTCATACCCATATCGACGATTCACAGTAGATTGCTAATCCAGCAAAATGAGTCCGTGCTCAATTGACTAATGAAATCTAAGTGACGAGATTGTCTCGGATTTCTTTCAGTTTTCGAATGTATTGCTTGAGTCAGAGGCTTATGATCGGTATAAATTGTAAAGTTCCGACTTTCGACATAATATCTGAAATGCTTAATGGATAAGGTAAATTGCAAGTAATTTCAGGTTAAATTCTGAATATTTCTTTTCAGAATCCGACAGTTTTTTGAAAAGAATCTCAGCGACTCCCAACAATCAATATTGAGTTGTTGCAATACTGCAACGACCGCAGTGTTGGATGTATCCGTATAGCTACAGTGCATTTCGCATTATTCAGTGGATGCGCTAGAAACGTTACGTTGACCAATTCTGTTTTTGATTTAATAAAAGCGATCCTGCATTCTTTGAGACAAGTAAAGTTTTAGGTAGTTTTTAGCTTCTTGAGTAAAGTCTTTAGTGGTAATGGTTTACAATCCCGATAAACAGCTATAAATGCACTTGATTGATGTTGGAGCTGGAAATTCCGATTTCGAAGGCTGAATTCGGAAATTTTTTATCATAAATGTTTATAAACGGTAAGCATCAATGTATTCCCATAGATAAATTAAAACATCACTACTCTGAATAATATGACGGGCAAAAAAAAACACAGAGTTGCTTTTCACGAGTAAGCCATTATACACCATTATTAACAAATGAGTGATTTTTGTTGCCACTGAGGCAGCCTACTGAAAGTTTACTGACAACTTTGTCTTTGAACTTCATGGATTTTGCGACATCTCCGAACACGCTTGGACAGTGTTTGTAGCAGAATCATTACTAACGGTCAAGTGGTGATACGTGTCAAAAGGGAAATCCAGCATCTTTCGAATTAGACCAAGCTTCTTACTGAATAGAAGCAAAAACAAACAGTCATCCGGATAAAGTTATCTGAATAAGGATTCTTCGGGTAAGATCGCGAACATCGAGGGCCACTTTGACCAAAAGAATGGGACCTTACTATATCAGTGCTGGTTCAAATATCGATAATCAAAGAAGAATGTTCTGCACTGGACAAATCAAATGCTATTAGCTAAAACAGCAAGTTGCAGGCTTAAGATAGCTTTCACATCAAGGTAAATCACTATCCGAAGATACATTGCCAGGCGGGGAAACATCGACCATATGTATAAATTACTATACAGTCAATAAACTGGCACTTCATTCCTACAAAATCACCACATTATGGTAGACTTGGGGAAGCCGGTGCAAAATCGGTCAAATCCACTTAAAAAAAATTTTGGACAAAAAGCTGACCTTCTATTAACCCAATTAAAAGCGTGCTTATATTCCGTTAACCGAAAACGCATAATCTTTAGAGATATATTAACACCAAGGCATTTCTTGATTGGGAATACGCTAATAGCACCAACGAGGAGTACCCTGAAAAAAATCTTCAGACACGATGAAAGGTATTACAAAACAACCGACAACCCCAGCATCAAAAGACTGCAATAACCAAATTGTCATCATTACCAATTAAAACATCATGGATTAAAGGCAAAGGTGATAGTGAAGCAGTAGAGTCAAGTACAAGTACAATTCAACGTTACTACCTCGAATCGAATATTGCAGTAAAGATGCATGATGCTAGGCAAGTTACCGAATTCAGACTCCATCCAATCAAATAATATAATTACTATCAAGAAATGGAACAGTTCCAGTATTTACATTGACATAATCCACAAGGTAGAACTCTTAGGAACTCAATAGAACCAGATAATTTGTTACAATCTGGCATGAAATCGGGGGCATAAAGACACCGATTGGAATTACTGAAAAAACCTGTGCCAATGCAAAGCTAACTAAATTTGAACTTCTCATCGAATAACTACCATGGTAGTTCAACAACTATCAAACAAGATGATTAGTTCTTTATTCATAACGGTTGGAATCGCGGGAGAACTCAAAGAGGATTGGATGACACTATTGGACTCAAGAAAAGAGACATGTTTGGAATATTATCGCAAAAGGAAGCAGAGTACGAAGGGCATGGCATACATAGCAACGTCATAACCGTTGAGTTCATCACCTGAGGCACATCAACGTTTATAACTCTAACTAAATTAAATGAATACCGCAAAATCAAGATAAATCTGTAATAGAGCTGTTTTCCGTCATTCCAATTAGGATTAGTCATTCAACATCTATAGTCATTCAACATCCAGCATTGCTGGCTCTTAAGCAACTTGAATAACAAGTAGATAGTTGTTATTCAAGTTGCTTAAGAGCCAGCAATGCTGGATGTTGAATGACTATAGATATTAAAACAGGTATCTAAATTAATCATCCCGTGACATGGTCACCTTGAGCTACACAATTTGTATCAACTATTGACGGTTAAGGCGCGAGTGACCGGTCTCAATGCAATCAACGCTATTGAAATACCATTGCAGTATGTCCATGAGTACATTGAACAGGTTCCAAAACGTTTTGATCAAAATGTACTGTACAATTTCAACAATATTTGAAATATCATAGGATATATAATTTAATGGCATTCATTTTCCACCTTAGTTTCATTATAAAACAACAAAAAATTTGGAATTAATTTGATTTCGTGGAAAATTTGATTCTGATAAAATAATTTAAATCTCTATAGCGCATTTTTTATTCATATTTTCATTAATTTTTTTTTATTTTTGGAATTTAATTTTACATTAAAATTAATTATTAGGTTACGATTAAACATGCATATACGAGATGGAAAATTTTTAATTTTAATTCGCATTTCAAAATTATAATTCAATTAAAATGTAAATGTATAATTTCGAGGACAACCTAGTTTAACAGCTTCCCTACAAAACAGAATTCTTTTATAACCAACCAAACTGTTATGATTAACTCACTTGCATGTTATATATATTTGGACAGCAAAATTATCGACCGGTAGCTCATTCCAATATTCAGCACTCGGTGCGGTTCTCAAAAATTCTTGTACCTCGTTACTGCCATCGATCGTAATCTCTAAAATGACTGAACTTCGTTTATTATGACTTCGTAAATTGCCTAGCCTATTTTCATAAACTAAAAGCCGACCAGAGTTTTCATTTTCCCACATCCTGCTGAAAATATGATACAAATATTTATCGCATACACAGTCATAAAAATCTAATTAAATTTAGAATTACTAAATGGCTCTTTTAATTATGTTCGATGTCATTATATCAACTAAAAATATGATCAAACTAATCCGATCGTTCGGGTACTCGAGCGTATTTTGAATATTTCGCGACCACAACAAACCAAACACGCATCCATGAATAGTGAAATTTAATTGCATTTTTGTTGAATTCATCTGTTGTTCGTTGCGATCAACGTTGGTTAGTTTCTTAAATAGAATCAGAGTTTTTTTTTAAATAAATGAACGATCCAATAAGAATTGTGATAAACTTACGTTTAAAAATCCCAAAATCGAAACAACATATAGCAAACGTGATAGTTGCGTATGTAAATCCTCCAGTTTATAATCGATTTGTTGACAAAATTGTAATACAGAAATACCAAGGTATGTCGACATTGTTTCTAAACCTCCCAAACCAATTGGACTGCGCACGAGCTCAAAGTAAACACCAGTTGTCACAGATCTATAACCATTTTGTATATACGGCCATGCTAATTGATAAAATACTTTTGAACATATGGCCACGGCATTAGTTGGCGCTTTTTCATATATTCGTGTATTGTAAATTAATTTTCGAATCAAAATGTTATCAGCCGCATCACGAAATATAACACATGTGCCGCGTACCCTCCAAAGATCATGAAACGATAATTTGTTAAAAATTTCTTCGATTATTTCAATCGGCATGTCGGGTAAATAATGTGAACTTAATTTAGTGGCACTGTCACTTTCAATTTTGATTTTTTTATTCGTGTAATTGATATCATCGTACGATGATGATCTTTTCATAATTAGAAAATTAATTTTTAATTTTAAAAATAGAATAAAATACCGGCGAATTATTAAAAAAAAAAATTATGTAAATAAGATTTAGGGGTTGACATTTTTGTCAAAAATTGAAGACACTACTAGGGTCATTCGAAATAATAAAAATAAAATTGATGGGAATTTTTCAATTTATTACTGTACATCAAATAAAGTGAATTGATCCTTAAAATTTGTTGATTCCAAATGAAACGGATTAGTTGCGGCCGGTACATTTTGTCATTAATAGTTTCAGAAGGTTTCAGTAGCTCTTAATATATAACGCCTCTCATATCCCACCAAATACAGAGCATAAAGTTTTATTCGTTTAAGATTTTCGTAGTTAATAGATTGACCAACATTCAATGCTACTGCCAATTCTTGTTGCCTTCATCAAATAATACTTGCAATTTTTCAACTTCAATTTTTTCGGTCTATCTTTACGTGGTGCGCCTTTAATATCGAATAAACTTTCTTGAAATTGCCTAAACCACCTTCTACACACACCATTAGATAAAGCACGTTCACCATATGCTTCTACAAGTAAACGAGGGCTTTCAGCAGTGTCTTTATTTATAGTAAAAAAACACAACACAACTTCCCGCAAAGCACGATTATTTGCCACAAACCTCTTCATTTTAAATCGAATAATAAAAACTGTTGTTTATATTTTAATCAAATGTCATTTACAACGTTTTGAAGGCTATTAAGAAAATCATTAAAAACATTTTTTACATATAAGAACAATAACGCCATCTATTAGAAAAATGTAACTTACGATAACATCAAAATCGCATATTTTTCAATATCATATGTTTCGCGCAATTCAAAATAACTACCACGTCGTATTATCAATGACAATTTATGTTCAACTGTTTCAATTTATGAAATTGGTTGCAGGAGCAATTCATTTTAAAATATAATTTTGAATCGTGCAGTTCACGCAAATGTTTCTTAAAGTTAAACAGTTGAACAAACTTCACAATTCATTAATTTATTTGTTTTGTCTCATTTCTTTCACAACGTTGCCCATACCAACGTTTACAGCTCGACCAATCTGACCACAACATCTCCTCGATGTTCTAATAGATCAACCTCGTTCTTTTAACAATAAGGCTCCTCGCTACACTTTATGATCCCAATGTATGTATTAAATTAAACATAATCGTGACAGAATAATAATAAAAAGAAATCAATATTTAGCTATCTTCTCTCCTGTCGTCAAACTTTCCGGTCTCTATCACATTAACATGCAAAAATTACCCTCATTATTATCATTACTCCTTTCTCTCATATAACTTTATCTTTTCGGTACTGACTGTTCCTAAATAGGGAAGTCGTCCTACCTGCACGCCCTCGATTTTTAATACTAACTACCTATTTTCTAAATCTTTTTTAAAAATGTCTGACGTATTATACTCGTCTATGGTGCCTCAACCTCGAATTTGTGCCCAAATTTCTGATCCATATATCAATCTAGCAGTTGTACTTTCCATCATATACTTATCACCATATTGTTTAGCACAAAGTCTGCCTGTTTTATTAAATTACACTAGTCTACTCCCTCTTTATCCGATAATTTTACTAATATTGGTAGCATTGTCCTATTGAATCGTTTACCTGTCCCTTTTCTCTGGGACATGCTACCGCTGCTTCTATACAGGTTTTACTCCATTATTTTCTGCTACTTCTTAGAATAATCTGAGGAAAAGCTGTATTCCTATCTGAAGCCATTCTTCTGGAATATCCATACGCCCTACTATATAATCTTTCATTGCCTTTAACGCTTCCCTAGTACCTGCTAACCCCACCGGAAATAATCTTTTACATATTTCGTAAACGCATCTTCCAGGACCAATAAATGCTGATGTCCTTTTCTAGTCTTCTCTAGTGGACAATGGTGGTCTAAATAGACACTATAAAAGGTATCGGCACCCTTTTATATATGCAACCTTTATTCTTTATACCCCAAGTTCTCATTGAATCATTCTCATTGAACATGGTAGACACCCTCCTATAAGCTCCTTTACTATTTTTGTAATGTTATTGAAAAAAAAATTTCTTCTAAAATTTCTACACGTCTTTCCTCTCCCATTTGTCCCATCCCGTCAGACATCTAGAATAATAAACTCCTAGTCATATATTCTCCGGTATCACTAACTATACAATGTTTTGCCCTCCCTTTTTATCGCTTACTTCATAACCTTTCTTTTTCTATAGTAATATCTGTTGTTTCATCATTAATATCTTATCATCTCTTAACTGAGCTACCATCAACCTCCCATCCATCTTCACATTATTTTACTTCTAAATCAACCTCTTTTACTACTTCATCTAGGAACAACAAATTTATCCTACTCAACACATTTTTCATTCTTTCTCCTTGTCTATGTTCTATAACAAAGTTGAACTCATTAAACCATAATGCCCACCTCTGTATCTTTGGACTAATATCTCTCCTAGCTAAAGTTGTCTGCCTATAGTGTTACAATATGTTATTAATTCAAACTTTAATCCAGATAAATATGCTCAAAATCTTTCCAAACTATTTACTACCCCAATGTCTCTAGCCCGAAATTATGCAATTTCTGATCTGTCACCGTGGTTTTCTTATTATACAACTCTATTATTTCTGTTTATGCGAAAAAATTCTCAACACTGTCTTCTTTATTATTTTGTCTCTCAGTGTTCAAAACGCCTCTTCTTGTTCTTTTTCCCATACAAACTTATTATTTTTTATTACCATCATAAGTGGTGCTAACCAATCCTTAAAATTAAAAATAAACTGTCTAAAAACCCTATTAATCGTACAAACCTCTTGGCCTCTCTAACATCTTTTGATCGTGGGTATTGCGTGGGCTCAATGATCTCTCCATTTACTTCGTATCATAAAAAATCAACTTGTGTCCACATCCAACTAAATTTCTTCAACTGCAATTTTACCTTATTATCTGCCAACAGGCAGAAAAGTCCATCTAACAATAACGCTGTAAGCCGAAATCAAATTATACCCATGTATCTTATAAATGCCGCCGGTACATTAGCAAATCCAAGAGGTAGTTTGTTTTACTTGAAATTTCCCTGCAAATTCTGTTAACGTCTTCTATTACTGGCATTGTGTACTATTCTTTTTTCACTCGTATAACCTTGAAAAATCAATTGTCGTATTTTCTAACTTTTTTCCTTTAATTTAACCTGCTTCATAAATCCCGTCCTAACATAAGATCATTTGCCTTTGTTACATCTGAAATCTTTGTTACGTTTAATTGTATTGGTCTATCTTTCCCATTGGCATGCATTCCACGTCCCAAAAATGTAATTTACTAATGACTGCTCTTTCTTCCTCATGTCTACACGATGCACTTTCTCCTTGTCGCCCTCTAAACTACTTCATATCGCTTTTCTTCCTTCTCAATCTTATCATTGCCAATACCGTTTTTGCATCCCTTCGCATGTTTCTATCAGGTCCTTCACTTCCTCTTACCAGTCCTGCACCATTATTCCTAAGTTTTTATCGGGGTTGAATGTAGGGAACATTCTTGCTACGTCCTCTAGTTGCATTTTCAGCGTTCTTCTTTCTTTTTTCGTCTTCCTAATTGCTGCTCGATTATTATCATCTTTTCATGTATTCCACTCTCTCAGATTAACTTTTAACTCATACATTCTCCAATTTCTATGATTTCCTCTTTAATTCTTTAATCATACTTTTGTTTATCACAAGCTCCTCCATTCCAAAATTCTGCTAATTCCTAGCCTCTAATCCATCCCTTTTCCTATCTGCCAATTTAAACCATAATTTTTTGTCTTCCTGCTTTTGTTTTTCGAACGCTTGCTCTAAATTTTGTATAAACACCGCGTAACATCGGGCTTGCGCTTTGTTGCTGACCGCTAGATTCAGTGAGAATTTGAATCACTGTTCCTTGCATTATCTGCATCGGTTCTTTTATTTCCGCTACCTCCTCCTCAGATCTGCATCTCTTAATTTGTTTCACTTCATAAAAAAAAACTTCATAACGCTTTTTAAGCTTGACAGTCGACGATTAAACCGTGGCCCGCGTGACAACAAAACTACAGACCAACAAGGAACAAATTGTTCAATTGTTGGAATTACTATTTTGTAAAACTGATCAATATGTAAACATCTAAACTATTCATTTTCCATGTTACAGCAGACGTAATTTGCTAGTGATGTCCACGGTACGAATGTCAAAGCATCAAATTTTTTATCAAGATGGATAACAACACGAAACAACCAGAAATGGAATAAAATGGAACAAAACTGTTGATCGAGTCTGATCACTTTCTTTTTTTTTTATTCCTAACAGTAATGTTCAATGTTTGAAAGAAAATCCTTTAACATAATATGGCCATATCCTTTTTGTAATTTTTTTTATACACCCGTGATGAATCCCTTTTGTGCTAAACAAACAAATTATGAATATATATATATATATATATATATATATATATATATATATATATATATATATATATATATATATATATATATATATATATATATATATAAGTACGTTTATTATAATACAGGGAACGATTGACATATCCTTCAACGAATATAGAAGATGACGATACATAGGACATAAAAATGTTTCTTTTAAGTTACACAACATCTCGAAATTGGATATAACGGATGTGTACATGTTAGTAGAATAAAAAAAAGGACCCAGATTTTTGTTTTTGCCGATTTTATTATTTATGTATATGGCCATCCAACTTGCAAACAAACGATTCGTGTTGTGTATACTATAACGTACACATACATATATACACGATGGGTAAATAAAAGCACAAGAAAATTAAGATAAGAAAATTATTTATGATATTTTATGAGCGTATGTGTATGCATGTGTGTGTATGTATGCCTTTATACCATTCTCAAAGGATGATTTTTTATGGTTTTGAGATTTTGTTTCCAGTTATACATGTGTCAAATCTTTTCCATATATAGCTTACCGCAAAAGATAATTTCAAGAGAAAATTGACTTCATCATCGTGGGTTTCTTGATATTATGTATGTACATTGTGTTTGTGTGTGTGTGTGTTTCGATTTATTTATTTATTTTTTTATTTCAAATTTTTATTACACACTGAACTGCTACTAAAAAATTGACATTAATAAGACAGACATGGATATTTATCTAAATATTTGCTACAAAAAAGGAAACGAAATGTGGAAGACAACCGGCATATTGTGGGTGGCAAAAAATCATATACCAACAGATCTCATCTGGAATTGTTTTATTGTTATTCATATAGAGGTGCTGATGTTATATTTATTTATGTATGTTTATCACATATTTTCTTTTTTCGGGGTAATTAAATGTGTGTGTTTGTTCTGTTATTTTTTATTTTTTTTTGGAGGTTACCAAACATGTTAAACATATGACAGACACGGAATACGATAGTATCGAGATAAAATTTGCGGTTAATTACTCAACTGGCGACAGAAATTTGAGTTGGGTAAATATGTTGTATAATGTTTTGTCCGTTAATCTAGTTTAGTGTATTTAGGGTCAAACACGACCTTATCTCAAATTAATATGCATTTGTATTATGATAATTTCAATTTATTTCAAAGTATTGTTCAATCAATATTCAAAGTTACGCGACTTTTTACCAAATTACAGATATGATTTAAATTTATCTTACGTTTAATTTACAGGGTGTTTCCCGAGTTTTAATTTATAAAAAATAAAATAAAAATTATGGAAGGGATCACTTGAAATTTTTAAAAAAAGGCATGGTTATTAGGGTCCGTGGAGGCCAATCGACATCACACTTTCATAATTTGTAATAGAAATATACCTCTCAGTAATTCCGTATTATAAAAGCATTCTCGCAAACAAAAGAAATCCCATTGGGAGCCAGGTAAAACGTAGCAGGAGATAATGAAGAAAGAACAAGTTTGGAATAAAAGGTCGCTGATTGATTTAATATTAGAGCCATAAAATAATAAAAGGTGGAAAACAGCCCTCAAGTGCATATTATGAGTTAAAAATAATACTACTAATCGAATCATGGACTTCATTTACAAATAATTACGAGGATATAGTTGGATATCAAATACTTTGGTCAAGAAACTGAAAAAATTTTGTTACTAAAAATTATTCTAAACCAGGCCAAAAAAGATCTAGTACATATCAGACTTCCTAGGATAAAAATACCACATTTTAATGGAGACTTTAAACAATGGATGAGCTTTCAAAGTCTATATATTTGCGTTCTGAAGTCAAACTCCCATGTATTAGAAGTTACGAATTATGCAAAGGTTCACACTACTGTCTGTTTCACAGTAAAAACCGTGCGTGTTTTACGATTTTTTGTTAGGGACGACCTTACTGAAGCCATCGTCAGGTAATAGCAATGAACTGATTCGTATGAGTACCATATAATAAAAGTATTAAAAGTAGCCATAAAAGCATTAGTGTTAAAAAAATTAACGCGTCTATACTAGAACAGCCACTAGACCCAATGAAATGGAAACACGCTGAAATCTGCTATGGGTTGATCTATCATTTTATTTGCCTGACATCGGAGTAGAATGGCAATTTACACCACAGTTGTCTCCACATTTTGAAAGACTCTGCAAACAGCCATTAAGCTATTAAAATATTACCCAGGAAGAGTTATTGGAAACACAACTTTTGTTTATTAAGAACTATCAACAGTTGCATAGCAGAGTAAAGATTTTCTAATTTCGCGGCCTCTTAAAATAATTAAGTTCATCTGATCTAAATACGTTAAAGCTAACCATAGAGCCACAAACCGGATTATTGAGCTACACCCTGGGAAAGGTAACGTAACTAGAGCAATTCAGAGAATTAAGAAAATGACTAAGCAATTGATTCTAGCAAAAAACATATATGCGCAATCACCAATTTAAAGGTGCTACTAATTCCTCTACTAAGTTTAGTTACTACCGCAACAATTACTAATCCAGTTTCATCAACAAGTTATACATTTGTTATACTTCAACAAGTTTAGCCACCAAAAATATAGATTAGCTTTGTATGGAGACACGTTCTGTAGAAACACGCCAAATGTGCGTTGTAATCAATAGTTAACTCATCCATTTACTGGTTGACATATAGAAGATGATGATTTTAAAAATGAAACATTGCGCTTGCACGGAACATTTTAAAATGAAAGGAATCAGCAAATAGTAAACATTTATTTTGTCAAGAATATAAGAAAAGAATTCCAACAAAATATTCAGTTAATGAGTGCAACCGTGTGCCATCAAAAAAATGTTACTAACACGGTCACACTAACCATAGTATAAATACATATAGAAGTACCATCATAAGAAAAAAAAGTTTACCCATTGAAGTTCCAGATGTCGGGTTGATAGAATATCGTCAAAATTTAGGAAAAATATATGACATTTAGGCGATTATACATATAAACATATTTTGATTATTTTAAAGTAGCGACATCTAACATGTCAATGGCTAACATACCATGGTAGTTATTTAAAATTGCCTTTCTATAAATACAGCGACGCCTTGTTGCTACCATAAAAAATATGGCACCCAATGTGGAGTAAATTTAATAAATTTACACTAACCATTAAAACCTCCATCAAGTATTTTTAATATTAAAACTACAAATATTTTTCAGTGAATCCTTAAATATATAAACTAAGCTTCCAATTTGTGTTCAAAGGAATTTAACGTCGAGAAAAATGGAAACAAACAAAATTGAAACTTTTTCCATTTTCAATTTAAAAGTTTTTCTTATGCAATTCAGTATTTTATATTTTTTTTATCCTTTTCTCTTAACACCAAAGCATTATTAAACATAGATTTATTTGTCGTATACATATACATACATATATACTCGATGTAATAAATGTATATGTGGCTTTTGATGCAGGCACAGAATATATGGAATTTTCATAGCAAATTCTTATTTTATCAAAATAATTATATTTCATGGTATTCTTCTCGAACAAAATATAAAAATAGGAAATTTAATTATAAATTATATATAATATAATAATTTTTTTTTTGTTAGAATTTTTCCATAAATTTTATAGACATGACCAAAGTTATTAATTTCATTAAAGTTTTTAGAGTACATAATAATACTCACATAAAAAATACAACAGTGTAGACAAAGTAGTGTCGGTAATAGTTTTAATTATATAATTTACACTGAAAGTGTTTTACAGTTTGTGCGACGCAAAGACAAAGTACTCGAAATGATATTGCGTCTAACCGATAGATATATTTGCTCTTTTAAAGAAAAACCTTGGAAGATTTCTAATAATGGCCTGTTGAATTATTAAAAAAGTCAAACTGTCAAAATATATTTAGAGTGCATTCGTTTATTGTAAATGTATCATGTGAATTCTGTTATGCTTGAACACTGTACTATAAAACTGTGATAATAAAAAAATGAACTTCCGTTTTGTTCTTCAATCAAGTTGGACATGTTATTTCAAATCAAAAGTTATTAGGTTATGGGCCCAGGTATCGCATTGTAAGCGAGTATCTGTAATTGCTGAAATTTATAAAAAAGGTATCAAAGATTATTTTCTACGACGAAAAAAAAGCAGTCATTTTATATTTTACAAACGCATTTTGATTAGCGTTGTACGTACTTAGCAGATATATCGGATAAAATAGATGTGATGAATATTAACAAATTCGACGGAAAGAATTATCGACCATGGAAGTTCTAGATCATGTGTGCATTGCGAGCAAAACGTATACAAGACATAGTGAATAGTGAAGAAGTAAAGCCAAATAAAGAAGATGTACCAATGACAACGGAATACAAAAAATGGATTAAGGATGACGCGAACGCCATGTTCATCTTAACCTCCGCAATGGCTTTAAATCAAATTACGTTGGTGGAAAACTGCAAATCATCAGATGAGATAATCATTAAGTTGGATTCCATTTATGAACAAAAGACGGAAATGAATAAAATGAAAGTACACGAGCGATTCCATCAATATAAAATGACTTCAAGTGATTCCATTTCCAAGCACATTGTAAAAGTGGA
Organism: Tipula confusa; assembly: GCA_963556175.1. Taxonomy (NCBI): domain Eukaryota; kingdom Metazoa; phylum Arthropoda; class Insecta; order Diptera; family Tipulidae; genus Tipula; species Tipula confusa. Next base: position 44,992,443 of record OY744477.1, on the reverse strand, counting down.
AAATTTGGCACAACAAATTAAAGATACAGGAGAAAATGTCAGTGATTTAGCAATTATCACAAAAATTCTCGGAAGCTTGTCCCAAAAATATATAAATTTGAGACAAGCATGGCCATCATTGGATGAGGCAAAGCAAACGGTAGATAATCTTAGAGCAAAACTTTTGGACAAAGAAACCAGTTTAACGTCATATGAAGAATCAGAATCGGAGTTCATCAAATCAACGGTTTTCAAATGAAAAGAGAAGTAACCGATCCCGATTAATTTGTTATAATTGTCAGAAGGAGGGGCACTTTGCTAGCCAGCGTCGAGCTCCAAAGAAAAATCGAATAGAAAAGAAATCTGACGATTCAAAAGAAAATAAACATACACAACCAAATGTCGCAGCTTTTTCGACTGTAGAAAACAGCTCAATACTAACATCCATAATAGATGATGATTATTGGATATTAGATAGTGGCGCATCCGTGCATATGACATATAAACGTGAGTACTTCTCAACTTTTAAAATCATGGATGATTACGCTTCAGTAAAACTTGGAAATGATCAAGGTCTAGTGGGAAAGGAAAAGGCACCGTAAAAATTCAAATACTAATCGGTGAAATGTGGCACGAATCAACAATAAAATGTGTTATATATACCGGATCTCAGGAAAAATTTGTTCTCCGAAGGTGTAATAACGGCGCAAGGCATGAAGATTATTAAAGAATTTAATCATGCTGAAGTTTACGAAAACAACAGAGTAGTGGCTTGTGCGACTAAGTTATGGCACGAAAGACTTGGACATATTAATAAGCTACCGTTGAAAGAAATGGCAACCAAGGGAATTATCAAGAATGTCAATCAACATCGACAAGTTTTTCTGTTAAGCATGTGTTTATGGAAAAAGTCACAAGTTACCATTTAAGACAGTTATAAACATAAAAACCAGACCCGGTGAGTTTGTGCACAGTGACGTATGTGATCCCATGTCTCAACCATCAGTCAGTGGAGCGAGATATTTCATTCTCTTCAAAGATGATAGTTCCGGTTATCGTGTCGTTTTATATTAATTAAAAATATTAATTTGTGGAGTGAAGCTGTCAAAACAGCAGTGTATCTTTTAAATCGCAAACCAACCACTCAAGCGCCCGATTGAACCCCATACCCAATTATGGACAGGTAAAACACCTATATTGGAACATACGAAAATTTTTGGATGCGAAGCGTACATGCATATACCCAAGGAGCTTCGTACAAAATTGGATCCATAACGCATGAAACTAATGTTTGTTGGCTACGACGGAAATTCTACGAATTATCGTCTTTATGATGAAGAATCCGAAAAAATCAAAGTTTCTCGAAACTTTATTTTTAATGAAAATCTAGTTGTTTGTTTTCCAAGAAGAAATACGGTTGAGATTCAGATACCAGAAGTTCATACTGATGATGATTGTTTACAACTAAATGAACACGAAAACCAACCAAAAGTTCAAGCTTCTGAAAATAAATGACATGAGGGAATTCAAAGCATAGAAGATGATTTAGAGAGACATGAAGCAACTACAAAGCCATCAATAAATAGTCAAGTCAATATACCGACTATAAGTTACGCAATCGCGAGAATATCAAAATGCTTGCTCGATACGACTTCGAGTCAAATTTTGTTGAAGCTGACATTCCTGAGACATATGAGGAAGCGAATCAAGTACAGATGCGAAAAATTGGGCGAACTCAATACAAGAGGAATTAGATGCGCTTGCAAAGAACAACACATGGGAGGTTGTTAAGTTACCACCAGGTAAAAGCATTATTTGATCAAAATGGGTTTCCAAAATTAAAAAAGACCCAAATGGAGATGTTGTTCGATATAAGTCAAGACTTTGTTCAAAAGTTCGCACAGAAACAAGGCCTCGACTTCAATGAAACGTTTGGCCTGACAACACGTTTTGACTCAATTAGGATTCTACTCTCTGTTGCAGCAAGAAATAACTTCGATTATGCAGTTTGATGTAAAAATCAGCATTCCTATACGGAAAGCTACAAGATATTTATTTAACACCACCAGATGGGATGAGCATCAACCCACAAAATATGTAAGTTGAAAAAGTCCTTATATGGTTTAAAATAAGCTCCGCACTGTTGAAATACAACATTTCATAATTGTTTAGGCAAGTACAGTTTCATTCAAAGTAATGCTGATAATTGTGTTTATGGAGGACAATTCAATAATGAAAAAGTATTGTTAATACTTTATGTTGATGATGGATTGGTAATGGCTGAAACCAAATAAGCACTGAAAATTGTACTTAATCACCTTCAGGCGACCTTTGAGGTAAAAATAAATGATGTTTGTTGGACTCCAAATAGAACGCAATCGTGAAAAATGTTTTATTTTTATTCATCAAATGAACTACATAAATAATATTATAAAATGTTTTAACCTCGAAACGGCCAATCCAATAAGCATTCCGGCTGATCCACAAATACATCTCAAATCAACCGATTATTGTCAAGAATCAAGTAAGAGATCGGTACCGTATCGAGAAGCAGTTGGTTCCTTAATATTTGCTGCAGTAGCCAGTCGCCCAGACATCTCTTTTGCAGTGGGAGTTGTAAGTAGATTTCTTTCAAATCACACGGATGCCCATTGGAATACAGTTAAAAGAATAATTAAATATTTAATTGGCACAAATGATCAAGGAATGGAATACAAACATCAATCGACGCTGAGCAACTTATCGGATATTCAGACTCAAACTTTAGAAATGACATCGATACACCGAGATCAACTACTGGATATGTCTTTATGCTCAATGGTAGACTAGCGACATGGAGTAGTCAACAACAACATTCAGTCGCATTATCAACGACCGAGGCTGAGTATATGGCTGGATGTGCAGCGGCTAAGGAAGTGATTTGGATACGTCAGTTGTTGAAAGACATCAGTGAAGAAGTGAATGGCCCCTCGAGGCTATTTATTGACAATCAGAGTGGCATCTGATTAATTTACAATCCAGAATTTCACAAACGAACCAAACATATCGATATTCGATATCACTTCATTAGAGAAAAATTGAAACAAGGAGAAATCGAAGTGTAATTCAAATGTACTAAGGATCAATTGGCAGATGTCTTCACCAAACCATTACCCTCAGATAGATTCAAGACTCTTCGTGATTTTGTTCTGATGACTAGGAATTGGTAGGACAACTATATTGTATCAACTTCAATTTTGGCACATGGTAGACAAATCTTAAGACGTAGCTCTGTTAACTCTAATTTAAGAAATGAGAACAATTTATTGAACTTTTCATCAAACTATTCGTTTATATTGCGTTGGATAAGAGTAACTGCAAATGTTTTTTAAATATTTCTTCGAGAAGACCATAATTTCGTGTTTTAGCTGGCCAAATAGAGTTTTAAGTCCAGAAAATTACTTGCCTTTATAGCAACGTGCGTCTCCAATGTACCCAGAATCAGTCGAGCACAATTTGTGCATCAGTCTAAGCCAATATTTTAATTAATGGTGCACACAGTTAGTTTGAGAGAAGGAAGTGAATGTTGTTTAATCGGAGCTACCTTAATCGTAAAAGATAACAGGTTAAGCTTTAGTTAGTGTTAGTTAAGCATAATTGCTGCCATCGGAATTGATCGTTCGGAAGAAAACAAAGGCTTACATAAGCTGACTAGCTCCATCACAAAAGCTCATTGAAAATAAAGGTTGTTCCCTCTATGCATCTGAGTGGTTTTCCCAAAGCAAATACAACTTATACCGGAGTTACTCATCTCAAAGGATCGAACAACCACTTTGCTTCGGAGCCCACTTGTTGTTTTAAGTTGTTTTCGTACATACTGACTGTCTACGTAAATGTCATTGGAAATGACGTGAGATGCATGTGGTACTGTATGTTGGTAATCATTCGCTATTTACTTAATTGCTCTGTTCGTGAAACTATTCTTTGAAAGCGTGTATCTTCTAGAGATAGATCGACTTGCTGGTGAATTTTCTCTACGTCCACAGAAAGATCAATTTTGTGTTTCTAAATCTAAGCATTATAACAGAAAAACATTTATGTATTCCTCGGTTTTGGCACAATTGAACCACTGTAACATATTGCATTGAATCAACGCAATTAGATGAAGAACGCACAAAACATTCAGTGCTCAAACAACCATATCGAATTGGAAGTCTTTAGCACCTAAATGCTAGCAACCTAAATCATTAAAAATCGTCAATAGTTTTCGTAAAATTAAAGTTTAGCCCCTGAAACTATGCTTTAAATTTGAAATTAATGAAATTCACATATTTTAAACTCCTGAAAGACTACTAAGACTAGCCCTTTAAGGTAAGTATACTAATCTACATAACTAGCCCTTTAAGGTAAGTATACTAATCTACATAATTTAACAATTAATCGATTTATTTTCGTCACTCTTTTTCGTAACATTTTAATTCTGAACTATTCTACAGTGTATTTTTTTTAAACTAGCTTAACCTGTTAAGTATCTACATGGAACTAGGTTCAGTGTAATTATAATATGTCCACACGAAATTAAATTTACCACAAATTAATTATTTTACACTGGTTGGTCACTTAAATACCGATTTGCCAAACAAAATACGATAATTTTGTATAATTTCATGTCATCAACGTTCTAATGATTATACAATGATATGATTTAACATATAAAGTTCTGGGATGGGGATGCGGGATGATGGAAATGATTTTAAAAGGGTCATGTTTTAAGTATAATGACTATTTTCGTATTTTCAATTCAACAAGTCAAATAACAGAAAGCGTATTACGTATGTACACAATACGAAAAAACAACAAATTTGTGTATATATTTTGTAATTTTCACTTTTTCCTCTCTTAACATTTTCCATTTTTGAACCACATACAGACACACACATAACAACATAAAACCAACATACATACCATTATATGAACGACAAAAGGGTGATTTGGGAATAATTTTGCGTATAAAATAGAACATACAAGTATATAGCCGTGTCGTATATATTGTATCCGCCACATATCAGCCTTCCAGTGATTTAAAATATATGTACATATATAATCGTATATATGTGGGTTCGGGCGATTTTCGAAAGTGTTCTAGAGAGGAGAATATAATTTATCTATTTCGATGTTATCACGTTTGTATTTATATTTTTTTGACTTATGATTATTTAGTGAACAAATAAGGGATAAATTCGTAACATTTTTTTTTTTCATTTATATATTTTGCATATACACAAGTGGAAAATGGAAAAACTTGGAAAATGTAAAATGCTATTTATTATATTTTTTGTGAATGATGAATAGGTGAAACGATTAGAGATAACAACGTCTACCATATACCGAATATGGAAACGAAAATTGTTGCCTTTGTCCACACGTTTACTGGTAACAGTCTGTGTCGAGTACACACATTTATTGAATTTTTTTATCAGCCAACTTAAATCTTTTTATGGATATAATGAGTATACTTTTGAAGTTTCGCAGTGATTACGAAAATTTGATAAGATTGATACACGATTTTTGTGTACGGCTCCTTTGTCTTGATATATAAAAGAAAATTTTTTCAATGGCTGAGATGCGTTTTGTCTTAAAACAAAAAATGAATTTCCATTGAAATTTATTAATTATGAACGATGCTTTGAATTCTAATAATATGATAGCTGCTATACTTGAAATATGATGGATTTATAAAAATTTAAAGTAATCGTATATTTTTAGAAAACATTTTGACACTAACAAATCCAAAAAAAAGAAAGAAAACGGTAATAAATTTCCATGGCGTATAATTTTGATTGATGGAAAGCTAAATTTATTATATTTAACAAGGCATTGCTTGTTTCGTGGAAATTTTGGGCCGCAGTATAAAAATGATTATACATTTGTATGATGTACCGCATTTTATGCATTGTGTGTTGTAAATTATTTTATTATAATTATGATAAAACGGAAGCAAGCTTTGAAACTGATCAACCTTTCTTGATACTGTAATGGTAGTTTTAACGGAAAGACGTATACAAAATGCGTGCAGGCGTATTAATTGTTGTAAGTTTATTGATATTTGCAATACTCTTTATTCATGTAACTTTTGTTAAAGGTCGCAGAGGTGGGATGATATACTCGAGACGCTTCAGTGGATTTTAGAGGTACCAAGTTTCGTTTTAAGTATTCTGCAAAGATATTTAAGGGACCGAAAATGATTGTTTGAGATATCAAACAGGAATAAGGTTAAAGTGATCACCGCTGCAGCTGCACAAGAATCTATTATTGGACCTGATCACTGGAATATCCTGAAATGATAGTCTTCATCATACGTTCAGCCTTGGTTAAGTTTGAGTTGGCGAAGCAGGGAAATGGGCTGGTGCTATGGAGAAACAGAAGAACTGAACGTGTATGGTTTCGTCCCAGCGCTTCATGGTGTTTTAAAGGTGGTTTGTCCTATCAATTGACTGCCCGCGTTGGAGCGCCGAAGGATCCTTTGGATAAGTGGGAATGTAGAAAGAAAAAAACTGTGGCGGGATAAGGAAATTGAGGTCACTTTAATACCGATACTCTGAAGTAGAATAGTCCACTGCATGTCCCACCTTTTTTGTGATTGTTTGACGAGAAAAGGAGTTTGAAGTAGCGGACAGAAATACGTCGATATGTAGGAAAATGCTGAGATTTTAAAAGAATGGCACTAGAAGTTGGTCTTTAATGTGTTAAACATTAAAGATGTCGAAAAATTTGGTTGTACGTACAGTGGTAAAAACAGACGACACTGAAGAAGATTTATGTCAAACGATTAACTAAGCCAGAAATACCTTTAATATGCTCCACATGATTTGGAGCACTATCAAGAAATACAAAGCTACGATTGCTCAATGCCTGTGTAAAATCAGTACTACTGTATGTTTGCGAAACATGGCAAAACACAAAGAAAATCACACGAAGACTCCAGATATTTATCAATAAATGCGTCAGGAGATTACTAAGATGCTTCTGTTCAAACAAAATCATGTTCGAGGAGCTTCTACTGCAAACAAGGCAAATCGATATAGAGAAGGAAATTAGGAAACGAAAATGGAGATGAATATAGGACATACACTTCGAAAGCCATCAAGTGACATAGCTAGGATGTCATTAGAATACTGAACTGAAGTGAAAAATCTAGATGGGACATGGGTTATGATATAGGCAACAGCCTCCAATAGAGTGAGACGGTCCAGTCTATGCATCTAAATTGGAGATAAAGGAAAAAAAGTATCATTTTACGACAAACATTCTACCCTGAATCATTTTACCCTGATCAGGGTAACATTCGATGGAACTGTAAATTCTATCTCCCAGACCATGCAGGAAAGAGTAGTTCAACTATCAAGTTAAAGGTGGTGTTTGACGGCCACACAAAATAAAGTTATGATAAGTCTTTGAATGACAATTATCTAACCAGTTCAAAACTTTATGTAACGACCTGTACATGAATGGTTATTGTCAGGAAGTGATATAATATTGATGAACCCATTCAAATTTTAAAACGAACTATCTTTCTGTGCAAAGAGGGTGATTTCAACTTTGTAAATGGATATAAAACTTCCAAGAACTTTGAGGAATATACCGTTGGGCAAGCAAGTACCGAAACCATTAGAGTTTGATGATAAGTCAACTGCTATTAAAACTCTTGGGTTAAACTAAAAATCACTTTTCGGGAAAATATTTTCGAACGAATACAAAACCACCAATAAAAGTTTATTACTATCTGAAACTGCACGATTGTTTGACTCATTAGGATGGCTGTGACGTACAATAATCCAAGTAAACTATTATTTTTCCGTCCCCCAAACAATCAAGATAACAAAGATGATGGGGCTACCAAAATCAGAAGAGGTTAGTGAAACACTATAGCAAAATTGGGTGGAACAGATGAAGGATCAATAATCGAATCAACAAAACCAGAATAACGTACAATACGCTACACAAAGTCTGTAACTCATCTGTCCTATCCCGCAACACCAAGCTAGGATTTTCAATCCATGTGTGAAGTCTGTGTTACTTTATGGCTGTGAAACCTGGCAGCATTCGCAAAAGATCATTAACAAGCTACCGACATTTGTAAAGGAAAATACTGGGGTGCTTCAGGCCCAACAAAATTACAAATGTTGAGCTCATAAGGCAAACAAGTCAAACAGTCATTGAGACCAAAATTAGGAAACGCAAATGGAAATGGATTGGCCAGACGCTATGAAAGTCACCAAATGATATCACAAGATAAGCTCTGGAGTGGAATCTGCAAGGAAAAAGGAAAGTGAAAAGTTGAATGACCACCTATGTAACATAAAGTAATAAAAAAAATTGCCTTTGAAAGATTCCGCAATCCCAGGTTTTTGTCAACTTCAAGACAAGCAGCATTGATAAAACTTAGCGCATTCTGTTATGCTTTTTTTGTCTTTTGGTCAAACCAAAAGACACAGAATTTGATAGTCACATATACATATATACATATATTGATAATAACATACACTTAAACTTTTTATTAATAAATAAAAATTTACACGATATTAATTATGTTATTTGAAAAAAAAAAAATCTGGCGAGTTTAATTCAGGAAACAATTTAAAATCACAAACGAAATAACGACAAAAACACTGAACATGCTGTGATGATTCACAACAAAAGAATGTGGCAATATACAGAAAAACAAAAAGCGCCTTCGTTAGTTTGTCGTGAAAACGATTGGAATGCCATCTGTTGACTGTCTCTAAAACATTAGTTAACGAACAATTAACGAATTTATCTTGTATCACATAAATACTATATGCCATTTCCCTTATATATTTATAAGTTATTTGATCTCGACTTGATTTGTTATATATAGTAGTTAATTCAATTTAATATTGTTGGCCTTAGCCCAAACTCCCTAACCTGCAACCAATCGTTAAAAAAATTTAGATTCTATGAATAATTTGGAAAAAGTATAAATCTTTATTTAATGCAAAAGAATATGGTTCTTACCTTTGAGAATGTACACTAAGAAAATAGCCTTCCACAGGCCAAGTACATCCATTTTTATTAATACAATGAAAATGTTTCATTACATTTTCCGTCTTGGACTAACACAACAAAATCAAATCACTAAATTAAAAAACAAAAGCACTACAACAACTAGAAACAAAAAATAATAATAATTTTACAAATTTTTCACCCACAAACACTTAAATTTTCTTTATTTTAATTGATATTTTTTTCAAATTTTATTTATAATAAATTTCACAAAACTCAAAAAAAACTAAAACTGAAACTTTTAAGTTAATAACTGACTCATTTCACTGTAGTTTTTAAGCTTTTATTTGAACGGAACAAAAAACACTTTAAACTTTATTTGCGTCCTGGAGAAACACAAAATAAAAAAAAAAACGATGAACTTTTTTCTTATTTTAAAGTTTTCAAATTTTCTTAAACACAAAAAAAAAAATTTTTCTATTTAGTAGTTTATGAGTATATTAAACAGGTAAAAGCTCATTTTTGTGGTTTGCATTTGTCTCCCAACTGTTTACGTGTGTGTGTATGTGTGTAGGTTGTTTTTATAATTATCGTATCGAAACCAATTTAAAGATGATGATGCTGCTGAATAATTTTAACTGGAAAATATAAAAATAAAAGAAAATTATTATTTTATAATAATTATTACAATCAATGAATAATAATTAAGAAATTTGTTTAAAAGTTTTATGGTATGAGCTTTTCAAAATTATCATAATATTACGTGAAAAATAGTATTAAAATAGTTTTTTTGTTGTAGTTTTTGTCGTTGTTGTAGATAATTTGTTGTGTACCTATCGTAAAGTACATAGATACGGTAAATTTTTTTTTACGAATTAATTAAATTTAAAAGTATTATTTTTAAGATTGTGAAGGATTTAAGGATCAGATGTATATACATAATACAGCAACATGACTTGCGGCGCATACACAGAACTAATTGTTTATGTAAACGTACGAATATTTTTGACGTGTTTTCAACATTATGTTTGAAGTCTCGATCGAAACCACCTTTCGAATTTTTAAACTAAATTTAATTAATCGATTTTGACATTTGCAGCTAATTTAATTTATATACTACACAAGCTGTTATAATATTTCAAAATAGGTTTTTGACGTAATATCAATTTCTCTCTAACAATTTTGCTTTCACGAATTTACACGTTTGGGTATTATAGTCAAATAAAAGAATTCAAGACATGATACATATGGGAGATATATTGAGCTGGGCACCATTTTGATCAACATCAAGTTTTTGGAGTTGTATAGTTCGATAAATACATAGTATTATACAATCTAGCCTTCTGAAAATATTCGAATTGTTTAGAAGCTGTAATGTTCCTACATTAATATGCGTTTGTAGTCTCTCTTGATGTCTTCTTGCCCAATTTTGTATTTCTCCTGCAACTGGCTCAGCTTTTAAGGCCTTTTGAAGATCGCTTATTTTAGATCTTTTGAATTATATCAATGTTGCTATGTTTGAAGCAGCCACAGAGCTGTATTCCGTAGGTCCACAAGGGTTTCAAGATTTGCTTATAAAGCAATAGTTTATTGCTTGTAGACATTTGGTAGTGTCTGTGTATTATCCAACCCATTTTATGAAATTTTAGACGTAGTTATTGATTTTTCATCGTGCATGCCATCGTAGTTTAGCGCCTAGTATCATACCTAAATATTTGGCTGTATTAGCGTATGGAATTGTTTCGTATTTATAAATACTGTCTTCTGGTCTAGTTTTTTGTAAGAAAAGTTTACATGGACAGATTTACTTTAGTTTAATTACATTCGCCATTTTATATGATTTATATGGAGAAGACCTGATTTTTTTAGTGCTTTTTCAATTAAATTAGTGACCCTATACTTTATGCTTACTTCTGAATCTAAATTGGTGAGTCGGAACACAGCCTGTTTTTTGAACAGAAATCCTTTCAGAAGTAACTTTTCAAATACTTTAGAAATTACTGAAAATAGTGATATTAGTCTGAACGATGTTGTTTCCAGTGGTAGTTTTCTAGGTTTGACAATCAAAATGACTTCAGCCACTTACCATAATTTGGGCAGATATTTAAGTTAAAATGTTGCATTTATTAATTTAGTGAGCTTAATAATTGCTGTTTTTGAGAGTTCCTTAAGCACTTCTGTTATTAAGTCAAAACCGGGTGCTTTTTCAGTATTTTATTTATTGTATCTATAATTTCACAACTCAAGGCACTATTGATATCGCCGGATTCTTGATTAAAACTGTCATCAAGAGTTTCTCTTCGGAGACTGCTTAGTGGTTTAAATATGCTTTCCAGATGTTCGGCAAACCTATCGGCATTCTCTTTGTCTTGTCTTGCCCAATTTCCATCAAGTTTCTGTTGTTAAATTGTTTACTACTGTGTTATCTTGGGGAGCTCTGGGCTGATGCCATTTATTTCTTGTAGATCTTTTCCTTCATAATAGATTTCTTGAGGACAATTTTATCTTATAGATTTATATTTAATTATAGTAGTGCTTTCCCTTGCTGGTTGCTGAATGTCGTTAGCAAATTGCTTAACTTCAGCATCTAGTTCATCTTTGTTTTCTGTTGGAGTCATAAGTTGTATTTTGTTATCTAAACAAACTTTAAAATAGTCCCAATCAGTGTGCAAAGATAGGCTATTTTTATTTTTGTAAGATGTCTTCACTAAATATTACAGTGATAGATGAGTGATCTGAGTTCGGCATTCTTCCACTGAAATGAATTTTGCGGCATTCTTCCACTGAAATGTAATGCTTTGAAATATTCCTCGGTACAATAAGAAGTCGAATAGAATAGAAGTCGATTAAATTTAGTATTCTGGTTGGGTCTGATGACCAGTACGTTGGTTTACCTGTTGATAATGCTTCATCGTTGCTTTCTTTAATTGTCCTTAAAAGTTCCTTTCTTTTGGTCGTTGTGGTCCTTTGATCGTTGTTATTTGTTAAACTTTTTCCCCATATACGAGTATTTAAGAATTTTCTATATTAATTTTTATTAAAATAACTGCCACTGTATATTTTGATGTTTAAATAGCAACTCGTAGCTTAGATTTTATTTGTAATATATTTTTTTTCAAAATATTTTATATTTTCCTTTATTATGAATGAACTTCCACCTCTAGCTATGTTGCATGAGTGTATTGTATGGTAAAATTTATATCTAAACTTAAAGAAGAATTTTAATTCTTAAAGAAGAATTTTTATTCGAGATATGAATGGATATCCATTACGAATGGATATCCTTAGCTGAAGTTAGACGCAAAAAAATCGACAACCAGCAAGTAGTTCCACAAAACAGGTACACATATTACTTAAATATGATGCTTATATAGCAATATAGTGGTTCGTACTTCCCTTAAATCCGTCAAGGTCATCTCCAAATTAATTTACAAAGAATAAGAATGTGATCAGCGATCTCTGAGAGGAGAGCCGCCATTTGGCCGGCGCAGATATGTCTGTCGGTGACGATGGCCCCTTGGGTTTAAAAACGACTTATCTTCTTGTGGTTGTCTAAAACAATACGTAGTAAAAGTTCGAGATCGAATTCAATGGAACCAAAATGTTGATACGGTACGAAACAGCAATGGTCTGTAAAAACCGAACATTATTATTTATTATATTATTATATTATTATATTATTATATTATTATATTATTATATTATTATATTATTATATTATTATATTATTATATTATTATATTATTATATTATTATATTATTATATTATTATATTATTATATTATTATATTATTATATTATTATATTATTATATTATTATATTATTATATTATTATATTATTATATTATTATATTATTATATTATTATATTATTATATTATTATATTATTATATTATTATATTATTATATTATTATATTATTATATTATTATATTATTATATTATTATATTATTATATTATTATATTATTATATTATTATATTATTATATTATTATATTATTATATTATTATATTATTATATTATTATATTATTATATTATTATATTATTATATTATTATATTATTATATTATTATATTATTATATTATTATATTATTATATTATTATATTATTATATTATTATATTATTATATTATTATATTATTATATTATTATATTATTATATTATTATATTATTATATTACTATATTATTATATTATTATATTATTATATTATTATATTATTATATTATTATATTATTATATTATTATATTATTATATTATTATATTATTATATTATTATATTATTATATTATTATATTATTATATTATTATATTATTATATTATTATATTATTATATTATTATATTATTATATTATTATATTATTATATTATTATATTATTATATTATTATATTATTATATTATTATATTATTATATTATTATATTATTATATTATTATATTATTATATTATTATATTATTATATTATTATATTACTATATTATTATATTATTATATTATTATATTATTATATTATTATATTATTATATTATTATATTATTATATTATTATATTATTATATTATTATATTATTATATTATTATATTATTATATTATTATATTATTATATTATTATATTATTATATTATTATATTATAATATTATAATATTATAATATTATAATATTATAATATTATAATATTATAATATTATAATATTATAATATTATTATATTATTATATTATTATATTATAATATTATTATATTATTATATTATTATATTATTATATTATTATATTATTATATTATTATATTATTATATTATTATATTATTATATTATTATATTATTATATTATTATATTATTATATTATTATATTATTATATTATTATATTATTATATTATTATATTATTATATTATTATATTATTATATTATTATATTATTATATTATTATATTATTATATTATTATATTATTATATTATTATATTATTATATTATTATATTATTATATTATTATATTATTATATTATTATATTATTATATTATTATATTATTATATTATTATATTATTATATTATTATAATATTATATTATTATATTATTATATTATTATATTATTATATTATTATATTATTATATTATTATATTATTATATTATTATATTATTATATTATTATATTATTATATTATTATATTATTATATTATTATATTATTATATTATTATATTATTATATTATTATATTATTATATTATTATATTATTATATTATTATATTATTATATTATTATATTATTATATTATTATATTATTATATTATTATATTATTATATTATTATATTATTATATTATTATATTATTATATTATTATATTATTATATTATTATATTATTATATTATTATATTATTATATTATTATATTATTATATTATTATATTATTATATTATTATATTATTATATTATTATATTATTATATTATTATATTATTATATTATTATATTATTATATTATTATATTATTATATTATTATATTATTATATTATTATATTATTATATTATTATATTATTATATTATTATATTATTATATTATTATATTATTATATTATTATATTATTATATTATTATATTATTATATTATTATATTATTATATTATTATATTATTATATTATTATATTATTATATTATTATATTATTATATTATTATATTATTATATTATTATATTATTATATTATTATATTATTATATTATTATATTATTATATTATTATATTATTATATTATTATATTATTATATTATTATATTATTATATTATTATATTATTATATTATTATATTATTATATTATTATATTATTATATTATTATATTATTATATTATTATATTATTATATTATTATATTATTATATTATTATATTATTATATTATTATATTATTATATTATTATATTATTATATTATTATATTATTATATTATTATATTATTATATTATTATATTATTATATTATTATATTATTATATTATTATATTATTATATTATTATATTATTATATTATTATATTATTATATTATTATATTATTATATTATTATATTATTATATTATTATATTATTATATTATTATATTATTATATTATTATATTATTATATTATTATATTATTATATTATTATATTATTATATTATTATATTATTATATTATTATATTATTATATTATTATATTATTATATTATTATATTATTATATTATTATATTATTATATTATTATATTATTATATTATTATATTATTATATTATTATATTATTATATTATTATATTATTATATTATTATATTATTATATTATTATATTATTATATTATTATATTATTATATTATTATATTATTATATTATTATATTATTATATTATTATATTATTATATTATTATATTATTATATTATTATATTATTATATTATTATATTATTATATTATTATATTATTATATTATTATATTATTATATTATTATATTATTATATTATTATATTATTATATTATTATATTATTATATTATTATATTATTATATTATTATATTATTATATTATTATATTATTATATTATTATATTATTATATTATTATATTATTATATTATTATATTATTATATTATTATATTATTATATTATTATATTATTATATTATTATATTATTATATTATTATATTATTATATTATTATATTATTATATTATTATATTATTATATTATTATATTATTATATTATTATATTATTATATTATTATATTATTATATTATTATATTATTATATTATTATATTATTATATTATTATATTATTATATTATTATATTATTATATTATTATATTATTATATTATTATATTATTATATTATTATATTATTATATTATTATATTATTATATTATTATATTATTATATTATTATATTATTATATTATTATATTATTATATTATTATATTATTATATTATTATATTATTATATTATTATATTATATATTATTATATTATTATATTATTATATTATTATATTATTATATTATTATATTATTATATTATTATATTATTATATTATTATATTATTATATTATTATATTATTATATTATTATATTATTATATTATTATATTATTATATTATTATATTATTATATTATTATATTATTATATTATTATATTATTATATTATTATATTATTATATTATTATATTATTATATTATTATATTATTATATTATTATATTATTATATTATTATATTATTATATTATTATATTATTATATTATTATATTATTATATTATTATATTATTATATTATTATATTATTATATTATATAATATAATAATATAATAATAATATAATATATAATAATTATATTATTATAATAATATTATTATTATTATATTATTATATTATTATATTATTATATTATTATATTATTATATTATTATATTATTATATTATTATATTATTATATTATTATATTATTATATTATTATATTATTATATTATTATATTATTATATTATTATATTATTATATTATTATATTATTATATTATTATATTATTATATTATTATATTATTATATTATTATATTATTATATTATTATATTATTATATTATTATATTATTATATTATTATATTATTATATTATTATATTATTATATTATTATATTATTATATTATTATATTATTATATTATTATATTATTATATTATTATATTATTATATTATTATATTATTATATTATTATATTATTATATTATTATATTATTATATTATTATATTATTATATTATTATATTATTATATTATTATATTATTATATTATTATATTATTATATTATTATATTATTATATTATTATATTATTATATTATTATATTATTATATTATTATATTATTATATTATTATATTATTATATTATTATATATTATATTATTATATTATTATATTATTATATTATTATATTATTATATTATTATATTATTATATTATTATATTATTATATTATTATATTATTATATTATTATATTATTATATTATTATATTATTATATTATTATATTATTATATTATTATATTATTATATTATTATATTATTATATTATTATATTATTATATATTATTATATTATATTATTATATTATTATATTATTATATTATTATATTATTATATTATTATATTATTATATTATTATTATTATATTATTATATTATTATTATATTATATATTATTATATTATTATATTATTATATTATTATATTATTATATTATTATATTATTATATTATTATATTATTATATTATTATATTATTATATTATTATATTATTATATTATTATATTATTATATTATTATATTATTATATTATTATATTATTATATTATTATATTATTATATTATTATATTATTATATTATTATATTATTATATTATTATATTATTATATTATTATATTATTATATTATTATATTATTATATTATTATATTATTATATTATTATATTATTATATTATTATATTATTATATTATTATATTATTATATTATTATATTATTATATTATTATATTATTATATTATTATATTATTATATTATTATATTATTATATTATTATATTATTATATTATTATATTATTATATTATTATATTATTATATTATTATATTATTATATTATTATATTATTATATTATTATATTATTATATTATTATATTATTATATTATTATATTATTATATTATTATATTATTATATTATTATATTATTATATTATATATTATTATATTATTATATTATTATATTATTATATTATTATATTATTATATTATTATATTATTATATTATTATATTATTATATTATTATATTATTATATTATTATATTATTATATTATTATATTATTATATTATTATATTATTATATTATTATATTATTATATTATTATATTATTATATTATTATATTATTATATTATTATATTATTATATTATTATATTATTATATTATTATATTATTATATTATTATATTATTATATTATTATATTATTATATTATTATATTATTATATTATTATATTATTATATTATTATATTATTATATTATTATATTATTATATTATTATATTATTATATTATTATATTATTATATTATTATATTATTATATTATTATATTATTATATTATTATATTATTATATTATTATATTATTATATTATTATATTATTATATTATTATATTATTATATTATTATATTATTATATTATTATATTATTATATTATTATATTATTATATTATTATATTATTATATTATTATATTATTATATTATTATATTATTATATTATTATATTATATTATTATATTATTATATTATTATATTATTATATTATTATATTATTATATTATTATATTATTATATTATTATATTATTATATTATTATATTATTATATTATTATATTATTATATTATTATATTATTATATTATTATATTATTATATTATTATATTATTATATTATTATATTATTATATTATTATATTATTATATTATTATATTATTATATTATTATATTATTATATTATTATATTATTATATTATTATATTATTATATTATTATATTATTATATTATTATATTATTATATTATTATATTATTATATTATTATATTATTATATTATTATATTATTATATTATTATATTATTATATTATTATATTATTATATTATTATATTATTATATTATTATATTATTATATTATTATATTATTATATTATTATATTATTATATTATTATATTATTATATTATTATATTATTATATTATTATATTATTATATTATTATATTATTATATTATTATATTATTATATTATTATATTATTATATTATTATATTATTATATTATTATATTATTATATTATTATATTATTATATTATTATATTATTATATTATTATATTATTATATTATTATATTATTATATTATTATATTATTATATTATTATATTATTATATTATTATATTATTATATTATTATATTATTATATTATTATATTATTATATTATTATATTATTATATTATTATATTATTATATTATTATATTATTATATTATTATATTATTATATTATTATATTATTATATTATTATATTATTATATTATTATATTATTATATTATTATATTATTATATTATTATATTATTATATTATTATATTATTATATTATTATATTATTATATTATTATATTATTATATTATTATATTATTATATTATTATATTATTATATTATTATATTATTATATTATTATATTATTATATTATTATATTATTATATTATTATATTATTATATTATTATATTATTATATTATTATATTATTATATTATTATATTATTATATTATTATATTATTATATTATTATATTATTATATTATTATATTATTATATTATTATATTATTATATTATTATATTATTATATTATTATATTATTATATTATTATATTATTATATTATTATATTATTATATTATTATATTATTATATTATTATATTATTATATTATTATATTATTATATTATTATATTATTATATTATTATATTATTATATTATTATATTATTATATTATTATATTATTATATTATTATATTATTATATTATTATATTATTATATTATTATATTATTATATTATTATATTATTATATTATTATATTATTATATTATTATATTATTATATTATTATATTATTATATTATTATATTATTATATTATTATATTATTATATTATTATATTATTATATTATTATATTATTATATTATTATATTATTATATTATTATATTATTATATTATTATATTATTATATTATTATATTATTATATTATTATATTATTATATTATTATATTATTATATTATTATATTATTATATTATTATATTATTATATTATTATATTATTATATTATTATATTATTATATTATTATATTATTATATTATTATATTATTATATTATTATATTATTATATTATTATATTATTATATTATTATATTATTATATTATTATATTATTATATTATTATATTATTATATTATTATATTATTATATTATTATATTATTATATTATTATATTATTATATTATTATATTATTATATTATTATATTATTATATTATTATATTATTATATTATTATATTATTATATTATTATATTATTATATTATTATATTATTATATTATTATATTATTATATTATTATATTATTATATTATTATATTATTATATTATTATATTATTATATTATTATATTATTATATTATTATATTATTATATTATTATATTATTATATTATTATATTATTATATTATTATATTATTATATTATTATATTATTATATTATTATATTATTATATTATTATATTATTATATTATTATATTATTATATTATTATATTATTATATTATTATATTATTATATTATTATATTATTATATTATTATATTATTATATTATTATATTATTATATTATTATATTATTATATTATTATATTATTATATTATTATATTATTATATTATTATATTATTATATTATTATATTATTATATTATTATATTATTATATTATTATATTATTATATTATTATATTATTATATTATTATATTATTATATTATTATATTATTATATTATTATATTATTATATTATTATATTATTATATTATTATATTATTATATTATTATATTATTATATTATTATATTATTATATTATTATATTATTATATTATTATATTATTATATTATTATATTATTATATTATTATATTATTATATTATTATATTATTATATTATTATATTATTATATTATTATATTATTATATTATTATATTATTATATTATTATATTATTATATTATTATATTATTATATTATTATATTATTATATTATTATATTATTATATTATTATATTATTATATTATTATATTATTATATTATTATATTATTATATTATTATATTATTATATTATTATATTATTATATTATTATATTATTATATTATTATATTATTATATTATTATATTATTATATTATTATATTATTATATTATTATATTATTATATTATTATATTATTATATTATTATATTATTATATTATTATATTATTATATTATTATATTATTATATTATTATATTATTATATTATTATATTATTATATTATTATATTATTATATTATTATATTATTATATTATTATATTATTATATTATTATATTATTATATTATTATATTATTATATTATTATATTATTATATTATTATATTATTATATTATTATATTATTATATTATTATATTATTATATTATTATATTATTATATTATTATATTATTATATTATTATATTATTATATTATTATATTATTATATTATTATATTATTATATTATTATATTATTATATTATTATATTATTATATTATTATATTATTATATTATTATATTATTATATTATTATATTATTATATTATTATATTATTATATTATTATATTATTATATTATTATATTATTATATTATTATATTATTATATTATTATATTATTATATTATTATATTATTATATTATTATATTATTATATTATTATATTATTATATTATTATATTATTATATTATTATATTATTATATTATTATATTATTATATTATTATATTATTATATTATTATATTATTATATTATTATATTATTATATTATTATATTATTATATTATTATATTATTATATTATTATATTATTATATTATTATATTATTATATTATTATATTATTATATTATTATATTATTATATTATTATATTATTATATTATTATATTATTATATTATTATATTATTATATTATTATATTATTATATTATTATATTATTATATTATTATATTATTATATTATTATATTATTATATTATTATATTATTATATTATTATATTATTATATTATTATATTATTATATTATTATATTATTATATTATTATATTATTATATTATTATATTATTATATTATTATATTATTA
Source organism: Tipula confusa (assembly GCA_963556175.1). Taxonomy (NCBI): domain Eukaryota; kingdom Metazoa; phylum Arthropoda; class Insecta; order Diptera; family Tipulidae; genus Tipula; species Tipula confusa. The sequence goes on along the minus strand of OY744477.1, from coordinate 44,970,422 downwards.
TATTATTATATTATTATATTATTATATTATTATATTATTATATTATTATATTATTATATTATTATATTATTATATTATTATATTATTATATTATTATATTATTATATTATTATATTATTATATTATTATATTATTATATTATTATATTATTATATTATTATATTATTATATTATTATATTATTATATTATTATATTATTATATTATTATATTATTATATTATTATATTATTATATTATTATATTATTATATTATTATATTATTATATTATTATATTATTATATTATTATATTATTATATTATTATATTATTATATTATTATATTATTATATTATTATATTATTATATTATTATATTATTATATTATTATATTATTATATTATTATATTATTATATTATTATATTATTATATTATTATATTATTATATTATTATATTATTATATTATTATATTATTATATTATTATATTATTATATTATTATATTATTATATTATTATATTATTATATTATTATATTATTATATTATTATATTATTATATTATTATATTATTATATTATTATATTATTATATTATTATATTATTATATTATTATATTATTATATTATTATATTATTATATTATTATATTATTATATTATTATATTATTATATTATTATATTATTATATTATTATATTATTATATTATTATATTATTATATTATTATATTATTATATTATTATATTATTATATTATTATATTATTATATTATTATATTATTATATTATTATATTATTATATTATTATATTATTATATTATTATATTATTATATTATTATATTATTATATTATTATATTATTATATTATTATATTATTATATTATTATATTATTATATTATTATATTATTATATTATTATATTATTATATTATTATATTATTATATTATTATATTATTATATTATTATATTATTATATTATTATATTATTATATTATTATATTATTATATTATTATATTATTATATTATTATATTATTATATTATTATATTATTATATTATTATATTATTATATTATTATATTATTATATTATTATATTATTATATTATTATATTATTATATTATTATATTATTATATTATTATATTATTATATTATTATATTATTATATTATTATATTATTATATTATTATATTATTATATTATTATATTATTATATTATTATATTATTATATTATTATATTATTATATTATTATATTATTATATTATTATATTATTATATTATTATATTATTATATTATTATATTATTATATTATTATATTATTATATTATTATATTATTATATTATTATATTATTATATTATTATATTATTATATTATTATATTATTATATTATTATATTATTATATTATTATATTATTATATTATTATATTATTATATTATTATATTATTATATTATTATATTATTATATTATTATATTATTATATTATTATATTATTATATTATTATATTATTATATTATTATATTATTATATTATTATATTATTATATTATTATATTATTATATTATTATATTATTATATTATTATATTATTATATTATTATATTATTATATTATTATATTATTATATTATTATATTATTATATTATTATATTATTATATTATTATATTATTATATTATTATATTATTATATTATTTTCAGTTCCATATGTGGCCAAGCAAAAATGTGCAATACTTTTTCCTCCCTAATCAGCATTCACAATAGACGAATTTATGTGATAAGTTATTCGTATCACATTCATATTACCAAAACCAAATTTTCTTGTTTGTTTGCTGCAGCATCGTTTAAATGTTCGACATTTTCCGTATGCAAAATGGAAACAAATTTTTGCCATCATTGTTTCCATTTAAATTACTCGATTATATTTCTTATCACGGCAAAACATTCGAATAGACTTTTTAAACACGTATATTTACACATACACATTCACACAAACACACTTACACATATAAACCATAATTACCATTCATCCTTTATAAATTTATTCAAAGCGGTTTTATTCGTTTCTCTTTCTTAATTAATTTTTATAATAAGAAAATTGTACAAGCACACACACACAAGCACAACAACGCAGAAAATGTATAAACACACATACATACATTGAACCGACGTTAAAAAAATATCAGAGTACAGCTAATTCAACCATAAAATGTGTAATGAATTTAAATAAGAAAAATAACAGAATGGAACAGCAACAGAATGAAGCAGAAAAATGATCTTTTAAATGGCATCATATAGATGACGACGACGATGATGATGATGTTCATCATCTCAACATTATACCATTCTACTTTCGACGAACATTGCCACTTTATTATTTTAAAATTAAAACAAATAAGAAGTTGCACACATCTATATACAGTAGTAAAATAGTGAAGCTAATAAAAAACGAGCTTTTGCAACAAAAAAAACAAGTACATATATTTTTGCAAAGCCGTATATATATATATATATATATATATATATATATATATATATATATTATATATATATATATATATATATATATATATATATATATATATATATATATATATATATAAACTCATAAACGAGGACATATCTTTCAGAGATAGCGAAAGCTTTTTTACTTAACTTTTCCGTCACAAGTTTTCTCTCATTAGTGTATTATTTCAAAAACAAAAACTTCTATGTTTAAATATTCAAACAACATAGAGACGGGTAACAAAAACTAAAATTTAAACTCGAATTGAAATGAACTTAAAAATGAAAAGTTATAATAAAAAAAAATTACAAAGAGCTTGTGAAATTATGCATGTCAAAAATTATACAGTGTATTGAAAATAAACAACGAACGAAAAAATATTAAGCTCAGCAATATAATAGAAAAAGCTTCGGAAGATAAATAATATTATTTATATACATACATTATAGGTGGAGGGATGGAGTTAGTAAGGAGATTTGAAACAAAGTTCTGTTTATTATTTATCATATTTTTGCTACAAGGTGATTGTTCTTTTCAGGAATATAAAAAAAGCTCCGTATATGCTAGGTAATTTGAAACTTAAGAGGAAACATTACAAAAACAAAATTTAGAAAAGCACACAATCAACAACAACAAAATATAAATGGGAAATTATAATATTTTCATAAATTTTTTTCTTGTGTGTATTTGTATGTGTTTAATATGGATGTGTTTGTGTGTGTGAGAGAAGTCTATTGTTTGATGTTTTGAAAAACGAGGCAAAAAATTTAAAAAAAATTAACTTTATCGTACAAAGTTTTTCATTTAATTTGGATAAAAAAAAACAGGTGACAAAAGTTTTTTCTATTTTCTGAAGCTCTGAAATTTTTATTTTATTTTACCTTTGTAAATTTTATTGTCTGTTTTTGATTAACTTTTTTTTTTCGTTGACTCGTTTTTCATTAGCTCCAAGTCTATATATAATAAGAATATATGAAAATATGTTTTTTTTTTGTTGATGTAAAGTTGCGAATTGAGTTGGTTACGTCATCGTATATTTACTACGTCATACAAATTTATTTGAAGTAGATGGACTGAACAGTATTCCAGGTTTTCAGGTGATTGTTGTGATTATTGAATTATTTAAATCTGACATACTTAATTTAGCAGCGGGACCCTTAAACGTAGTGTACCCATTCTAAAGAGCCTTTGTTGGAAAATATGACAAGGCGAGGATATTCATTACAAATTTTTTATCATCGGATTTGTTTATTTGGCCAATAAGGCAGTACTTTAATGTTTGCAAATTTTACACACATCGTTAATGGTGAAAATTTCATAGGGGCTACTATGAGCTATGAGATGGTAATGAATTTCTCATATTTAAAGCTATTGACCGCCAAAACAAAATAACACCTACTCGAGTTAAGGAGACTTGACCACGTCTGGAACTATGTGGAGCTACCCCTTGGTCACGTTTGATTAAACAAGTGGCCAAAACTTTGGCGGGTATTTACACATTAACACCACTTCAAACGAGAGATGTAAATACCATACCTCAACACATAACCTAGCGGACCATGCATCTCGTGAGATTTCATTATCAAAATTAAGTTTTTTGGCACACTGATGAACGGAACCTGAAATAATGAAGAAACCCGTAACAGTTGACTCCATGGAGATGTTCGACATGAGTATTGGTCTAAAAAGAACCACAACTATTCTTCAGGTTCTTACTAAGGACGCATTTGGCATCACCACAATCACTCGTCGATCCAAATAAGATTATTTAAAGCTACTTCGAGTAACTGTTTAATAGCCCATGTGTGCCACTAAAATATGAGCAATAGATCTCAGAACAGCATTTAGCACAATTGTAACAGCCACTCAAGGTATTTGTTTTGTAAACAATATATCAACAATCATTTAAAAAAAGACCATTATCGCCTCGGTCAATCCGTTTCTGGACAATGACAGGCTAATAAGGGCAAGAGGAAGACTAAAAAACTCGGATCTTACATTCAGAATAGAAAGGCATCCTCTTATTCTATACCATCTTAATAACAATTTACCATCCTAATCATAAATTAGGTACAGACGTCCACGCTACATGGTTTCAATGTATTAACTTTAGGATATATCCGGAAAATCTTCTAGATTGTAACCACCTGCTGCTGATGTTCTTATATTGATTACATGGCTGAATATACATCACGTCGGGGAAATATTGATAACACATATAGTGATAACGGTACGAATTTCTTTAAGGCAAACAAAATTTTAATCTAAAACTATTGGCCTTGGGAAAAGCTTATCCACGATCAATTTTTTAGTACAGAATATTACATTGTACTTTATACCTTCATCGCATTTTGGAGGATTAAAGGAGGCTGCAGTTAAATAACTGAAATATCATTACTTGATGAATAATTCACGTCCTTTTTGTCCTGTATATAATGATGATGATAATATGAATCTTCTTACTTCTAGACATTTTTTAATTGGTAATGCTTTACTGGCTCCCACGGAAAATGATTTGTAAATCAATTTGTTAAATCAAATTGAGTTAGTAAATTAAGTTTTAGAAAGAATGGCACCCAGGTAGGAGTCTTAGTTCTGATAAAGAAAGATAACTTACCTCATTTGATGTGGGCAAGAGGTCGACTCAAAAAAAATCATTCAAGTAAAGATAAATTTGTAAGAACAGCCATCTTGAAAGATGAAACTAACAGCTTATCAAGTGATAAAGAATACACTCTAGTAGATCATATTCACAGTATTATGAATTTTATCGAATACTATAACTGTTTAAACTCACCCGCAACTAAGTTGTAAATGCATGAGTTAGAATATGCAAGACGTTTTTATTTTCACAATGCTGTAAAGGTCCAATTATTTGGAGTACAATGGTATCTAATCATTTGCTATAATATAAAAAGTTACTGGGATGAAGGCATCAAAGCAAAAAAGAACCTCTAGTTGCTTGCAAGAGCATGTTAAAATCTGTAATCAATACATTGTCATATAATTGTCCAACAACTCCAACACCAATTTGGCAACATTAAATAAGAAAACAAAGTGCTTGAAACCCAAGTGACGAGAGGTCACCAGCAAAGAGTTGGATAATCGATAAAACCTTACGTTTATTTGAGCAAAAAAATTACTACCCTATAACTCATCTGAAATATTAGAAGAACAGCAGCAGCAGATGAACTTGGAATTGAAACAGCTTCAGGAGGAGTACAATACAAAGATGGATCAGAAGGATATCATCGGAACTGACATTTTTCGGCTGATATTATTATTAAAATCTATGCAAGGTACACTACAGAATATTATCAAAGTAAGGCTCAACACCCTGAAAAATACTCTACCATCGATATCTGTTTAACTCATTACGATCTCAAGATGAAATGAAACAGATTAGAGAACATATTTGCCTAGTAATGTCTTTGCAGGCACAAAGTAATGGAATCTAATGCATCTATACAGGATATTAAAAACAAAATCAAGAATTACTAGCAGGAAACTTGCGGGTTGGCGGTTTGGGTCTCTGTTTTTAACGAAGGAAAAGTCAGAGTGGCCATTAAGTCACGTATAAATCGAAAACATTCAGACAACTACTTTCAATTGCAGCGGGTCAAACTGCTACTTGTTTGGGTATGAACAATTGTCAGATTTATCCATAAACTCTTACTGTAACAAACAGTGTATCAATTCATATAATCAATTCATTAATCTAAAAAATATTTTTGGAAAGCTTATAAGAGTAAAACTATTAATAACATAACTTTGACCTTAAAGTACGATTCCAAAACTGAAAACAATTTTTTAATCGTTTTGACACCCTGTGCAGTACTACATATACACACCATGAAATATTATTATAAACCCTGCTGTGTGAATGCCAATATCGTTCTTACAAATAACGACAAAATTATTCAAAAAAAAAAAAAAAAAAAAAAAAAAACTTTTAAAATATATTGAGTCGTTAAAATATCATCATATTTATACAGCAATATTTTATTTTGAAATAAAGGCCTATCTCATTAATCAAAATATTTTGAAAATCTAATTAATTACTCCCTACATTTTATTATTTCTATACAAAACGATGTTATCTACCTCAAAATATAGTAATGATAATTATATTTGAATAAACCAAGTACAATAATATATAATTTTGAGCACACAAAAAATTAAAGCTTAAAGCTCTGGTATTTTTCATATTACGAATTTATGTTTTTTTACCCCTAGATTATGTTTAAGAGTAATTTATATGTTAAAGTAATTTTATCTTTTTTTGAGCTTTTCATATAAACGAGTACATACACATATTTATGTTTATGTTGTACGAAATGTATATAGTTTTTTTTAAATACTTAAAAGCTCTCGCATTATATTAATACTCAAGTTTGGTTTTATCACATATACTAAAGTAACAACAATAGTACGTAATTTCGGAATTAATAATGATGGTATAATGATGTTAACATTGGTATATAAAATATATATGAAAATTAAAAAAAAAAAATATGTGAAAGCACAATAAAAAAAACTACTTTATGTTGTTTACTCTTTAGAGGATTTAAAACGAAAACCATATTAAATTTTTATTTTTTATTTTTTGTATACATAAATTAATTTGTAGAACTTTTTTAATCCTGGATGTAGTAGCTGTATGCACCACTGAATTATATTTGCTGCGCTATAATCGTTCTAGCCATTGAATCCTGAAAAACAGCTTTTTAAGCGTGCTAATAAGTAGAATTATGATTGGTTTTATACGACAGTAACTCCTATAGTACCCCATAGCTACCCATATTAACGGTTCTAACGACAAATTTGTTTGAGGAACCTCAATCTGATTCATTGCTCAAGTCATTTGGGAGATTTAATTATTGCTATAATTATTAATCGAGCAAGGTACCTTATGTTCCAACCACCGTATTGAGAACGTGTTCAGTTGTCAGTGCTACCCAGGTTAATCGGTTAAACGAACACTTGTTATATTAAAATGTTTTTTCAACATGCTAAATATTGTTTTTCGAGCGGTAGCTAAATATAGGATCCCATCAGATCATCCTAACTAGCCCTAATCTTGGAGTTAGTATACATCCGTAAGTGCATAAGCTCAAATGATTGAAAAGTAGGGTAGTCATAGTTTATACATACGATCTGAAGGCTAACCAATACCCGTTATTGATTTTAACCTACTTAATAAAAAAATTTAAAAAATGATTTTATGTAAATGATTTGAGTTCTAGATTTGCGACTCTGCACCTAGATTATTTCAACGGTGTTTAGTTTAACGGTTATTTCATTTAATTTTAGTGTTAAATAATTTTTTTGAATCTCAAATTTATTTACTTTTTTGATTAGCATAAAAAGGGTAACCCACGGGTTACCGTGGGGCACAGTAATAGACGGGTTCCCCAATGGAGTTGTCTAAGTCCCCTTTTATTCATTTCATCACATAAATTACATAACAATTCTAATACAATCTGCTAGAAAGTTATTTTGACTATAGAGGTCTCATTAATATTCATGAATGATCGCTACAAAATGTTTGCAAGCTTTACAGTTAAGGTGACATTCGGTTTGATTTTGTTGTAGATAGGATCATCACCAACAAGGCTTTTTTAAATAAACTATAAGATTTGATTCAAATACGATTTAAAAAAAACTATGGCGAATGTCAAAAAAATTGAAAGTCTAAAAAATACGTGCCTTGTTTGGAATATCGAGAGAAATATTATCCAAAATAAATGCAGAATCAAAAAGCCCAATAAAATTTTACCGTTAAAAGCCGCATTCAAACTCAGTCGTTTAGCTTCCAGATAGAAAAACGAGCTTCATTCCTTGGAAAATTTCCTTGGAACACTCAAATACACGTATAAAACAATGATTACACTCGGCCAGTGAAGGGTTAAACATCAAACGAAATCTACATTAGTGTAGAAATTCATGTTACAGTTGGTCATCAGTTGGTCTTCGCTAAGATACTATGACTGCGAAATTTGCGGCCACTGGAAAATGTAGCAAATGTTTCAACTGAGAAGGTCTGATAAATTAGTATTAGGAAAGTCATAATTAAAATCTAAAAAACAACATTTCGTGCAATGACATTATATGATAATTATTTGACTCACTTGAAGGTGCGACTATTCTAATCTAAGTATTCCCAATTCTGGTCACTGTTTTCATTGCTCGATTGTTTCTGATCTTTTATTTCGATGATATTTTACAAAGACATAACTTTAAGCAAAAGTGCATATTTTCAGTATAGTAAAATTTGTGGAGAGGCTTGTTCAAATGTTTATTCAATTTATAATAAAAAAACGTTTGGACATAAACAGAATAAAATATTTTCAATATTTCAAAGTTCAGCACGTATAACAAGACTTTCGATGAACATTTATTGGCTTGTAACACTGAAGTTTGTTTTTGCTTGAAATTTTTGACAAATTCCCGAAATTAATTTAAATTTTGGTGTTTTACACAGACAATGGTAAATCGCGTGGACTTTTGGTTGTGCTGGGTTACCTGGGGTTCTGTATATAACTTGGGCCAACTTGGACGAACTGATTTGAAATTTTTCTAACTTTTTTATTTTTAAAGTTTTATAAAGAATTTTATAACATTTTTTATTTTCATCATACTAAGTGCAAGAACGTGTAAAATTTTTTGAATTTTATTATGTTCCTGGACGATCAAATATTACAACAACACAAAGAAAATACCATCAGCATTTTAATAATACGACGGGTTCCATACACAATAAGAAGATTAATGACCCGTTTTGAGGATGGGGATGCAGTTAGTGACGACTTACGAAGAAATGTTGCTCGACCTATTAGCACTAAAGAAGCTGTGGAGACTTGACGGATCCATCTGTGTCTACTCGTTGACGTGCTACTCAATTTGCATCTCCAGAACATCGCTATGACGCATTCTGAAAGTTAATCTGAGAATGTTTCAATATAAAATTCAACTGGCCCAAAAATTATTACCGAATTATGCACCACAACAGCTTCAAATATGCCAATAGATTCATTTTATGAAAAGAAAATGTCAACTTTTTGAACAATTTGATTATGAGTGATGAAGCATGTTTTCATTTAAATAGATATGTCAAACAGAATTTTTGAATTTGGGATACGTAGAATCCCAAATTCAAAAATTCAGTATATCAGCGACAATCACACACTCTCTACTGTTTGATGTGGAATTATCGCTGATAGAGTCATTGGTCTAAATCTATTCGAAAATGAATTTAAGCAGCCAGAAACCATCTTTTGGGCGATATAATGGACCATATTGAAAAAGTGTTTACGTCCTGTAGTTCTCAATAATCATGACACATGGTTCCAGCAAGATGGAGCTATACAGCTCATACCGCGAGAGAGAATGGCGATTTTGCGAGAACTTTTCGATGACCGAATAATTACAAAAAATGCAAATTTCGCATGGCTACTTCATTCTCCAGGTTTGGAGGCCCCCTGATTTTTTTGTGGGGTGTCTTGAAGGATTGGGGTTACGTCAACAAAACACAAACCATTCAGTAACTCAAATAGCATAATAGCACAGAAATTGCAAGACTTAAGCTAGAAACGTTGCGCAACGTAATGTAAAATGTGGTTAAAAGAACCATTAATTGCGATTGACCTTCGCAAAAGGCAGCCATTTAAAAGAAGTAATTTTTCACACTTAGCTTAAGAAATAGAAAACTTAATAATTCATGTACTTACATTTAAAAAAATATTAAATAAAAAACAAAAAATAAAAAAGTAATAAGCATTTCAAATCAGTCCGTCCAAGTTGGCCCACTCTGTACATATGAGATTCATTATATCTAGAAGAATTTCAATATGTATTTTACTGACGAGAGCATAGTATAATTTTACTGTCTGAGATTTGTCTCAAAAGGTTTTGTCTGTTATTAGCCGTACTATAGACTCTTTCTGGTGAACTAGTATAAAGTCATAAATCGTAAGTGCCTTTTTAAAGCTTAACATATTTAAAAATTGACTAAAAAATGTATTTACTGCTTGTCTCTTTTGGTAATTTTAAGCCGTTACTAGTTATCATATTTAATTTTCGATTTAAGTTGCAGTCGTAGATTTCGACGATCACAATCGACAATTACGAACTTTCAACTTCGAATTTAATTTTTGAAATGTAAACTTCTTTAGCGACGTATCTGTTTGAAATTTTTGGTAACGATTAAAAGGAAATAAAGCTAAATTTACTTTGGTTGGTCTCAATACAGTAACAGAATGAAAATCAAATTCATACTAAAAAAAATTTGATCGTAGTAGTATGCTATAAAAACATTTTGTTTATGTGTTTTACTTGTATATGTCTCAGTGGTAGATGGCATGAATCTGTATGTTAATCGAAAAACAAACGAACCTATTTAAGTAATTTTTAATCGGTTGCTTAGTTTTAAATAATTTTTTTTATAACATTTTGATATAACAGGTATTTTATGTTATATGTACTAACTAAAATTGGGAACGGTTTGAGAACGGTGTTTAGAGATCCATTGATGAACAAGAGATTTAGACTCGGATTATTTTTTAGAAAATGTTACATTGAAATCTGAACGGAGTTTCCAAGAGCGTGCTGATCAAAATTATTACACCGATGAAGAATTTAAAAGGCGATTTCAATAATTTAGAAAAGCTCATCGAGAAGAACTTTACTCACATCGACAATCGTATGAATTAATAAAAATGTATGAATTAATTTGCAGTTGGAGTATGGTTAAAAAATACGGAACTCGAACTTTAATTATAAAAAATCACCAACTACGACTAAAAGTTATAGATATATGCCTATCGATTCGACTCTAAATCTGATAAATCGGTCATTGAAGTAAAATACAATTTAGATTCAGGATTCAAAAAGTTTTCTGCATTTGACAATTGTTGATTATAATTATGTCATACCTAAAGTAAGCAAGTATAAAAAATGTTTGGAACTCAAATAGGGTGAAATTTTGGTCGAGCAGTCTTTAAAAAATGTGGGATCGAGAGAAACTTGCTTCACAAATTTGGAATTTAATTAAATTTTGGTACAAACTTTTAATAGGTTCCTGCAGGAACCTGCGAAATTGCAGGTTCGACCAAAGACTTTATTCGGAATAATTAAATTACGACAGATTATGTAAAATAAATTTAAAACTTTGTAGACAAACTTATTTCGCAACGGCAAAATTACCTTCTTGGAATATAGGCCAAGAAGCCAAAAAGCTAATAAATATATGTCATTATAATGTAACACGTAATTTGCGCTATATGTTTCCGACTATCGAACAAAGATTTTAATTTGATTTTGCATGCAACACCCCAACAGCAGAACCACAAAGAAAATCATGAAAACAAAAAATTATAATCTCACTACTAAAAATTTCCAAAAACTTAAGCTTTGATACAAATCCGGTAGCGAATCATATTAATAAATCAAAAAATAAATAAAAAATTTTCATCATTTTCAGTAGCTGCATTAATTTTCAACATAATACACCGGATATCCGAAACCACGATACGAAACATTTTTAATGAAAATTTCTTACGTCTTTCAGCTTAAAATCATGCAGTTGAATATGTAAAGCTCTCGCATTTTGCCACACAAATTATTGTGTATATAAACAATAATACACTCATATTCCCAAATGCTTTCAAACCAATTTAATTTTCGACAAAACTTTTAAAGCTTTAAGGATTTAAAAACAAAATATAAAATTATGGTGCACAGCAGAAAATGAAAACTTATTTCCGTTCATATTACAACTCATTGGTTAGCCGAAAAGCGAAAAAATTATTTATTTTGTGTGCGGCTGAAAATTTGCATGAAGCACAAAAATACTGTTATTTCCCTTCTTCTTGTATTACAACTTATTATCATTATTATTATTATTATTATTACAGCCATCATTATTGTTGATTTAAATTATATTACATATATTAAAATATAATGAAGATTCCAGGACCATAATAATTTTCTTGGCCTACAACAAAACAAACCGCACGCCTTTCTTAATATTTTCTAATGTTCGTATCTTTCTGTGTTTGTCATCATAAACATCACTAATAGGAATATAAAAATATTCTCCAAATTAATTAGACAAAAAAGTGTGGAGCTTTAATTAACTCAATAGATGCGGTGTGTGGTTTTTCAAGGAAATTGTTTTTTGTGTAGGTTTGTTTATGTTTTTCTCTTGCCTTTGATACGGTTTCATGGCCATATTTTTTGATGGACGTTTAAAATTGGAAAAGTTTAATTACAGTTTATAAATTAAGTGAAGTTAAAGGTTGGTTAAATTTTAAATAATACGTTGTTTGATCAAGAAATTTTTTTGTAGAAACAAATGTATAATGTTTGATTTGATTTATTGTTTAAAAACTAAGATTACATTTTAAAATAAGTAATAGTCCAAAATTAAAGCAAATTAAAACCACTGAAGCTTTAAAAAAACGTATTGCAATTGTATTTTAAAACCATACTTTAGAAGCAGGCTAAATATGAGGAAAACTGGCATTTTTTAAATGATACCAAACTTTTGCAAGCTATTCATATAATGGAAGCCTGAAGTATTTATAAAGCTCATATGCAAAATAAATTTATAAACAATATTAGTAACTTTGAAAAACTCGAATATTTAACTGATAAGGATGAATTAGGTATAGGGAAAGCAGATTTAACTAAAAAACTAAAGAAAAAAACAAATTAACGAACAAGTGGCAAAACCATTGTACTATACGAGCTTAAGAAACATTTGCGGCTGGAAATTAGAATTGCCTGTGATAAAATGAAATACAAATAAAAAATTTAGATGACTTTCAAACATGCAATCATTTCTACAAACAAGTACAACCACAACATTTTAAAGAAGAATCTCAGATCTTTCAGATCTAACTCAATGTATTACAAGAAATCAAATTAGAGGATCCATATTTACACAAACCCGCGCTCCAATCGACATTTTGTTAGACAATCATGTTATATTTGAACTTTGAGACGATGGCCACCAAAAAATTTGAAACAGCAACTTTGGAGCGTAGAACACAAAACTAGGGTGGGTAATTGGTCGTGTAAACCGAGATGACAACGCAACAGAACCTATTAAATCATTCATTACAATTTTGCACATCAACGAAAGAATCCGTAAGTTTTGGAAAATCGAACAGTTGCTACCGTCTAAGAATAGGTACACGAAGGAGGAAGAAACTTGTTAGCAATGATTCCGATCTACCACATACATGACAAAGATTTATCACCAAACTATCATTTAAGAATGCAAATAAATCAATCGTATACCATAATATAAATACACATAGTACTTCCATGAAATTTTAGCCCATTGACGTGCTAGATGTCGCTACTGGTATCGTTTTAAAATAATCAAAATACATATTTGTATATGTATATACTCGCCTAAATGTCATATATTTGTACTACATGTTGACGATGTCCTATCGACCCGACATCTAGAACATCAATGGGTAAACTGTTTTTTTCTTATGTTGGTAGTACTATGTGTATTTATATTAAGCGTATACCACATAGTGCAGTCCAGTTTTCTTACTATGGAACGAAAATTTCGGACGGACGAGAACTTGAAAAAATTATATTGCGAATTTATGAGGGAATACACCCTCAACAGAAAATGTACACCTTACCATATCTTGGCGTAAATAAAGAGAGCAGTCTCACTATACTAAACTACGAGTAGTATTCAACACGTCGGCAAAATATCATGGCAAGTGTGTCCTGAACGAAAACCTAATGATCTATCATTTAGTACAATCAAGTAAATTCGATATCCTCTTACCATATTCCCTTATACAACAGTGTATCAAATGTTACGTGCTAAATACGGTTATTTATGGGACGGACTCCACATCGTTTGTGGCCACCAGGTGCTTGATGGAACTCGGCTTGATGGCTTGACTGAATAGTAATTAATTTTCCGAAATAGCACGAACTATCGAGCAGTACATCTATGTCGATGACTTGATGACAGATGCTTCTACCATATAATAATTATAGGAAATGAAAAGCAAAATTGTGAGTTTTTCAAGCATCGGAGTTTTGTAACCTGAAAAAAAAGTCTTCTAATCACGAAGCAGTTCGAGAAGAAATTCTGCGGTACAATAAACAACAAATACAGCAGTTATCAAATCCACAAGAGTCCATCAAACTATTGGGCATAACCTTTCTACAACCGACAGATTTATTTTATACTATCTTTACTATCCGTCGCAAGCATGATTTTTGATCTCACCTATTTCGATTTCGGTTCAAATGACTATTTCAGAAACTGTGGTTGCAAAAATTAGAGTGAGGTGATGAATTGCCAGTCGAGATCAAATCAGAATGGAATAAAATTATAAATGATCTATAAGTGGTACGTAAAAAAATCGGATTACCTAGGTGGATGAAGCATGTAAGTGGGCATAATGAGGGAAAGGTTTGAAACCTAGCTTCATTAAACAAATCAAAACCAGCTCTCCATAACTTTATGGACAGGCTCAAAAATTCTCCTAGACTGATTATTCATCCACGACGATGAATAAGTTTCATCGCTAATCATACGCCCGAAATTATAAGCAAACACTCAAGAAGCTATTAGAGAAAATTGGTTGCTTCAAAACGAAGACAAATAACCAAATCAACCGGTCATCTCACGTACTATTGAGAAGCGCAATTCTTCATTATTGATTCACAGTGCTGCAACCGAGAAAGATAAAGGCGAATCAGATATAGTAGCCAATCTGATTATTAGATTTCCAAATTTTCTAAATTGTAAAATATAATAGCTCCATTTTTTTTTTAAATTGTAGATCAATTAAAGCCAAACGCCAATTTGGGGCATTGCCGAAATCAGAGATCGAGCTGGCCAATCAAGTACTACATAAAAAAATACAAAGTTGTGATTTTCCAGAGGTATATACTGCATTATTGAACGGAAGGCCAAATTCTATCCTTAGCCAAATGTGGGCATTGAATCCAATTTTTGGTAATGAGCAAATCATACGAGTTGGAGGAAGATTAGAAAACGCGGCATAATCGTACAACGAGAAACACTTTATCGAGCAAGAACCGTTTATCGACGTTAGTTATGAAAAGCATATTTATGCATATCCGTTTGTTTTACGACCCACGCATTACATATGCATGAACCTAACATCGTATTCTTCCATAGGTGCTCTCATAAGCGGTTCGTTGATCGACGAGGTTTTTGCAGTACCCTTTATTGTGACATTCGAATCAACTTCGTGGACATAAAATAGTTACCAAGAGTTTAACGTTGTTCTGAGGCATCTTTTAAAGGAGATATCCGATCATTTACTGAAAGATAAAGTTAAATTCTGATTTATTCCACCAGTAACTGCAAAGAACTGTGGGAGAGCATATACGATGGAGGAATTTTCGACATTATTCACGCAAATTGAACGAATCACAAATTTCAGACCAATTTGTTCATCACAAATTCTGATGAATTAGATTTTTGACAACAGCACACATTCTAACTGTCCGATACATGAATCAAGTTATTAAAATCGCAGGAAACAAATTATCAATACTTTCACGTTAGGACATCGTTAAGCGTACTCATGCACAATTTTGGAAGCGTTAGAAAATTTAGTATCTGACTTCGCTACAAATTAGACTCAAATCATTAAAGAAAACAAGCTACCACCAGGACAGTGATTATTGGGGAAGATAATAAAAGTATATCACTGTACCGATAGAAACGTCCATGTTGTGCAGATAAAAACAAAGAATTGTATTTCAAAGCACTCGATACATCAGGTCCGCCATTTTTTCGCATAAGGATGGTTAAAATCTAAAGTTGTTAATGTCATCTAATGTTAATAAAACCTTTTAATAACAACTTTAATGAAGGAATATATCGAAGCATATAGAAACTACATAAACCCGACTAGCAAAGCGAGAACCTAGTCTTGAAGCTCTGTTTAAACTCCTAGAAAAACAAGAAGCCACACAAAATTGTTTTGTCACTCTTTTACTAAGTAAATGTACAAAGAATATTAAAAATTTTCCACTGGAGTGTGAACGGACTAGCGCAGCACGTTCAGAGTTAGAAATAAAATGTCAGATCTCGTTGATTTCTATGTATCAAAATAGTTTTTTTAAAGACTGCGTTGCTCGAAAACTGTTAGGGGATATATTCTGAACACTCACCACCGTGATTCTTAACATAATGATAATAAGTAAAACTTACCTGAACTTACCAATAGTAAAACTAATTGGGACCTTTTCCAGAAAATAATTGAAGAACAAATAAACCTGCAAGTAGATAATTCTGAAAAAGTTGGAAGACGAACTCGAGATACTAAACAGCACACTATTCAATTAACAAATGTTTCTATTATTCACACCGAATGTCAAAGGAACCGAACCTATTCTCTTGAAGTCAGGGAATTAGTTATAGTAGAGCAGAAGGTTAAAAAAACGGAACAAAAATTCTAAATTTAGAGAAATAAAGAATAAAATTATCAGTAACTATTTAATTGGTCTCACACAGGTGCCGCCTATGATACATCACAAAAGTAATAAGCAAAGAGCTACTTTAGTAGATAAAAATCTGTAACATTACACGAATTAAAAGATAAAGCTCCATCCAGTGTAACTTAAATGCGAAAAAAACTCCAGGATTTGATTTAATTACTGGTCAAATTGTAAAAATTTATTCCTAAAAACGAACTCCGAAAAATGGTTAAAAAAAACCAATGCAGCATTTAGAAAAGAAATTTGCAGAAGTAATTTTGATCCTAAAACTAGATAAACCAATAAAGTATAAAAAATCGTATAGGCAGAGATTACTACCTCCTCTCATGTCAAAATTACTGCTCAAGCCAATAGTAGAAGACCGCGCCACTTTTAATTGGATTTTGATCAGAAGATTATCCGATTGGTGCTTGGCTTTACAGCTCAATCTTCAAACCTCAATATCGAAATAATTTAGCCTGTTTTGTAATTAAGGGGCGCTCGGGCCCAGTTATGAATGCTAATATAAAGTTGAATATTAATTGGGAAGTAATCCCAATTAATTCGAATATCGTGTTTAAATTTAAGCGGACGTCAAAATGTCGTAGCTTAATATACCAAATCCATAATCCAACTTCATTGTTAGAAACTTCGACAAAATAAAATTTAGAAACCGCCAAAATTTAAACTGACCCCTGCTTATGTTAACGGACATGCAGTTTAAAATTGGTACATGGAACGTGCTGTCGCTAAGAAAATCAGGCGTTTGATGGTTTTATATCAGCCATGAAAGAGTATCGCTTAGGACTCGTTACCCTTCAAAAAAACCTATGGCCAAAAAGTGGAAATCAAGTAACTTCGCAGGTTTCAGTAATTTCTTAAATATACCATAAATCGACAAAGTAAGGCATCAAGGGCTTGCATTTAAACTGCACCGAATTTACCTAAGCAGTTCTTATTCTTTAATTATGTCGCCAATCAACCTTTCCAAATAAAATATAATGAGGGGTATCCTGAATTAAACTCAATATCAGTAGGCATACCACAAGGTATAGCGTATTGGGTCTCGTACTGTTCATAATGTACACCTTAGATTTGCGTATTATAGCAGGCTTAAGCTCAGTAACATTTGTAGATGAGACAGCTATCCTGGCAACTGGAAAAAATAAGGAACTTAATTTAAGGCCAGTTATATATTCAAATTAAGGTAAATACCTCAGAGGACTCTAGATTACAAGCAAAGTTGGGAGGAGCCGATTAAAAAAATTCTGAAATTATAATTAATTACTACTAATTGATATTATATATAGGGAAATTCTAAAACTTTCCAATTTCGGGTGGTAGCAAGAAAACAAATCATGTAAATTTAAAGCTTAAAGCCTTTTTCTGCTTATAATTTCAATTTTTAAGCTTTTCTCAACGTTGCTACTGCTAATTTAAGACACAAAAATTAATTTTTAAGCATTATACAACAGTTTTCTGTGATTTGTTCGTCATCTCATTAATATAACTTTTTCATAAAAAATTACGAACTCAAAGCTCATCTCGCATAACATAAATCTGAGTAAAAACTTTTTCTTAACATATCCTATGTGCTATATAACCTTTTTATGTTATACACATGTATTTAAGAAGAAAAATAAACGAAACTCATTTAATTATAAAACACAAAGCCCTAAAACAAAAGTTTGTAACAAAATGAACAAAAAACTTTTTTTGCAAAAAGCTCGTTTACCATTATTTACAGACCATAATATTTTATCCTGATGATGATTTTTCAGATGATTACATTTCTTAATAACTACGTAGGTAAATATATATATATCCATAATTAGAAAGAGCAAAAAGTTGTTTTTCTTTGCGTCGGTGTTTGTTTGTATATGAGTTAGCCCTGTGCAAAACTTATTATGTTGAATACACGACACCAAGTAAAACGAAATTAAATTATTTTTCTACAGTGTATAATGATTTAATGAGTTAATGTTGAAAATTAACATAAAGCGAAAATATCTACTGAAGAAAATGTACGAAAACATTTAATCCAAAAATAGAATTCGACGAGCTTTCATTTTATATAAGGTTTTGTGGTTTAAGGTAGTTTCATATTTTGCTGGTAAAATTTTTAAAAAATAAAACCGCTTATCATCACTGTGATAAGATAATGTGAAAGAGATGAACAACAAAAATCCAATTTACTATTTATTAGAATTATTTAACTTTTTTCGATAAACTGTTCATATTCTTGACCTTTTCGCTTTTTAACTGTAAAGCATAAACTAGAAAAGTTTCTCTAACGAATTTTATTTTTCTCGCTCCAGTTAATGTATATGCTGCTGCTCTATATAGATATACACTTTGAGAATGATGAAAAGATGATTATGTATGAAGAGCAACAACAAAATATCATATAACAATAACGGAATGGATGGAAAGAAAAGCTCTTGACGAGTAAAAAGCTGGCAAAAAAAAGTAACACAAAAGTGGATGTCAAACGTGATGCGAATATAATTTTTTTTTGCTACTCTCGTCGTCGTCGTCAAGATTATTTTGATTCAAAACAATTTTCTTCGTTATATATATATATATATATATATATATATATATATATATATATATATATATATATATATATATATATATATATATATATATATATATACATATATGCCTTATTCTTGCAAAAGAAAAGTTGATTTTACGTCAGCGTGTGTATGTGTGTGTGTGTGTGAATCTGATTTTATTTACTTAAATCATTTAAAGGATATGAAATACTGATTAAAAATTAAGGATATAGAAAAATGATTTCGGATTTTTTGTGTTTTTGTTGCTAGCTATCATTTTAGGTTAGAACATTGTGCAAATTGCTTTTGAAGTTTATCGTATTAGTTGAGAGAGACTTAAACGGATATATGGTTCAATTTTTTTTCATATAATATGTTTCGTAAGTAAGTTGATATACTTACTTATATTTTAACATTGTTTTTGAGATGAAGAGAAAAAGATTTAGCACTTCATAATAGTATAAGGTTTCGTTTTTTTAAATTAAATTTAAAATCTTAATTATAATGTTATCTGCTTCAAAAACTAAACATTTAACTTAATAATTTTAAAATAAAAATCTCAAGCACTTGAAGTCTAAGCAAAAAAACCATTTAACTGTTATAGGAAGAAAAGATTTATTTTAAAAACATCATTTAACACAGCTTGTACTGATTCAAATTGTTACTAATGAATTAGAAAAAGTCTGAGTTTAAAAAAGCTCCTAGAGAATTTATTCCAAGGCTATTTAAAAAGCAAAGCTGTCGAATTTAGAATTTACGTTAATTTTTAAAGTTAACCTTAGTTCGACTTATAACGAAACAAAACATTTACCCAACTTTTGTAAAAAAATTTAAAAGTTGATGAATTCCCTACTAAAAATTAGATCTTATAGAATTTTGTTGATTACGTAAAGTTCAGAAATATTAATTCGTTACTCTGGAGATATAGTGGGTCAAAATAACTATTGAGCAATTAAAAGTAAATACTTTTCGCTCATTAAAAATTTACGAAAAGTATATGATTTTAGAGGTATGGGCAAAAATTGATATTCACTAAAGCAAACGAATGTTCGCAAAGTTCCACAGTGTTACAAATGTAACAATAAATAAAAATAGTTAATATCAATAGTTCTTTGATTTATTATGCAATTGTTTATTTTATTATTATTGTAATAAAAAAATAAATGAATTTATTAGTCTTTAGTTTTAATTGTGATAGAAAAGAGATTACAATTTTTTGTAAAAAGTTTTTTTTTGTCATGTTATACAATAACGAGGGAGCATTCGAAATGGTGATGAATATATACTGCACGACATCCAGATCGTCGGCACTTTGGAATAGGTTTATTTAAACACTTAACAGATAAGATTTGCACTACCGGACGCATAAGAAAAAAAAAAAGATTCGTCGTAAGTTTCCTGAAGAAATTGTTGTAAATGTGCTAGCTGAAGTATCACTTGTCTACTCATATCAAAACGAAATATTGCATGAGATAAAGGAATATCTCAAACGACCGTGTTTTGAGAGAAAATCTTTGAAAAGACCTTGCGTTTTGAGAGAAAATAAATTCCATGCGTACCACATATTATTGCTACAAGAGTTATCTGCAAATGATTTTAGAGCAAGATTGCAATCTTGTCTTTCAACAAAGCAACAAATTGATAACTAATAACACAAAAATTTGTGAATTTTTTAGCAGGATATTTCCTCAATTTATTGGGAGGGATTCTACTGCAAAAAAGGCAAGAAATGTGGCTTCAGTTGAATAGTGCTAGTTTGGTGTAGCTTTTCAACAACAATTAAATTTAACGTTTTTTTAAATGGATTAGAAGGAATGGTGCTACTTCTTTTCCAGTACGATCACTCGATTTAACATATATCGATTTTTATTTTTGCCTTTTTTACCAACCACCACTTCAGTAAATTTGAGACAAAGGTTTAAAAATATTTTTAGAAATCATATTTCAGAAGCTGAATTAGAAGCAGTTCATCTAAATTTTGTGGGACGAGTAGAAGTTTTTTTTCTAACGCCTTACATTTTTATTTAACACTGCAAAAATTAGCTTAACCAACTAAATTGCTTATACACTTAAATTAAAAAACTATTGATATTATCTAGTATTATTTTTTGTTGCATTGTAACACTGTAGAACTTTGTGAAAATTCGTTTGCTTTTTGTATTTACTTAATTGCTCAATAAAAAAAAACTCAAAAGCATAGGTTCTAATTTAAAAAAAAACTATCGTTGGCCTATATATCTGAAACTAATGAGTTTCAGTGTTATTCAAGGTCACCACTAGAAGTCTCGTTTAATCTTTAACAAATTTTGTTGAGTGTAATTTTCTTTTATCATTCTCGAGATAAAAGCCTGGCTTTTTTAAAATTCCTACTATTTGTAACTGGCAAATGAAAACATTAAAAGACCAAACATCTGACAAAGCTTGAAATTGGGAGATATTAAGTTTGTATTCCAATAAAAGATAGATATAAGTATGATTTGTATTAAATGATTTCGTAGGTTGGCTAAAGCAACGCAATACGTAAATAGATAGTTCAAATCAAAACTGGAGCCGATTTTAGTGTTTCTGATTTGGCTCGAAACAGAATAAATAAATGGCACATGTCATTTATGAAAATCAATGAAAGTTTGCGTAAAATCGTGAATATTAAGAAGCCTGAATGTTCCCGCTGAACTACCATATTAAAAATGTAACCTATTGACTGTATTAGTGCGACAAAAGCCCATAAGAAACAAATGTTTAATTTTGTTTTGAATGGTTTTAAATAACCCATACTACCATAACGTCACATAAATTTGAGGTTATTACAACACTCATAGTGAGAGCTTATTATTTTATTATTCTCTATTTTTCAAATATAAAAACTAAAAATTGAAATAAAACAAAAAAACTTACATGGTCGCTCATTTGTTTTATTTTCCTCTTAAGTTTACTGTTTTGTTATTTTTTCTACGCTATTATTCACAATCGTATCTAAACGACGACGTAATCTCTGTGTAGACATTCTAAAAGGACTATAAAATACATTTTTAAACCTAGAAAATCAAAACGTTTACTAATCATATTTTGGTATTTGTTTAGTCAAAGCGCAAGTTTTTGACAAAGTCTGACAATAGGTGATTTACTATTTTTAAGAGTTAGGCAAGATGACAGTTTTTCTGAATTAAAAAAAAAAAACCAGCAGTTATTTAAAGTGGGTTTTGAATGTAAACTTATCTACCAGGATAAGAAAAAAATAAAGTAGTAATTGAGAAGACAAAAGATGAGAAAAGTGATTCCATGTCGGAGAATCTCTTCCTACGCAGTAGTCGGCATTTACAATAGATAAAAATACATTGACTTCTGTAACACAAACCAGTTATTCATATTAGATAGTAAAAATACATAAATATTTCATGGACATCATCGGATGGTCAAACCAAGGATTAAATTGATCATATAATGGACAACAAGGAGCTATTATCTATCGTTACAAGATGACAGAACAATGAGAGGAATTGAGTCGCTCACTATTGTTTTATGTATTGATCCACCAATAAATTGAATGTCCTTTGAAGGATAACTTTATTCACTACTTTACATGCACACTATTCATTAAACATAAGCACACAATTACATTATAACACCAGCGCATTGCATAACTTAGAAATGGAATCAAAAGTACTCAAACAGAAACTTAAACATTTGACTACAAAGTATCATTAAAATATAGTGAAGTTGAGATTCAAATACAAAGCATGTTAAATGAAAAATAAAGCAAGAATTTATCTAAGAAAATATATAGAAAACAGTTTAACGCTGGGAAAGTGCAGCAGCTCACTGAAAAATTGAAAATCATATCACCAAAAGATCGTTCTTTTGAAATATTTTCAACCGACAATTATATAATAATAACGATATAAATTCGGCAGGCGATATATACATACTGAACCACGAACAATCCGATTTGCAGTAAAAAGTAGAAAAACTATTATTATTCTTTAACCCCAAGCTTCAAGTGATCAATTACTGCATTGAAATACTGTGGCAGTAATTTGAAACGTGGAAAAATACACAAGAGATTCCAAAAAAAGTTACAGGTGCTTGTGAATAAATGTCTAAAAATAATATTCAAAACCTTCTAGCCAAACAAAAAGAGATCAACCGATATTAAAGGCCAATTATTAGATAAATTGTAATTTAGTTGTAATGAAACTATAATAAAAAAGAGACTTACACAAGTTTGGAACAGTTCAACGGATTTCAGATTACATGTATTTTTCATCAATTAGACCTGCTAAAGATTGTAATGTTATATGTTCGCTTTGTGGGAGTAAAGGTGGTGGTCAGCATACAATTAATAGCTCCGCGTTGAAATTTTTTTAGAATTGAATTTTTGAAAAACTAATATTTTTGCGCTTGATAACGTTTTTGAATTTATTTATATTCATTATATTTATTTTTATATTTATTTATTTATTTATTATATATATATATATATATATATATATATATATATATATATATATATATATATATATATATATATATATATATATACATATATATATATATATATATATATATATATATATATATATATATATATATATATATATATATATATATATATATATTGTCTTCATTTTTATCTCGCTGAGAAAATACCAGAATAGGACCTCAGAAACATGAAGAGAATGGAAATTAAAAACTGTATTTATATTTTATTGAAATTTAGATTATGAAGTTAGCCAAGTGTTCAACATTTAATTTTCAATGCAATACGAGTACATTATAAATTAAAAATCAAAGTAACATTTTGAAAATATTTTTCGTTAGTTTTGTTTTAATTTTTCACTATTTAGTAAAAAAAATATATTGAACGCGTTAACAGTGCATGTGTTGTATATTGCATTTAGTGTAAATTTATTTTTAAGTACTGGAATTTATTTGAAATGCCACTCAAAAGTAAAACAAGAAATAGAATTAATCTCAATAAAACGGCGATTAATAATGTTATCGATTTCTTTTTAAGGCGTTGTGTATATGCCCCTCTGCACAAGAGGTATTTGCAATAATAATAAGAATAATAGCTCCGTAGTTTATAGATTTAATAATATTAAATTATTAAAGAAATTTATAAACTTAGTTGATTTACAAACTAATCGTGCACCACCGTTATTGTGTTTTTCGGTTTATTAAATTTAATAAAGAAAAGGGAAAAACTTCTTTTGAATATATTGATACACTTTATGAGAATTTTTATTTATTAACTATTTGTCGTTTGCGAGATCTAACCTTGAATGCCAACATGCTACATCTCATTATATGATCGCTATCATATAATGGTATTCAGCTATTTTGCAGAGTGACATCTGTCAATCACAAGTATTCAGCTATTTTGCAGAGTGACATCTGTCAATGACAACTACAATGTACAGTGCTGACTAAATGTGTGTCATGGATAGATAATCTGTATAAGTAGGATCGTTAGTGTTCTCAACCCAAGACATTTGTTTAAATGCAAAATATGAATGTGCGATTTATGCATAAGGCGGTGAGGAGATTGCGAAATGTATTTCGTTTTTACAAATTGTGGTGGTAAATGTAGATGACCGCCCCAATGCTAATGAGTACGAATACTGGATGCATCACGAAGTTGATATTGGTTCATTGAATAATTTGTGCTTTTATTATCGCGCTTTGAAGTTTAAAAAAGAAACACCGGGCATGTGAGTAATGCCAAAGTTATTATCCCACCTTTGGAAACCTACAGTTTTTGAAAATATATTTCATGAACAATGTGGAGGAATAGATTGATAGACTATGCGCATTTAGTGTACAGCAACAGATCGGACAATTATTGCCAAATTACGAACATTATTTCATGAGAATAACTGCCTTTAAAGTAATTTACCTGATAGGAACCTAACAGGAACTTTAAAGTTAAATAGCGATAGAATTTTTGGATAATTAATTCGGGAGCTAATGATATCACAAGCGAAAACGTCATTGGGGTTCCGCCTATCTACTAAAGTGCTTAGATTATTAAGCTTCAGCCTACTTTTACTCGGCTCTCATTTAAATATGTTTTCTGATTGAGATCTTGCAAGGTGTCTAAGCGCAAAAATTAAAAAGTACCTTTTAACACTCTAAATTCTATTTGAATGAACCTTATAAAACGGTTGCCAGATTATTTCTGCATATTCCAGATTTGCTCTTACATAATTAACATATAATACATTTAATGTTTATGCATCCTTTAAATATGCAAATTTATGCATTCTTAAATTTGTTAAATTTTTTAACAATTTAAATCATTTTGAAAGTTTGTAATATTAGACACAGATTTTATCGTCCCATATGTTTTAACATCATCCGCATACATCAAACATTTACAAAACTTAAAACAGTCAACATTAAAAATGATCCAAGATGGCTCTCGTGTGGGATGCAGGACAAAGCCATATATGGATCCGATATCGTTTCTTCAATTTTAATCCACTTAATAGGAATAACTGAATTTTTCATAAGATCGTGTTTCTCTAAAAATAACAAGTGTTTTTTTTTAAATGCTTTCATATAAATAAAATCAACTTGGATCTCTGGCTAAAAACCTCGTATAAATACAAGGGATAACAAGGGGACAACGGACAGAATATTGTTCGGTCTATAGCTATTACACTTACAACCCAAATATACTAGACGTACAAATGAGGTTTTTCATATGTCT
This sequence comes from Tipula confusa, assembly GCA_963556175.1. NCBI lineage: Eukaryota > Metazoa > Arthropoda > Insecta > Diptera > Tipulidae > Tipula > Tipula confusa. The sequence goes on along the minus strand of OY744477.1, from coordinate 44,944,158 downwards.
GGGACAATGCCAGTTTGAAGACTAATATTAAATAAATAATGGTTCGGCTAAGGAATGAGCACAATTTTTTCAAATTATAGATGGAACCCCATCGGGACTTATACCTTTAAACTTATCGAGAGTTAAATCCAATAATTTTTTTTTTTTTGAACGTTGAAGAACTTTAAATGTGCCGTCGATTGATTAGTACAGTTACTAAAATCATCCGACTTCTTCAAATCAATTTAAAAAAAAAAATTTTCGAAGCCAGTATTTCGCAAGGTCACATTTATGATGTTTAGTTACTTGAATAATAAGACATTGCTAACTGCTATGATCAATTCACCACCCCTACGATCAGAATTGGTAAACCAATCTCGACGAAAAATTACGTATCCCGATGGAAACAATTCAGCAACGTTAAAAGTACTGCTTAATCATGTTTCACCAAAAAGTATTGCATCGTAGTCATTTGCAAGAATTGAAGTTTATATAGGGATATTGCTATTTGGTCCGTTTTATAATGCAATTATGGTAGTACACATGTAAACTATTACCTTGTGGTGCAGGTTACGAAGTGCGTGGCTTTTAGGTAGATTAATTGAAATATTGAAAGCTAAGTCATGTTTGGAAAAGTCGGAAAATTGAAGTTGTTTGTCGATGGCCAACCTTAAACGAAATGAAATTTAAAGAATTTATGTCTCGATTTTTAGGAAGCAAAAAGCTGGCCCTTCAACAAGTTTAATATCTGGTAATGTTGATGTTTCAATATCTTAGGATATAGTCAATTTTATTTTGCACTAGGGTAATATATAGAAAAGTTATTATGGTGTTGCTCATTAATGTCTTACAAAAATGTTAGTTAACCCTTTATCAAACCGGTCGTATAGTGGGTTAAGGTGTTAGCTTAAACTCACCGATGGCCTGGAATCCCCGCCGCTGACCAATTGTGTGTAAAATCGTTCTTTGAACTGACCACGTACAACGATTACCAATTGAAAAAAAAATATAGATCTTGTAAAAGATCTCAGTAAATGGTCAACTTTGGCTGGTAATGCTTTTTTTTTAATTTTTTTTAAATTTTAGGTATACATACCTATGTTTAACAATTGAGATTATCCGTAAAGGAATAGTACATTCACTCGACAATCTGAAGATAATGTTATTGAGAATTAAACAATAAATAAATAAATTAAATGTTTGGTTCATCAGTCGCCTTATTTGAAAAATTTACACTAATCGATTAAATATCAACCAATAAGCGAAATAACTGCAGGTACTTATTATTTATTACAACCAAAAAAATGGCGAGGTAAAGTCAAACATTATTTTATTAAATTGGCCATCCGGGACTAAATACAAACTTGATTGTTTGACTCTATAATTCCTCCTTAAACAAAAAACTCTGTTTTGGTTAGAATTACTAAAAATGAACGTGGCAGATAATTTTTGTGTTAAACAAAAAAGAATAGCATAAACAGCTGAAAAAGAAGATTAAGAAGAAACATCCAAAATAACAAAATTAAATAGCCGCACTCGTTCATGTTTGGGTTGTTTTGTTTTATTTATTTTTGTCATATATAGTTTTCTATAGCAGGCTTTGACTCGCCTGTATACTAATTTCACTGAAGTTTTCATTTGTCATTATTGCTCTTGTTTTCTTTATAAGACGTATTAAATAAATGAAATAAATAAAGTTCATTATTTGATGCAGTCTCTTAAACCAGCAGAAAGTCAGTCTGTTTGTTAAAAACGAAAACGTGAGTAAGCGGCTGTATCAAAATTGGAGTCTAAATTAAATTTGTTCTTTAAAAAGTGTAACGCATGCAACACATTTATTTGTGTAACGCATGCAACCCTTTATGGTTCAAAAATGATTTGTATTGCGTTTCGTTCAGACTTTATGGTTTAACTCAGAAGGTATTTTTTACCAGGTTACTATTTATGCAAATTAGATAAATGTTCCTGTTAATGTGAATACGATATCGTGAGAACTGGATGATGATTATAAAATAACAATAATTTAAATTTCATTCCTAACTCAACGGGAAACTTTCTGTGAAAGTTGTCGAACGATCAATGACCATTTAAATGTTTACCAAACTTCAATCAAAAATCCTCATCACAAAAGTGACAGGCTTAAACTCAAACGCAGAAAAATATATTGGGTAATTTTCAGACGCCTTGCCCCTTCGGCCTAAAACAAACTATAGTATCTATAGTATAGTAAAATAATTAGGTACGATTTATTCAAACAATAATAAGAATCAATATTTTGAAGCTTTATAGCATAATATTTGACATAATAGACAAAATAAAACTGTAGAGATTTGGTTTACAGTTATAGAACTGTTAATTTGGCCAGTCTATTAACTAATAACCTTATGAATATACATTGAAGCTAATAGACCAAAATAATATTTTAAATATCCAAAAATCCACAATCTTAAAACCTCTAAAGCTCTATAAATGAGAGTTAAGAATTAAAATCATAAATTATTAAATTACTCATAATATTAAAACACTTACAAATTCAGTACAGCCCTATACAATATAGCTCAGCGTAAAACCTCGATCTTGTAATTAATCTCTTTAATTCCACTAGTACACTTAAAAAAAAAATTTCGAAACGCTTTTCACACAAAAAATTTTCACGCAACCTGATAATCAGTATTTGTATGATATTCCACTCATTTAATTTCCACTCAACATTTATATAATTTAATTTGCAATTTAAAATTTATTTCAAAGACATACACACACACTTAACAAATTAACTTCGTTTTTTATACACTCACTCATAGAAAATAGCACATCAAAATGTATTATTCATACGATAAATTTTCAATACACGTGACACAAAATATTTTCCACTAAAATATGTACATGTGTACATACAAAAAAGTTATAAACACTTTTGAAAAGCTTTTAATTCTTAAAGAATTTGTGAATTAAGAAATTTAATTATAGAAATTCACATTTTTCTCATCTAAATGATAAAAATTTTTTCACCAAAAACGAGGAGAATACTAAAATTTTCTTTGCGATCGACAACCGATTCAACGAACGTATTCAACCAAACTGAAAAAGAAAAACAAGAAAATTTTTTACAATCGCATATAACAGCAGTCAGCACACACGAAGACGACGAGAAAAAGAATGTAGTATATAAAAAAAAAACAAAAAAAAGATGATTACCAAAAGCAACAATAAAAAAGGATATTCGGGAAAAAAAGGAAAATTGAGATATTTTCTCTTCATCTTAAATTTTTTTTTCAATCCATGCATGGTAGATACTCACAAATACAAATATCAACACGGTATACCGAGTAGTAGTATGTTTGTCTGTATGTGTATTTGTGTTGATTACTTATTCTATATAGTGTACACATTTTTTTTTTGTTTTGTTTTTGTGTCTTAAGATAAGGAAATCCTAAACAATACGTAAATATTTTTCTCTGAACACAGAGTGACGATAAAGGCAAGTAATTGATAGAATGGTATAAAAATAGTTTGTACTTGTACATATAGGGAACTGAGATAAGAAGGTTAGGAAAATTATGAAAAGTTTTTTAAGCTTTATAATTTTCTTTTATTGCTCAACACACTCACTCACAACTACATCAGAACGAATTAAACAAACGAAAATTGTTTTTTAGTCAAAACCATATTGTTGTTGGATTTTAATTTCGATGTGGGGAAAACTTAAAGCGAGGCAAACGAACAAAAAAATAATACTAGAGTCGAGGAAGAAAATGAAGTCAACAATCCATACAATACTTTTATGAAGCTGTAAAAAAAGCTCAAAACACTTTTTTACTATGTGTATGCGTGTTTAAAAAATGGAACAAAATGTTTGCATACTGTGCATTTTTTCGTACGTTCGTTCGTTCGCTTTGCTTGCTTTATTATTAGTACAATTTTTTTTTCACCTGAGAAAAGCTGGAAAAAGTTGATGAAAATGGAATTTCATTTTTATTTTTACGTTGTTAAAGATGAACAAACTAGTGCATGAAAATAATCTGATTATAAAATTTTTAATTTTTTCAGCCATGATTATAAAGTGATGGGAAACTTTGTTCATAATCGCGCAGCTCTTGAGAGACTGTTCAAATCGTTATGCACGATTCAGTTCGTGGAACAATATGATGTTTTGCGTATTTAATCCCATTTTTCTCGAGTATAAATTTAATTTGGTTTTTAAAAGTTATAAACTTTTGAAATGAACGAACCATATGAACTATCAAACAAATTAGAGCACACAGAAGACGTGGAATTTTGTTTGACATATTTAAAATGTAAAACATCACGAGTTTTATATAAATTGAGCCAGTAATAAATTCAACCAGTTTATTTAAAAAGGACTTTGATAAAATTGATGCAAAACATCCATAATAGTGATACTATGTGGTTATGTTCATCATGCCGCAACTCAACAAAATCAAGGTGATCGGTTATTGACTATATTGAGTAGGTCGAGGTCCAGGCTATCAACGATTATAGTTACCCATCGTCCTCGAGGACCCAACATTGTATGATGTCAACTCTTAATACTTTACAAAAAAAAAAAAAAACTATCCGATTCGTAGCGTCACAGCTGTTCTTAAGCACGAATATAGAATACCCGGTAAAAAAAAGTCAGTAAAGTAACTCAGGTTAATGATTTCCTAAAAATAAACCTCAGTAAAATGGAAAAACGTCTCTAAGAGGTTAAGGGTAACCTCGACTGGCTTGAACCGAGAGATGTCATTGTTTCAGCCATGTTGGAAGATGCGGTTCAAATGCCAATTAATTATATGTAAATTATATAAATAATGAATTAAATCCGGAGAGAGTTGTAACGGGTTTTGTCTGTTTAACGATTATTTAATTTAATTTTGGTGCTAAATTATTTTTATTTTTTGAATCTGTAATTTATATACAATTTAAAAGTTTATGTGTATTATTTAAATAAACAATTCGGTTAATTTTGCTTATATCACTAAGTAATGGCTCAATAATACGATTTGATGTTTTAAGCAGAATTGTCATGAACTTTCAGGTGATAATTAAATTTAGTTTATTACAGATTATGATTTGGAGAAATTAAAACCATACAATTTTTAATATGTTTAATTTATAGGAGATTAATAAATATCAAATTAAATTGAAGTTTAGTTGGACTAAATCAACCTTGTAGGTTATCCTTGTAGGTTAGTTATGCAGCTAAAGATAATAATGATAGTGTACAGTTTTTTTCTGTTAGACAGCGATTTGCTGAAACTAAGTAAATGGTTTTCCCTTCGCCGGCTGGGTGTTAGTGATCAATCTAGAGTTATACATTTTTAGCTCGCAAACCCTTTTACATTGTCAAATTCATCAATGCACTACATTTATTCAAGTAACAGCAATCAATCTCCGTCACTGTGTTTTAAACTTGTAACCAGTAGCTGTCAATGAATTTAAATACCTAGGTCTAACCATAGTATAAATACACTTAGTACTACCATGGTATGATAGCCCATTCACGTGCTAGATGTCGCTACTGGTATCGTTTTAAAATAATCAAAATATTTGTATATTTATAATCGCCAAAATGTCATATATTTATTCTAAATTTTGACGATATTCTATCGACCCGACATCTGGAACATTAATTGGTAAACTATTTTTTTCTTATGATGGTAGTACTATATGTATTTATACTATGGTCTAACGAAAGATTGCCAATTATTCCCATCTGAGCAACATCAGGAACAATATAACCATATAAATACATAGATTTTATAGGCTAAACAATTTTTGTCCCAGTAACATTTTAAGGAAATACGCATATATTCCCGCTAGTTGAGTAAGTTATCATGTATATATGATACGAGTATAACATTTGGAGTGGTATTTATTTTTCTAATATCGTGGTTCGCTATAAAACACAAAAGCGAATTGTCTAACGAATTTAAAACTACACCCACAGTTCCATTGTTTAAAAATCTGTTTCCTCTGATGTATAGAAGGTTTTGAAAATGATTTTTACTCGGAGTTCATATTAGAAAAGCTGGGGTTCGTTGCTGGGTTTGGTCTTCATAAAATTTTCTATTTACCTTTTACCTCGCTTTGAAATATTAAATATCACTACTTATCTTCTTATTCTAAAAGGACCAATAGTAATTTAGTATAAAACGAGTTATTTTGGAATGTATTATATTAAATGGGACTGGAAGCGTACATTAATTTATTAATATTAGCCGGTCTTTATAAATAAAACAATGAAGCTGGAGGAAATTTAATGTACAGCAGAAAGCCGGATAATTTTATCATGCTACATCGTTGAAACGATTCCTTAAACTTTTAAGGATACTACGGTTCAACGATGTGAATACACAAAATACTCGCAAAAAAAATGTAGGCTGAAACAATTCGAAATTTTAGGATAAATGTGTTGAAATGTTGCACAACATGTTAAATTAAAAAAAACCGCAACGATCGATAAACAAATGGTTGGTCCACAAAGTACGGTATACAGTTTTAGATACTTTGAGACAGATACTTTCCAAATAGAGTTGGTATCAGTAAAGATCCAGATAAACTTCACGTTTTAAAATTAATGCAACTATTCGATGATTTGGTATCTCGTGAGATGCCCGGGTCAAAAAAAGTTTAGAGTGATCCGTTGTAATTTTACTTAATGGGAAGAAAGCAATAATTAATTTTTTCGTAAATGGCGTTTTTCATGTTGGTACCGAAGCCACGTCTAACATGCTGTCCATCAAATGCAAAACAAAGTTTACGAGCATATGGAAGCAAACCCGTTTCGGTTAAAGGCGTTTTATACGTAAAGATGCCGAATATAAAGGTAAACAATATTCATTATCGCTAATGGTCACCAAAAGTCATGAGGGACCAAATATTCAATGCATGGTTGGGTTTGTAACGTTTTACTTCGGGATATCGAAAAAAATAGTTCAGTAATAGTGAACGAGTTCAGAAGTAAAGGTACGGCATCTGATGTTAATGGTGAAGCACAAATAAAATCTTTATGTAAAAAATTTTCTGGGCCACTGTGTAAGGTACCAAGCTACCTTCGCTACGCAAAAGAGCATCGCCTAAGCTTTAATCGCCAAATGTCTTTAAACCAGTGAAATTTAGCCAGTGGACAACACCGATAGTGATTACAACAAAATCGATTGGAGTAATTCGTATAAGTGAGAATTTCAAGGTCACCATCAATCCACAAATCGAAAGATTTTCAATTCGATGAGCAGAAGGGCATTTGTCAAAAATTTACCTGCTCAATGCGTATTTTCAAATCGATCTAGATGATGAATCAAAGCCCTTGTGGGTGATCAGCTTTCTCTCTGGCTTATTTGAGCATTAACGTCTTCCATTTGGGGTCTCCAAAGCATTAGCACTTCGATTGTAATGATGGGGAATCAAATTGATGGCATACGATTTCTGAATTAAGTGTAAGCCCAGATCAAAGCACGGTAATGCAGACGTCCTCTTTAGACTTCCATTTATGAATAAAGATGCTTTGATGAACATTTTGTTACAGGAGAAGAGTCCCGAACTTAATAATCATTTAGATGCGAAATTGTACCAAAAATATTGCAATCAAGCGCAAAGAAAAAATTCGTAGCCTGGCCAATCCATACCCGAAAGGGAGCGGATCAGGATGGCTTCCCGCCTTATCTTAAAATTTAAGGACTCCATTATTTGTATCTCTAATGAAAGCCTTCGCACTCAAATATTTCCAGATCTGTGAAAAATGTCCTTCATATGTAAATAAGTATATTTCATTAGAGCGTCACGGTATACTTTCTGAGGAGGTTTACAGTTACAAAATTGGTGTCTTTTTGAAACTAACTCTATCGTAAGACGGTTTCAAGGCATCAGGTGGGCGTTGTTTATATAGTTTTTTCTAGACCTACAACAAAATTGAAATTAAAAAGTTCACTCCAAACATTAATGTATCAGGATTTTTAAAGTAGCAAAGTGATGTAATCCATTTGCATATAGTTGGACTTTCAAAAATAGATTACTACTAAACTACTAAACTACTTAAATTCAGATCTTCTACTAAACTACTTAAATTCAGATCTTCTACACTGCATCGCTATTTATTATATTATTTGTTAAAAATGATGTTCTTCTCTGACCTTACGTTTACTAGGCACAATAGTTCTGTAGCTTCAAGAACTTTCATCAGTCGTGGTTTTCACAAAAGAAATGGTTAAGAAATTTTTCCAGATATGGTTTTCATCCTAGCTATGTCATTGAATCCGTTCAAAAGCAGTTTGTCTTTTTTGCACTTTGACGTCTGTCATATGTTAGTTACGAATCATGTTTTTCAATACTTTAGTTGCACAAAAAAAAATTCATTGGTTTTTTATTGGTTTTTGACCTACATATCTCTCATTTCTACGTAGAGACATACATAAATTTTATCACATACACACTCTCTATAATGAATATTAATTACGTAAAATGGTTGTAAAAAAAAAGCTTAGCTAAATTACAAAGCTTATCGTAATTGCTTTACAGGTCAATCGCTCCATAAACACTAAAACCAAAATAATTTTAAATCTACCATAAAAAAAAAGAAAATTAAAGCACTATAGCAATGAATCGGAGTAATCCGGACCCATTTCAAGCTTAATCTTCGCACAAATAAAAAAAAAAAACCCAAACCCAAAACAAGATAAAAATAATAATTTATGCATGGCGCGATTAAAAATTTATTCATAAACCAATAAAAACGCTTTTTAAGAATCCAATTAAATAACGAACCTAATAACATATTGTAATATTTTATTTCAAAAGCAATTAAAACCAACAAAAACAACGACAAAATTAATCCTGCACTTTATGCCGAGCTTATATAATAAACAAAATTATACAAAAACTTCGACGTCTAATCTAAAATTATGTACTGTGTGCGAAGTTTAGTAATTAGTTGTTTAAATTTGTGTGCATTAATTACTGGATGTAAATATGTAAGTATGTATGTATGTATGTAATAAATGTGTAAAAAGCTTTTCTATTTTTTCTCAATAATGTATATATACACAAGATATTTGTATGAATAGCTTTTTGTTGGTATACACATACAGACATTATCTTGTCGGTTACTTTAAATATTGATTTTAAAATATTTTGTTACACAAAAATTAAATTCTGCTTGTTTTGGATTTTTATCCTACTTTTCTTCATTTTCCGATGATTACGACGATGGCAAAATAAGTTTTTCTTTCTTAAAACGAACAAAAAAAAACAAACAAAACAACAAAAAGTGTTATGGAAATTCTGTGGGGTGGTTGTTTCCTTCTTCTTTTTGTTCTTGGTTTGTTTTTCTTTCGTTATTAACGTTACAGGATAAATTAAACAAATTGCTGCTGATGTAACACTTTTATGTGAAATCAATTTTTCAAATTCGACAAAATGTTTATGTCGAAACTTATATATACACTCGACTCGATATAGGGTTAAAATTGCATATAATTTTATTATATAGTAGAGAAGTGGTTGGGAGTAAACTGTTTTTAAAACTTAAACAAGACTACCCAAAAATAATCAATATCAGATGACTTCAGGCATGCTGTAATGGAAGGCAAATGGTTTATCTTATATTTTTCCTGGATTTAGCTCTACTGATCACTAAGACCCTTTAAGTTTCTATGTTTATCGCAAAACAATTTTTTTAAATATTTGGGGGTTAAAAGTTTCCGATTTGTGGAATAAATTTGGAAGCTAACAATTATGTTTTTGCTAATAAGTTTCTCAATTTTATTTTTATGGTTTTGGAAATTTTCGATTTGCGATACTCATTCTTAGATTTGTGGCATAAACTTTTCAATTTTGGTAATATAAATTTTTTGAATTTATGAAGCTTTTGATTTAAGGTAGAATTTTTACGTTTACAGTGATCTTATCTGTGCACAGGTCGTCTTAAGTTACAAGCAGACTTTGACAGACTTGGCATAAATCCATGAAGTTCCGATGAACAATCACCTTGCAAGTACTTGCAGAATACGCACAGACTTCCACATTACGTTTTTGGGAGAGAGAATCAATATTGCATCATACATTTACATCTGCAATCATTTGAGATGTGCGGTTTTTGACCCGATCGAGTGCAGTGAATTTAGTTTTCGGTGCATTTGCCCAAACTAGGACTAACTGCCCTCAATTTGCACATTTTACCCTTCTGCAACACGCGAAATATCTTTGAGAAAGCACCTAGACGATAGCGATTGAGCAATATATAATATGTTCCGATTTGTTGCCCTTTCTTATCCCAGGATGAACGTTAGTAGTTTTTTAGATGGAGGAAGAATGTCAGAAGAAATAGATCGCTGGAACAAACAAGAATGCTTTAACAAGTGTTCACAACAAAATTTGAGAACAATTGGAGAGATTCAGTCAGCACCGGCTTACTTGTTAGTTTTAATATTTTCAAAGACTTTAGTGAGCACTTTTGGGTCAAGCTGGTAAGAGAGATCGCGGTAAACTTTACAGGCAAAAGACTAATTCCTATAATCTCGACTTAGAATTATCTTTTTTATAATTTTTATTTGACGGTTTTGTTTACAGATTTGTGGTGAGAACACACACAGATTTGCGGTTGCTTGGCATAATTTGTAATTATGCCAAGGATTGCCTGATTTTGTTAGCTTTGAGAGAATGGAAGGAATGACCTGCTGCATTCCTGTGAGAATGACAGTAGAAAAAAGAATGACACTCGAAACGTTCTTTTGGCTTGACCGCGGACGTTTGAAATTTTGCAGTAATAAGCCGATGGTCAGAATTTCTCAAAGGGGAACTGACTTTTCCCTCGTGAAATATTAAAATTTGATCCAGTAGTTGACCTTTATCGTTCACCGGATCTAGTATGCCCTAGGCTATTTTATGAGTGCTGTTAATTTATTTAAAATGGCAAACATTTCAGCCACCTAACCAGCCGGTGTAATGGATTTAGAATTTGGAAGCTACTTGTCATTGTGGACATTGAAATTGACAGCGATTTTCCAAATTGGTGACTTCTGAAGGATATGCTCAATGGAATCTGACTCAGTATCAAATCCAGAATGAGTGGCGCTGTTTGTAATATTTGAGCTTCGATAAAGACCATATAGGTGGAGGATATATTTGGATTATCATTTGGATTAACAAAAATATAGGAAACATTAATGTTAAGCTTAACTATTTAGTTTATCTGCGAATCAGGGATAAGAAATGAAAAAGTTTAGTGGCCAACAATAAAGCAAATATTTCATTGTGCAAAAGAAGATAAGTTACCGGAATTGATGCTTTAATACGATTAAAAATTAAATCCAATAGGAGTATCGAAAAATATTTTGTTCGTGCTCAGGGTAGTTCAAACTACATTAAAGGACTAGGACACTCAGTTAGCGATAGAGAGTTGGTCTGATTTATTTTTGAATAGCTTCCAATGAAAACAATAAAACCTCTAATAGTGCATAGATGAGTAACATTTAGTGATATAATTTTTGTAGAGGAGCAAGATAATGCAAAGTAGAAAGAACTACTCAAAGACGTAGCCAAAATTCATGTTTTGTAAATGTGAGAAGTCCGGACATCTACAGAAAAGATGTTGGTTTAAATATAATTCAAAAATAATGAATTCCAAAGCAAGAAGCCAGCCTACAACCACAGATACTACGACAAAAGTCAATTAAGTTGAAAGATAAAAAAAGTTAAGTATTTCGAATTTCACCAGTGAATCAAAGTCAAGAAATCATAAAGAGGTAATAAGCTCAACGGATAAAGAAAAATGAGTAAAAGCTATGGACGGACTTAAAATCAAACATAGAAGTTTGCTTCAGGAAATATATAAAGCATGATTAGTAGTGGTAGGATGTAATCAGATATGAAACACTAAAAACATTATTAGCAATATCATTGATGAAAAACGCAGTTAGAAAATTTTACGATATTATAATTCAGCAAATCATAAAAGCAAATTTATCTGAAACCGTATATATGGACCCACACATTTTTTTATTATAAATTAGTTATAATCCCTATGTTTATCTAGGATAAAATTTTCGGTGGCAGGAAATTGCAAAAACAAATATGTGCCAAACCTACGCAGATGGTATTGCGATCACAGGTGTACCATTTATACTGAAGAGTGCCTACTGAGAAGTATAAGTGTTTAATTTTCAGTGACGTTGGCACCTAGGGTCAGAGATCGACTTGATATTTGTTTGGTTGTCTTAATTTTCGCTGCTGTATAAATATGTTTGGTAAGCAACATGTTTAAATAACTAAATAGCGAGAAGCCACGCACATTCACAATAGCTTTCCACTGCATAATTTAAAATACTGTGATCCACTTCTAACATCATTACTATGGAATTCTTAAAGAAGGAATCGAATATCATTCGTTCGTTGGACATCATTGTGATCACATGTGCATAAAAATTTTCTTTTAAAACTGTAAAAGTTAATCCATCGTCTATGCCGATCAAGCTGGAGCAATGTAATGTGCAGATGGATTTAAAGCAAACGTGAATATTCATGCGTCCTCAATTTGGCTGGTGACGGTGTACACACGGTGTACGTCACAAATATTGACGGCGGTATCATTGTTCCTTTAAATAAGGATTTAAAAATTAAAATCACATGTGGGCTATTTTTGGTCTTTAGTTGCTGGTGATTTTAATTTACCAAAAAATACCTGGACATGGGTGGACTAAATTTTGTGGATGAGCTATCGAAACAAGTGCGTTAGAAAACTTTGGAAATTTTGGGACCCATCAGGTCAACACTGTTTTTAACGATCGTGGTCGTATTTCAGATATAGTTTTTTTTATCGTCTTTAGGTAACTTTGAAATCGAGGCATGCCTTGATTTTGCTGGAATTCAGTCTGAATATCTCGGAGGCCGTGTCCGAGTTTTACAAAGTTTTGAATACTGGTTGTGATTTTTTGTCACCAAAAAAAATCGTCAATTCCGTTTATAGTGAGTCATGGTTTAATTTCCGTTTAAAAATTATTGCTAATCTTAAGTCTATATCATTTAAGACTTATAAACGAAATGACGGCATTAATGCTAAACGAAAGTAGTATACGATTTATTTAAAGAGTTTAAATTTTTAAATGAGTTCTTATATCAAGTGGATACCTGACAGATTGAGAACCAAAAGGCTATTCGCAAGTTCCCAATCTTTAGTGATTTGTGACACCTTTGCTAATTTTTTCCATCGAAAGAGCGATGATGACAACACGAATATAAATTTAAGTTCGTCTGAATTGCAGTCTTCCGCTTTCATTCAATTCACGTTTGAAGTACTTTACGGCTTAGAAGGTCTTGAAAACGATAAAGGTCCCGATGGTATTACTCCATTTGTTTAATTTAAGTGTTTCCACCACTTCCATGACTGATGTTTGGAAATTGTCTTGTGATAGAGAAATTTCGATACCGACCAGTGATTCCGAAGTTTTCGAGTTTTTTGTCAATTAAGATTCGAGTTTCATTAAAACAAACAGTCACCTAATTCATAATTGGTGTATATTGAATAAGTTGTCTTTGAATGCTAATAAGAAACCTAACATTCAATAAACACATTGATTCCATAATTAGTATAGGATTAATTAAAGACTTAGCGGGGACTTTATATGGCATCGATTAAACGGCATCCTTTTTATCGAATTCATGCTAACAAAACCATTGCTCAATCGACATTTATATGTTCGTGAATCCTTCCTAAACAGCTTTTTATTAATAAATTTACAAAGTCTAGAACGTAGATATGAAATGGTCAGTGCAGTGTTTGGTCAGGATATTCTGTGCTCAAAGGCTGATTGCCCGGAGTATGGCTAGAAAAGTTTAGCATTTATATTCCCCAGAGAACTTTAAAATTTCGGCCGCGTTGTCTCCGAATTCCATTTTATTCCAATAAATTTAATAGCACGGAGTTATTCGTGCTTTTATAATTCGGCGAGGCCACTCGAAAATGTATGTAGGTATAATATCAAAGAGCTTTCACGACTTCATTCAACTTAGTATCTAGAAAACAACCGCATGTATTGAAGGCTTTTATAAACTGCCACTTACAGCTAGTAATTAAACTGATAGCTAACATATAATCGAAGACTACTATTAGTCTAAACGAAGAAAAAATAGTTACCTAAGAATTGCGTTGAATCGACAGCAATAGGGTAAGTTTCTGCATATGGTGCTTATCCATGAATAACACAAGGTAGAAACAAGGTAGTTTAGATTTATATTTTTTTTGATGGAGGACATAGATAATAGTTTTGGCTATAACAAATTAAAATGTCGTAATTTTACAGCTTATATGTAAATTTCTTCCGTAAAAGTTCTTCCGTGTCGCTTTTTTAGTACTCAAAAAACTTTATCAATATTTAAATTAGTTAAGTGTTAAATAAATTTGGAATTATTAAACTTTTAAATTTTCATTTTTCAAAATTGTAGTCTGGCTTAAACAGACAATGTCAATCGATAAAAAAAAACTAATATTATTTTAACATTATCTATAATGAAATCACCCATGCCATAGGCAATCAACACACTCAAAAATAGTAACATGTGTAAATAATTTCATTCATAAATTTAAAAAATTAAAAACTACATACGCATTTTGGGAGTATGACCGGATCAATAAATTATTTGTTATAATTTTAAATTTTAGTTAAAAAAAACAAAAAAACATTGGTCTGCATCGTTTCCGAGTCAGAAGTAGTTAAATGGATGGTACAGTTGGAAAAAAAACGAAATCTCGCGCAATTTTATCCACTATATATATTTATACACAATTACTCTACTTATTTTACTACTACATCTACTTGATTGAATGTCAAATACACAGAAATAAAAATTTCGATAATTTTATTTTTAAATGGAGCTTTTAATATGCATCAAAAGTTTCGTTAACAATTATAATTTTGAAAAACACATGTTTACGAATACAAATTATTTGTGTGCGTATTAAACACATTAAACGCACTTAAAATATACACATGTTTTAGAACCGCACTTTTACCCCACCAAATTTACACTACACATAAAATAAATTTACACGAAATTCGATTCTCTATAGTCACAAAAGCTTAAAAAAACTATTTTTTTTTTATTTAAATGTCATAGAAAATATTTAAAAATATGTTATATGTAAACTTTTAAATTATATTTCACGATAAACACTAAAGCAACAAAGTCCAAATAAATAAAAGTTGAATTACGGAAAGCTTTTTTTTCCGAAACCGGTAAAGAATTATTTTCAACTTAAAAATGTAAAATTCGAGAAATAGTTTCTCGAATTGAGTTTCGTTTGTATGTATGTATATAAATATTTATATATATATATATATATATATATATATATATATATATATATATATATAACTACGTCTGTACTCAAAGCCGTTTCTCTTCTCGATAGACCAAACACATAAAAAAAGCTTTTTTTCTCAACATTTTGCTATCGATTGTGCACGGAGTAATATGGTACAGCGCAAGCTCCAAGGATCAAAACGAAAAAAAAAATATGAAAATTACGAATTTTAAATAAAAATGTGAGAAAAAAAATGTATTTTAATATTTTAGTTATGTTGTTGTTGTCACTAAAAAAAAAAAACTTAACAACAACAACAAACGAGAAAATAGAAAATGTGTGAAAATAGTTTTTATTTATTACATTGTTGTAGGTTAAAAATCTATAAAAAAAATATTTTGTGGTGTGAGCTTTTAGAGACATAACTTAATTTTAAGTTTTAAGCTTTCATTTCACTTTGATAATTGTGTTGAGGTTTGTAATATAAATTCATAGAGCGTTATTAAACGCAACAAGTAGCTAATGGTTTAGGACTAATATAATCGTCAAATATAAAAATGAGCTTTATCACATTTTGGCAACACTGCATAGTAAAATTTTTAATACTGACCTGTAAATTAAATTGAATGACATGAAATAGTATGGAACTGTACGATAAATATAAACTTTGTGTATACTACATAAATGATGAAAAAAAAAATTACTCTCACTTTTAATCTCATTTCGCACATAAACGTAGAGAATCTAAAAACATATACACACACACACAAAAAATGATATTCTGGTAAACTTTTAGTTTACCACCCTATCAAAAAGTCTATACCAGCAAAACATAAAATCTTTCACCTGAGAAATAACGTCATGTGCGTTTCAATTTTATACCAGCATCTCTCATCCCCGTACATACACACACCGTACGAGTAAATTCATTTTAAAAATCAATTATGTATTTAACATTTTGCCTTAAAAATTTTATATTTAATTTAAAAATTCTCCGTCATTCCGATTGCGCCTCTTCATCAAAAAAAAAAAAAAAAAATTGGAAAAGCAATACCGCAGACGAATTTCCAGAATTTTAATTTATATTTCTATAAATTTGTTGTTGTTGTTTTATTTTGTTTTGTTTAAAAAAAATGGATTACATTTCATAATTACACATAAAACGTCAGCCTTCTCACATTTTGCCATATCGAAATAGTACTGCGTGCGGGGTTTTTGATTTTCCACTGCCACCGTGCGGTGGTTAAAAAACATGATGAGAGGAAGATTCGTATTTTGGTTTTATATTTTTTGAATGGGAATTTACTGAGTCGACTCAATTTAAACTAAAATGCATTGTGCTTTTTGTGTACATATAACACAGTAGAAAAAAAGCTCGTATATATGTATTCGCAATGAAAATCGAATGAAACGATAAATAAGATTTGTTTTGTTTGAACAGTGCCGAACAAGTTCGTACTATACGTAAAAATTTGTAAGATGGATGAGAGAACGTCGAGATGATAATGAACCGGATTGCACTGAGATTATAGTATTTTACTACCCCCAAACTATATATTTTGCGCGGTTAATAGCAATATTAAATGTAGCTTTGCAATTAAAAGGATTTACAATATTACTTAAGAGCTTTTGTATCCATTATTACATTTTGTTTTAATCCTTATTACTTTAAATACATTTTAAACAAATGAAAAAAAGTTTGAAGCTTATTTAAACAATTTAATATAATTACTAGAAATTGAGAGAGTTAAAAAATTGTTTGGTCTTAATTGATCAACAAATAAAATATCCAGCTTTCAAATTGAACAGTTTCATCTTGAAAAAGAAGTTTTTACCTTGAAATTTTAACTTGATAACTTGAGCTTTTAACTTGATCGTAATTTTGGTTTAATTTTGAATAATTTACACAGAAATACAAAACATAAAACTTTTAAATTGGAAAGTTTGTTTAAAAACTGGAATGAATGTTTTCCGAAAGTATTAAAAATTAATGTACTTAATACACTAGAATTTGGCAAATCTATATCCGCTAAAGGTTATTCATTAATTGTAGTAAAGCATAACGTGCTCAGAAAGAATCAGGTTAGAATACCAATGAGAGAAAACGAAGGGTTTTCTCTCATTGGTGTTAAGAAGGGTTTCAAAATCCATTCCTCGAACCATCGAGCATTCTAGTACCGAATGCCAACTTGTGTTACCACTCCAACTGGTAACATAAAATTCCAACATAAAAAACATAAAGTGGCCAATATGGCACATTTATATTTTATTTTAATTTCATACAATTTCACATAGGTTTGTAAACTCATAACATGTTGATACAGCATTTTGCACAAACATATCACCTTTCGTTGTTACTTCCGTGATAGTAGCTATATATGAGATAATAAAAATTTAATAAATTGGCTAGAAGTTAGAAAACAATAAAAACTGACGCTTCTCATTTATGATCAAAACATATATTTAGAATTAGTGGACTAGCTCCGATCCGCGGTAGGTGCACTAATCTCTTAAATAAACATTGGTCCTTCGAGCCGGATATAAACCAGCAACCTATGTCTGTTGGCAGTGACTAGAATTACTTTATTTCGGTTGGTTTATTTTGACATTTTCTGTGTTGTGGCTTAATCATCTTCGTAATTTAACTTTTTCCAATTGAAGGCACTGGTTAGCATAGCAAATCCAATTTGCTTTCAATTTAGTGGGTAGTTGTTTATCCCAATCTAGTGCTAACGTCCATAAAGTTGTTCCATAATTAGTTTTGTTTTTATTATAACCGGTGCCAACCATCCAATGGGGTCAAATAATTTGGAAATTTAGGACAGTATACTTTTCTCTCAGTTGTAGGCGCTTCAATATCTACCGGCTTGATTGGGAAATATCTCAAATTCCCAATATCCCATAACTGGAAAATAACTTCTGTTGGATTCCATAAGATACCAAGGGTTTTGATGGTCTCCCTTATTTCGATCGTATGATCATTTTCATTTAGGTGCTTAGTATCAATGTTTTCTTAATTTATGGCTGTTGCTGCTCCATTTTCTTAGATTGAAACCTCCTTGTCTTAAGAGCTTGTCTAATTGCTCTCGCTTTGTGACAGTTTATTTAATTGATTATATGTCATCCACATAAAAATCTTCTCTGACCGCTCTTTTCGCTGTTGGAAATGTGTTGCCTGAGCCGAATGATGTAGAACTCTTTTTTGTTTCTCCACAAAATCAGCTGGTAACGTTGATCTTGTGGACGGATTTTCATTTGTCAGAACATCTTTTCGATGTCAGCTCTAAATACGTACTTATGCTTCCTCCAGCGCAACAATATATCTGCGAGAGGTTGCTGTATTGTTGGCCCCGTGTGGAGAAGGTCATTTAACGATATTTCGTTAGTAGTTTTCACTGAAGCATCAAAGACTACTCTCAATTTGGTTAAGTAGTTTCTACCTTTATCATCAAGTTGGTTCATTTCAATCAAACAAAATCATCCTAATACGATCTTTGCATAATAATTCGCTCCAAGGAACATTTCTATGGAGCCTAGTGTGTTATAATTTTGATCTGCATGCTCTAGGTTGCTAATAAGTTCTCAGCCTTCTGTTTGTATCTGTTGTTCTGGTAGTAGCTTTGTGAGTTTTTAAAACACTAGAGCATTTAAGTGCAACTCGAATTCGGATGTTGTGATAGGTTGAATTTTGAGGTTACTATTTTGTTAACCTCTTCAATGCTGTGACCTCCAACCCCAGCTATTTTAGCAAATACTTCCTACTCCTTCAGCTTCAATTTCTAAACTTCTTCGGTTATAAAAGTTGCTTGTGATCTTGAGTCTATCAGAATTCTTAACGTGGCACAGTTTCCATTTGAGTTAGTAGTTTTGACCATTGCTGTTACCAACAATGCGTGTTCTTTATCGCGATTTACGTTTGTAACCAATTTCACATTTTTTACTTCACATTTTCTCGTGGTTTGTACTTTGTTAGGATGTTATCTCATTGGTAGATGATGTTTCTTCTATCGCGGTGCTCCTTTGAATTGCCATTGATGTGTACTCCTCTTGTAATGCCATATAATCTCTTATGGCAAAGTATCCTGGCCTCTCATAGTCTTCGTCTGAGGCCTCGACACAAAGTTCTTCGTGCCTGTCAACTATCTGATTCATAGTACGTTGCATAAATTTCATGATAAATTGTATAGCTTGCTTGCTTCCTACCAACACCTCTTTGGCTTTTCTACCAACACCTTTTGGTTTTCCTACCAACACCTCTTTGGCTTTTGCCATGTCTCTTTAAATAATTCTCTTATTTTAAAGTCTTGTCTTCGTAGCAACCACACGCTTAACCAAGTGCTGTTGCTACTTTGATCCATTGGTATTTTGTTTTTTGATTCGGGATTCTTATTGTACAAGAGTTCTTCTGGAGGTGAATAATTTTGGCTGCGTGATGGTATCGGTATTAGTGGTTCAAAGTTGTAGAAATGTTCATCTGTTTTTACGAACTCAGTTTATAGGTATTTCAGTTGCTTTATCTTCGTTTCCAAATATATCTTCGTCTTGCGGCTTTTTCCATCTTTATTGTAATTGCTTTCGAATTATACAATTTTGTCTTTAACTATATGGTTTATTAAGCAATTAGTTCATCCATTATTGTCAGTTGTTTTTTGACTGAAAATAATACTGCGTTTCGCTGGTTGTTGTGTGCTCTTGACTTTGGCTGAGAACTTCGATGGGTTAGGTTGTTTTAGACGCTGTGACGAAGATTATATAAACGCTTTTATCGGTTGGTATTTGGCTTTTCCAATTTTTTTCTATTTTAATAAAGCCATTTGATTTTGATTTTGATCCAGCGTAAAATCAAAGGGCCTTAGGTAGTCTCCGACTTTATGGAAATATATTTGTTTATTATTGATTGAGCATAGGTTCTTAAATAACCACATTCAGTACGAAGTGCTGTTGATTTTGTAGATCGGCCGCTGAATTTGCTACCGTCGCACTTTTACAGAGCCAAGTCGCTTCTTCGCCGCCTCTCGGAACTTTGAGTTGCACTTGAAATCGATTTGTCGCCTTAAGTATTTTATCTTCAATCTTTTCGAGTAACTGATTGATTACCATTAATTTAGTCCGACATTGATAACGTTCATGTCGTAAAATGAAAGTTATACTTGGCAAGAAAATTTCGTAATGTTTGTCCAACATGGTCGCGTTTTTCGGCTACATTTAGATGCGAAATAACCTGCACATGCATTATCAGATCGGTAAAAATAACATCCTCGAATGGGGCAACAAAACATTCTAATAATGTGATCAGTATGTCCGATATAAATCCAACTCTATCGATGCAAATAACTTTCATGTGGCTGGGTATAGTAGACCGGCATACGCAGTAACGTCTAGACTCGTAAACAATTGATTATTTGGTTCTAAATCAACTTGTATACTTGCAACTTCAATTTGGTTATAAAAACTGCATAAAGTAAGACGTAAAAAATTGGTTTATGTCATCGATCATTACAAATGACTCCCATATATTTCTCCGTGATAAGGCTGCAGGTCTTGCAAGACACATCATTGTATCTGAAACAAACTATATTTCTACTTGGAATGAACTATGCTATCGATACGATAACAAGAGACATATCATGAACAATTTCATTAGAATATTTATGGAACAACCAAATGTTAAAACTAAACTCGGCATGAGCCGATATGCTTTAAAAAACTACACAGCACCTCGAACGAAGAATTGCCTAAAATTTGTAGCAACATCTTTTCTTAACATGTTCAAAATCAAACGCCATGATGTGGTAAATAGAAAACTAACATGTTCATCTTAGTAATTTCGTCTAAAGTCAACCTTCTCATATGGCCTAGGTCCTCCTCGGACTCACTAAATTCGGGTTATTTTTCAGTGATTTTTGATTTTCCAATAAGACTGGAATCAGTTTGATAGGTACGACGCAAAATAACTTTCACATAATTGCTCGCTTCCTCTGACCATAGACTTAACTGCAAAATTTCTTCTTGTTTCCAAAACTTGCGCAACAATGATTCTAAACTCTCCTCAGTTGAAATGGACATACTGCCATTTTTGTGAGGCAGTAGCTGACATTCATTGTCATTCTAATTATAAGTGGTTTCCTTAAGATGACTTACCCGAACAAGGTCTGTTGGGCTATCTCAGTTTTTAAGGAGTGTTGCATATTACCCAGCACATAGAACAAATAGTCAGCACCTAACAAAATATCGATACTTTTCTTTCGTTGAAAATTAGGATCTGTCAGTGGAAACTGATGCTCATCAATTTCTTTCCGATTCATCTCATCACTTGGTGATATGATCGTGACAAAATAAAAGCTTTAATGTTCAATGATTTGGGTTCATCGAACTGCGAGCTGATTGTAAAAGTGATATTTCCCACTGGTGATAGAATTGATGCACTGTTGATGCATTTCGAGTCTTAATTCAAATAGCAAAAAGTGTGAAAGCCATTATCCAAACGCGGCCATTGATGATTCGTACTAATTTTTTTGCTAGGGACTTTCTAATGGGTGCAGATGATGAGACAGAAGCTCTTAAACTAAAAACTGAACTCTTACAAGTCTTAGCTAAATCTTAGCTAATATTATGAAAATGGCATTCAAATGATAAACTTTTAAGCAACGAGGATGGCGACTCACCACAACGTAAACTTTGTGGAGTCCATTGCTTTCAAAAATATTGAGCAAAGTTGTCGACGCCTATCAAATCTAAGAAGCCTCCGTTTGTTGAATTGATTCAACGATATTGTTATTCTGGTTACCAGCCCATCCAGGCAAATGGAGGACATATGTTGCAAGCAGAGTATCCGCCATCTAACAATTGGTACCTAATGAAATTTGGCGACATGTTAAAGGCACAGATAACCCCGCAGATTTGGCTCTTCGAGGAATCACTGCAAACAAGCTAGTTCATTGTCGCAGTTATGGTGAAAAGGACCAGCATGTTAAGTCGAATTGAACAATATCGACCATCAAAACGAAGTGCTTCCAAAACATCAAGTCCTGAGAAAGGCTTCAATCACTTCACACGGTGGTAAACCAGTTTATTCAGTAGCTGGTAGTTAAACTTTGAGAACGAGTCTCCATGTGGTCAAAGTTACTGCGAACAATGTATTACGCGCTGAGATTTACAATCAACGTAAGAAAGCATGAATTAGACAAAAACTAAACGAATTATATTACCGTAGCCGAGCTTTATAAAGTCGAATATTCAAGAAAGGGAATATAATGTAGATTTTAATCCATTAAAACATTTTCACGAGTACTGTCAAATTCCAGAATCGCAGCACTTTCATCATTCATTGATGGAAGTAGTATTTCAAAAGTTGGTGGACGGCTGCAAAATGGGCAGTGCACGTCAGAAATAAAGCATCTTATAGTTTTACCGAATAACTAACCAGAATGATTATTCATTATTTGCATCAAAAATTGTTACATGCTGGACCATCATTATTATTCGCTCTTTCTTGTCATAAGTACTGAGTACTGCGGATATAGAGAGGTATGCAGGGTAGTGTACCAACAATGTGTCATTTGGAAATGAGTGAGTCTTCCTGAAACAAGAATCATACTAAGCAGACCATTTTCAGCGGTTGGGGTAGTTTTAGTATTTTTTGTCTGTTTTGCTATGAAAACATTGTACCTAGAAGTTTCATCTGAACTAATATTCAAAGCATTCCTGGCGGTGTTAGACCGATTTGCGCAAAGGGGACCCCAACAGAAATCCATTCCAATAACGGAAAAATTTTGTTGGAGCGCTACATATAAGCTGCAATAATATTATAAATAGATATTAATGATATGGCAACAAGCCGTTAAATCAGTGAAATCTCATTTAGTAAAAGTCACTGGAAATGCACTTCTAATCTTAGAAGAAATGTCAACCGTCACTGTACAAATTGAAGGGATATTAAATGCTCGATCATTGTGTGCGATTCGAAACGAAAATGTCGACAACATCACAATTTTTAATGCTTGGCCCGATTATAGCTCTACTTTCGAATGCCTTGTTACCTCATTTCCTCAGACCTTACTTCCTTCCTCAACAAGAGGCAAAATGTGAAACTGTATTCTCTGATAATGGGATTACCTTATATAGCCGCCAATTCAGAATTGCACGATCTATACAAAAAGTTTCATGATATAGTTTTTCAACAGAAGCTCAATTCATTAACTACAGAAGATAGAATTTTCATGTCCTTGTTCGCCACATTTTGATGGTTGTTATATCGGCAAAATATTTTATTCGGCAAATAATGACAAACACTCATTTAACTTAACACACTATGATAAAACGAGTCAAAGCTGTACAATTTTTTTTAACTGTACTCCTAGACTGCTCTCCGCGATGGTCTGGCTTTGTTATACTAAACGATGTTGGTGTACAGGGAATTTAAGTTCTAATGATTGCAAAGCTTTTTGTTACTTTAAAACATTTTGTTTTGGTTTTAACACAAATACAAGTCCTAATTTCTACTTATTATATCGTTTTGCGGTATTTTTGCATGGGACCACTCAATTTGACCACTATGTAAGCATTTTGAGCAGGTAAACGTACAAGTGATTTGCTGTTTCTTAGTCATTGATATGAGAATTTTTTAGTTTTAACACTTCCCAAGTCAAACCAATTCGTATAGCTACATTACAAGAAAATCCAATTAGTCAAATTTCGTCCCCACAAAATGTTTGTATAGAACATATATTTAGCAGATTTTGTAGCTCCAACATCTTAATATCATTTTAAATTTTTCGTATATAGTTTATGTTTAAAAAAATATAAAAATCCCAAGAAACATGACATGACGGCACTAAAGGATGACATAAATTAAATATGTCAGATTTGAAAAACAAAAAAAAATTCAACTGTTTGTTGTTGTTTGTAGCAAAAATATCAGTTTCATTTAATTTAAAATGTTTGCTACACATTTTTTTTCTGTTTAATTTAATTAAATAAGAAATATGGCAAACAACAGGGAAAATAAATTCAATTATTTTGATTAAATTTTTAATTATTCAAAAAAAAAAATATATGTACCGAGAATTTGAAACGAATATTAAAATAAAGTCTGAGTGTGTGTGTGTGTGTGTGTGTGTCTAAAGAGCTGGTCAGACCAGGAAGGAAATATATAAAAATAATCTGTCAGTACAAAAATACGGTACTTAATAAAATTCATTATTTTTAAACTTTATTAAAATTATTAGCAAATACAAAATGTTCATTCATCTTAGATGTTCACAAAATTGACAAAAGAGATCCAGATCCTGAATGTTAGTTTTAGTTCACACCACACTATTTTGTTGTTGATAAGTAAATCGGATCGGCAAGTGTGTACTGCAATATTTGCTGCCTTTTCTGATTCCGCCTTCATATAGTAGATAGTTTTCTAGCCTGAGCAGAAATTATAAGCAAAACTTTCCAGTTTTAAGTATAGACTTCAACCAGAATTTAAAGCTAGTTTAATTGTAGTTATAATTCTGAGTACTTGTTCAACGGTGATTTTATGACTTTAGAAGCCAAATGTATGATTTGAAATAAGTTACTTGTATTTTCAAAATAGTTTTAAATTCTTCAATAAACTTCAACTATAGTTGGGAGAGCTTCGGCCCCAAAACAGATTGCATGGAATAAAAACAAAAAAAAAAAAAACTTCAATTATTTCTTAGCTGCTGAGTTTTTACTGAAATTCGAGCTGTTTCAAAATCAAAATTATTAAAATCTTTAAAAGTGGTTCGATTGGGGTCGATGATACCTCTAAGAATAGGTTTTGTTGAGCACATAAACTGTACCAAAGTTCATTTAAATCGCTCAATTGTTTTTTAGCTGCTAAGACCAAATTTTATCCGGTTTTTACTAAAATTCGAGCACTTTCAAAATTGTCGGTTAAAATTTAAATTTAAAATTAAAATTTGTATTGCTAATTCGATGCATCAAGAAATTTAAAGTACAAAGAGTATAATTGAACAGTTACTTATAGTCTAATGTCAAACATCTGTTCGTTATTGCAATTAAGGATTGATGATTTGAAAAATATCCTGGTACTTGTAGTTCTTTCTTGGGTAAAACGAATTCTGAACAATTGGATAACAATCCTCTGGGTTACTCGGCTCTAACAGTATCCATATATATTTATGATTGTAAATAATTTTAAGCAATCGAAGATCAAACTTAATGGCAGCTAAGTGGGAACAGGAAAGGGGTTTCCCATTTCGAGAAGGGGTTTCCCATTCCGGAAAACGCTATAAAATTATATGATGTTAACAAATCTCATATTAATTATTCAATTTCTAGTTCTAGTCTAGATCATGTCACAAACAAAAATATCGAGTATTTCTCTCCATTTTGCTTTAACTGCAGTGGTATCAGATCTAAGTCCTAAAATTAAGTTATTAAGTGAGTGTGACTACCATCATAGTATTGGTAAAAACATGGCAGAATTTTGATACTCTAATATGTAATTTGCAATCTTTTCGGGATTTACCTAATTTAATATTTTTATCCGAAATTTGGATTTCGAATGATCAACTTTCTCTCTATGGAATTGATGGTTATAAATTGCATGCTAACTGTAATAATAAATATTGTGCGGGTGGAGTTGCAATTCTTGTACCTAATTATTTAAGTTTCTCAATAAAAAGTGACTATACTTTAAAAAGTGATATCTTGAAAGTTGAATTGGAGATGTAAAATTTGTAATAATTTGTGTTATAGGTTTAATTTTGTGAATATAAGTGAGTTTGTCGAAGAATTTAATTCCTTATTGGGCGTTTTTAATTTCAAAAATGTATTAATTATTGGTGACATAAATATTGACATTTTATTTAACTCAAGTTTAATTAATGAATATAAATTTATGATGGCTAGTTATGGGTTAAATCTATAACTAATAGTCCTACTAGAGCTTTTGCTAATTCTGCAACATGTATTAATCATGTTTTGCAGAACTGCCAATTTTGTATCTAGTGCTTGGGTAGGGGAACTACATATATCTGACCATCGTGCCAAGTTTGCTGAAGTTAATTTTCAGCACAATATTTTTAAATTTGGTTGCCCTACTGATACTAGGGTCGGTGATCTTGTGTGATCCCGTATTGATTATGAAAACTGAACAACATTTTATTGTTTGAAGATTGGGCTCATATTATTTCTATTCATAATGCTACTGAAGTATTTGCAGGTTTTTTTCTAGATTATCCTACTGTATTTCTGAGTATACTTCTTCGTACTGAGTTTTGAGTAGGATTTGGAAAATGAAGCCATGGGTCAGTTCTTCATTGTTACGCCGTATTAAAAACAGAAAACATCATGGTAGGAGAGTTAGAAACCAATCCTTAAATTCTAGTCTATTAATTATTATATTAAAATTGTTGTCATGTAAAACATGACATTAAAAATGCCAAGTCCAAGTACTATCTGACGAAGCTTAACCGCCAGTATAGGATTAAACAGCAATGGGCATTGGTTATTGTGATACTTAATTCTAACTTGAAATCAGAATATTTTAATAAAAATTTTCATGATTCTAATATAAAATTAACTTCATCATGTGATATTGCTAATGGTTTCAATTCTTATTTCATTGTAAGTCAAACTAGCATACAATCATTACCTGAGAGTGTAGATTTATTAGTTCAAGACAGCTCGTGTAATTCTAGTTTCTTTTTTCAACCGTTTTCATTTCGTGAAATATTGTACGTTATTAATTCACTTCCAAACAAGTGTACCGTCGATGAATTTGGTTTAAGTAGTGCATTACTAAAACAAATTAAATTTAATATTGTTGATATCTTGTGTCTCCTTTTTAACAACAGTATCACTCGTGGTATATTTCCGAATTCGTTTAAATCGGTAATTGTTTTTCCACTACATAAAAAAGGCAGTCGGTCGCACATTAATAATTACAGGCCTATTTCACTATTACCAGTAATCTCCAAGGTGTTTGAGAAGGCAATTAAAACTCGCGTGATTATTTTTTTAGTCAGTAAACATTTCTTTAGTAATTCGCAATTTTGTTTTCGATTTGGTATGGGTACGGAAGATGCTTTTTTATCATTTTTCAATTCCCTTTTTGTAGGCTTAAACCAAAATCAATCGGTTGCTGCTTTTTATAATGACGTTACTAAAGCATTTGATATGGTCAATCATCAATTGCTTCTTAAAAAACTTATGCTTGCTGACCTTAGAGGATTCATGCTTTCGTGGTTTGAATCTTATCTTGCTAATCGTATCCAACGAGTTCGTGTAAATGGGAACTTAAGTAGTTATTCGGTTCTTTCTGCTGTTCTGCTGAAAAATTTCATAGTAATGTAGTGGTTTTTGCTGATGACATGGCTTTTGCTTATAGTACTGACACTTATGCCACTACTCTTTCTGACCTTAATTGGCATCTTAACATCTTAGTCAATGGTTTAATAGCCATCATATCGTGCTGAGCCTGAAAACTAAAGCCATGTTTTATAATTTAACTAGGCCCCTAGGTTAAATAATGATATTTTTTATCACGTTAGTCTTTGTCCTGGAACATATAATTGCTTTAATAAATGTTTCATTATTTATAGTGTTCATAGTATCAAATATCTATAGGTATAACACTTGATTGTTGTTTAAATTGGAAATTACATGTCGAAGCAATTCAAAAACAACTTATGTATACTATTAGAAAAATGTGGCTATTATGAAATCACTGCCAACCACGTGTTCTTAAAATGTTTTACCATGCCCTAGTTGATTCTAAAATCCATTATGGTATTTGTTTGTGGTGTGGCACTTATCTTCAAACTATTAAACCTATTATTGTAGCGCAAAAGTATATAACTAGAGTTATGTTTTTAAATGCAAATACGCGGCTTCTTGGCCTAAGCTTTCATCAAACTCACTACTTCCATTAAGACACTTATATGTATTTACAGTTTTAAAAATATATTTTGTTATTTGTTGTAATCGAATGTTATCGTCTCAAGCGTTGGTTTACTCACTACGATACAATTATCGAAGCTTTAATATTATCCCAAGATTTAATACAACACATTTTCGCAAATATTTCCTCGTTACTGCTCCAACAATTTACAATCAGCTGCCTGCAAATATCAGAACTAAAACTAATTTTAAAAAATTGTAGGTCAAGTTAAAGATTGCCTGTTTAGTATTGGGAGTGTCGAATTTTTGTTTGATGTAATTGTTTAATCATTTAATCATGTAATTATTTAATGGAGCATTTTAATTTTTTTTCACTGCATTTATTTAACTATGTTTTATTTAACTATGCTTTTTATTTTTTTTTTTTTTTTTTTTTTTAACTTATGTTTGAAGTTGTTTACCAAATTTAGTAATTTATTATATTAATTGTTTAGTAATTTGTCTTGTTGTTATTATATTTTTTATATAATTATTGTTTTTTACTTCTCTGTAACTATTTATTGTATTTCTTAGTTTTTATTTTGTTTGGTCCTCTTTACCAACAGTTTTAAAGTAATTTATTGATGGTAGTTCTAAACAGACATTGTATGTCTTTGAATTATTCTAACTTTATTCATGTTTTTTATTATTTTTCTTTTTATATTATGTAATGTTATCAAATTAATTTTTCTTTTCTTTTCTTATTTTGTATTATTAACATTATTATTGAATAAAATAATTAAAATGAATAAAATATTGAAAAAAATAAAAACTTGATTGCTTCTTACCAACGCGGCTTCTTTCTTCACATTTTACTACAATCTTGCGATTTTTTAAATTATTTGACTAATTTTTTAAGCTCAAAACTCAAGTCAATACAAAATCAGCATAATTAACTAGCGACATCTTACCATTATTCTAGGTTAAGTTCTTATTATCGACTCGCTTGATGTAAGTTAAAATCGGTATGAATGTTACAAATCAATGAATGTTCAAAGCCTATCAAAACTGACAAAATTATGCCACAAATCGAAAATTCCCAAAACCGAGAAAATCAGAAAATGCATGTTGTTAGCCTATCTAAACTGAGAAAATGCCATAAACGGAAAATTCTCAAAACCCCGAAATTTTAAGATGGCTAGCCTATCAAAACTCAAAAAATATGGCACATTAAAAAATTCTCAAATACCCAAAAATGCATGATGACCTAGCAAAACTGAGATAAATAAAAATTAAAAAATAATTTATATATATGTATATATATATATATATATATATATATATATATATATATATATATATATATATATATATATATATATATATATATATATATGTATGTATATGTATATATATATATATATATATATATATATATATATATATATATATATATATATATATATATATATATAAAGACAGTTAAAGTTAAAAAAGAAAAATATTATTATATATTAAAAAGCTCTTTATTATTGAGGACTGCAACTCACATCCTAGTTGTTACTTTACAGTCTCATTTTAATACAAATATACAAAAAAATTAAAAACTTTTTACATATTTTCGAATTAAAGTTTTGTCTCATTATGTAAAAAAACCGACCATAAACCACATGTTAGTTGAAAACAAAAACTGTCTTACATTTAACCGTTCTTTAGCAATTTTATAAGAAAAACCAAAAAAACTCATAATTATTTCTCATCTCCCTACAAAAAAAAAATTATAAAATTTAAAAAAAAAATTAAACTTTTAGATAAGTTTTTGTTTAGTTTTTATATGGTAAGATAACATAATTAGTCAAATAATTATTTTAATTTTTTTTTGCCTAGAATTATGAAATTCTACTTTAAAGCTTTACAATTTCAGTGTGGTGGGTAGTAAATATTACCAGTAAGAAAATGATTCGGAACGATTTGTGGAATGGCGTTGAAATCAATAAATAAAAAAATTGTACGGAAAAAAATTTAATTGCTTTTATGGAAATTACAGAGGGTACGGAAAAAGGAAGAAGAAAATTATAGTAGAAATGGCGTAAATTTTTTTTTTTTTCATAAAACTTGAAGTAGATTTAAAACATTTAAAATTTATTGTATATCGTTCGATTGTCGATAAAAGCTTTGTAATTTAAAAAGTGCGATTATAATTATTAGATTCAAGCGTAAGTTTATAACTATTTGTGAGTCTGCAAATTCATAAAAAAAAACAACTATAAAAATACTTTTCAAAGGTTTTAAAAACAAAAAAAAAATTTTCATTTTCTGTTGGATTTCAAAATGGTAAAATATAATATTTTGATTAAAATAAACGGAAAACTGAACTTTTAGGTTTGAGAAAATCAAATGAGAAACTTTTTCATTTTGTTTTTTTGTACGAGATAAAGCCAAAAAATAAGTTTTTCAGTAATTTTCTTTTTTTTTCGAACGAAAGAAATCTTAAACATGTAAACATCAAAAATGCTTTATAAACTTTGGTTTTGTTGTTGTTTTAAAAATAAGAGGAAAAAAAGGTTATACAGATCAAGTTTCTTCCTATAATATTAAAAGTAATCGAATCGATTTGCAGATATTACAAAAATGAAAACTATTTGAGTGGGGAGCAGCAGTAGTTGTATTTTAAGAAATTTTGAAAGTTTCATTCGTCTCTTTAAATTGTATATATGAGCAGTATGTACAAGCTATTTTATTTCTTAGCTTTCCCACATTTTATGTAACACAGTGGATGATAAGCTTTTTTTGACTTCTCGAATAGAATTTTTATTTTCTGTGTTAGTCCAATATATATAGCTCAAAACTCAAAATCTCAAATTTTAAATTTACTATCGATAACAGAAAAGAACCATCCAATAGAAAGAAAAATGGTTGGCCTCCACTGGCCATTCATAGCGAAGATTTAAATATTAGACAAAGAAATATTGGATACGATGAAAAGCAACAACACAAAAAACTATTGTAGCATTATTTATTATCTTCAGAGTAGAAAAATATTAGGTTACATCTGCTTTTGGTATAGTTTGCTGCCAAGTTATTAAACTGGATTATAACAGCTGGGTTTGATTTTTTTTTTTATATTTTTTAGCGAATTATTACATTTTCGTTTTTTGTAAGTTTCTTGATTTTTTATCTTACTACAAATCGTCGTCTGGTTTACATAATAAAGTTACATAAATTGAACTGACAGATTTTTTGAAATATTAAATTACAGGTTGCGTTAAATTTATAAAATGGCAGTTGAGACATAACCAAAGTAAAATATATCTTTGCCAAATATATAAAATGCCATTTATTTTCTTGCTGACTCATTGTGGCTCTTTTGAATTGATTTTGCTAAGAAGTTGAAAGGTGTGACGTCATCTTGGTAGATCCGTATGATTGAATAATAATATTATTATAGTGAAAGTAATTTATTAACAGCAACCAATAAAAGCTCTAATTAAGGGGAACCATTGAAAGAGCTGGTGCAAGTTATGTTGCTGCAGAACTTTTTTTTAGACCTTAATTTCTACAATTTGGCTAGATTTTTACAAAACCAGATACTTTTTTGTGCATTGGGAATGTTGTGACGTGTTTTGCCTGTTTAACGGTTATTTCATTTAATTTTCGTTCTGAATCATTTGTTTCGAGTCTCTAATTCTGAATTTATATATATTTTAAAATTTTGTGTGTAACAGATGATAAAAGCATACAGTAGCCACTGGATTGCGAAACAACGAGTCAACATATCGCATACAATTTTTTGTCTATATTTAAAATTGAAACTGAATTCCTATAATTGTAGTGCCCATCCATAAATTTGATTAGTTACTTCCTTTTTCTTCCCATTTTGTTTTTTAGAATATAGGATACATAGTAGAATACAGAATGCAGTTAGGGGTCTTCACTGGATCGTAATGATAGAATTGACACAAGTCCAATTTTGCAGGTACCCGTGTATAGTTCAGTCTCTGCTACTTCTGAGAGTATTATTAGCACTGGTCTAAACAACAACGCTTGTGTCAACGTGTCGAATGGGTCCTTATGAGTTAGTTTTTGGTTCAGGAAATTTAGATATAATAGTCAAAGTTTTCCTTATAGCTTTGTACCATCCTTTTTGTTCGCTAAGACAATTGGGCTAGAAATGGGGAGCTACTTTCTCGTATAACGGCTTTACTCCACGATGCCTTAATTTGCTGGCCATATCCATTTCCAAAGGTGAAAGCCTTTGAAAAATTTGTCTTTCTTGCAGTTTATTTGTACTGTAATGGTTTAACGTATTTTGTTTGGTCGACGTGAATGTATTTTCCTTTAAACATATCTCCACGTAACACTGAGCGTACTTTGACGTATTCTGGCTGTTAATCAGTTATTTTATATAATTTGCATGCTAAATAGATTTTTTGGGGTCAGTAATTCATAATCGATTTAGATCTGTGAATGTATTGTGAGTGTTGCGACTTGTTTTGTATGTTTACCGGTTCTTTCATTTAATTTTCGTGCTAAATATTTTTTTTTTAATCTGTAATTCAAAAACATTTTAGAATTTTGTGAGTATTCAGAGCGTTGTGACGTGTTTTGTCTGTTTAATGGTTGTTTCATTAAATTTCTATGTGAAATAATTTTTTTTAATAAATATTTTAGAATTTTGTATGTATTGAGTATGTTGTGACGTTTTTGTTTGTTTAACGATTATTTCATTTAATTTTCATGCTAAATGATCTATTTATAATCAGAAATTCATATAAAATTTAAAATTTTGTTGTGTATTGAGAGTGTTGTGTCGTGTTTTGTCTGTTTAAGGGTTTTTTTAATTTATTTTCGTGCTAAATATGTATATGTTTTTGAATCTATAATTTATATACATTTTTGTATTATGTGTCCATTAAGTTAGTTATGACATGTTTGCATATTTAACCATTGTTTAATATAATTTTCGTGCTAAATAATTTTGTTTAAAACTGTAATTTATATACTTTTTAAAATTTTGGATATTGGGAGTGTTTTGTCTGCTTAACGGTTATTTCATTTAGTTTTCGTCCTAAATATAAAATTTTGTGTGTATCTTAAGTGTTGGGACATGTTATGTTTAACGGTCATTTCATTTAATTTTCGGACTAAATAATTTTAATTTTTTTATTTAATTTTAATTAATTTAAAATTAATTTAAAATTGATTGTAATTTTATAATTTTGGGTGTATTGAGATTGTTGTGACTTGTTTTGTCTTTTCAACGATTATTTAATTCAATTATTTTTCTTGCTAGATAATTCTTTTTTGAATCTAAAGTTCGTAAACATTTTATATTTTTGTGTGTATCGAGAGCCTAGTAACGTGGTTAGTCTGTTAAATGATTATTTTGTTTAACCTTCATGCTAATTTTTTTTTTTAAATCTGTAATTCGAAAATATTTTAGAATTGTGTGTGTATTGAGAACCTTCAAATAAGTATGAATATTTGATTATTTGTATTTTTGTACGTTCCAAGGCGTATTTATAGGTAAGGGTGTAAGTATATTATGTAAACAAGTATTTGAACCTACTTACCTATATACTTACTAGGAAAGCTTGTTAGATTATCACGGTCCTTTTAGAACCAGCACTCATTTTATATTTCCACTAATTTTCGCAACAACGCACTTGATTCCTTCACTCTCAGTTTTAATGGTTACTACGCGGACGAGACCAGCAGCTCCAGGATGTATATAAAGTACCTTAAACCCAATTTACATTTGAGGGACGGAATATTATTTTTTTTTATGATCACTATTATATTAATTTTCATATTCGGCGCTTCTTTTCGATAAAAAAGAAGCTTTTAGATGTATTCCTATAACCACCTAGAACAAAAGTATTGAAATATACCCTTAACGAAATTCCAATGAGTAGGTCGGTGCCTTGCAAAAGTTAAAAAAACTCGTGTAAATCAGTGTTAGCACCGACAAAATTGGTGCCGTTATCGGAAATAATTTTCTTTAGTAGGCCGCGTGCGGTAACAAATTATTTTAATGCGTTCATAAATAATGCCCTTGAATGTGACGATAACAGCACTAGATGTACAACTTTTGGTAACTCATTTAGGCGGAAGGTCACTCATTTTTGGTGTACTAATATCGGTCTTGCTCGAGTACAAGTCACACATTGCTGAAACACTCTTTGAGTGAGGCGAATACAATAATCGAATGACAACACCCTTTAAAGTTTGGTTTCGAACATAGACAGCAGCACCGTAACACTTTTGGCTAGCCTCTGCAAACCCATGAATTTGAATTCTTGTTGGATTTGGCAGTGATCAAAAATATGCCGTGGAATATAAAGTGATTGAATTTTTTGAAAATGTTTTCGAACAGTCCAACTATTGCAAAGCAAAACCATCTTACCTAATAATACAACCGTGTGATATCAATCCAATTGGGTCAAAGATTTTAGCTATTTCAGAAATAACTGTACGTTTTGTTACTCTCGGGGAATCTTTGCTAAGGTTGAAATTAATGCGGAAAGTATCGGTGTTAGACTGCCAATATAAACCCAAAGTTATGATCAATTCGTCATCCTATATTTGCACAAGTTGCTCATGATCCTCATCAAGTACACCGGCAAGAACAGATGAATCATTTGGGCACCATTTTTGGAGTAAAATTCCAGCAAATTATAGTACAAACGAGACGTTTTCATTGATATTGAGGATTTCTTCCTTCCTTCGCATTATACCTGGTCAGAAGATCATCAACATACATGTCATTCCTATAATTATAGAGCTTGCCGCTGGGTATTGTGATTCACGATCTAGTGCAAAATTATGAAGAGTTCATTTTGGATATCAGGGCCAGACATTAGAACTCCATTTAATGAATGCCAAGATTATATGTGGCTGATCCAACAAATACGACCATTAATTTGTTCGATGTCAAGTCACGTGTTAGCACACAATGGTGCGGAAGATAAAAGTGTTTTAGTTCCATGGCCGTAACTGGTTTCATATGTTTATGTGAAGATAGTCATGCATTAAAGCATTATAGTATTCGCGTAGCTCAGTGTTTCGATTTAACTTTATCTTAAGATTTAAAAATCGTCGACACAGTTGACGTACAATATCAGCTTAGTTGCCTAATTCACTTTCAGTACAAAAAAATGGCAACCGAACGATGAAACGATGAAACCTTTTGGATATATTTTGGGCAAGATATGAACCTCTATTGAAGCAGAATGTAGACTGCAGATTTGCACTCTGTAATTGATGAACCGCCAATACATTGAATTTGAGCTGGTCATTTTGGTGCTAGCCCCAATTTTGATGCAAGCAATTTTGTTATAAAATTAAGCATGGATTCATAATCCATCATTGATCTTGCAACGATGGCATGGTTGTTGATATCAGATATTCAACCGATAGCTGTAGCTAGGTAAATTTACTTTGAGGTATTTCATGGTATTGCTATAAGAAGTCAATGACGCGTCCAAATTGCCTTCGAGAACCGGTGGTGAAGATACAGCAAGGTTGGTTAATGGTGTTTTTTCTATTGGCAAACCTTAAGCTTTTGAGGAAGTCCTTGTGATATGGAGGAGACTATGATGGTGGCTTTTGCAGGTACAGAACAACCTATAACTTTTTTTCCTTATAAATTTCTGAATATATTTGAACGTAGGAATAGCATTTAGGGGACATTCTTTTCTCAACCTTAAACTTGTTTCCGAATCGAATTTCGAAACCATTAAATGTGTGATCTAATCATCTCAAGACTCTGTAGGATGACGAAGAATTTTGAAAGATCAAAGTTGGGAATTAAATACAACGAGAAGTTCAAAAAGTTTTTGCGAACATTTACGATACGATTAGTTTTGTTGTTCGTAATTTGCAGCTATGATTTCTAAATTCTCGAATGGCTTAGCACCACGACCTTTATAACAATATTTTAAATATTGAAAATTTGTAAAATCATTCTACCTAAGGTTTTTATGAATGCGTGTGAAAAGATTCGATAAAACTACGAAATTTTATAGGCTCGTCATAAAATAAATCAAAAGTCAATTCTGAAATTTTGAGGGAATCCCAAAAGTTTCAGTTAACAAAGGTTTCAGTTTATAATAATATCGATCGATATCGGTTCGGGTAGTAGTTTTTAGTTCAGCTTAATCGAAAAACGATGTTTCCAATAAACGATTGACAATCATTATATTTCTTGCAAATATCGTATTTAGAAAATATTGGTATTTTCGCATCGATGCAACCGATGCAGCCAAAGAACAAACATCTAAGCCAGCGAAATTAATCGTAAAACAAAAACTAATTAATTTCGATAAGGTAGAAAAGTTTTCATTTTTTTTTTCAATTAAACCGAACAAAATACAAAAATAAATTTGGTAAGTCAATCAGAGATGTTGATCTGTTTCAATTCCATCCATTTTAACATTTTCTATTTTTTTTGCAATTTTCAAACAAAACAAAACTACAAGAGCTTTGCTTTGCTTTTATTATTTTACAAATTCTACCTCCCAACAAGGTCGTTAGGAAAGTATTTGTGAAAAAATTTGTGGAACATAAAAATTGTGTGGAACTTAAAATGGTGTGTGAAACATATGGTTGTGGAACGTATTTGAATTTGTTTGTTTAATTAGTTTGTGACATAAGTCACTACCGGCTCTTAAAAAACAAAGTGCTACAGAAATTATAAAGTCATGTGACTTAAATTGTTTTATTTCTATTAAACGAAAAAAAAACTTTATTTATTTTATATAATATTACAATATGCTTTAACACTATTATTTAATTATATATATTTTTATGCAGTTAATCTTTAGATTAACTGTTTTTGATCTCTTTAGAGTCAATCGAATTAAATTTTTGTCTGGTCTCTTTAGAGTCAGAAATTCAACTGTTTTTTATTTAGTTTTCTATTTTAAAGAAAATTATATTTTCTTTAATTTTAATACTCAGCATTTTCCTTATCTTCTAATTCTTAGTTTTAGTTTTAATATTGTAATTTGTATTATGTGTTTTAATTTGATATTTCCGTTTTAAAACGTTTTACATAATTTGCATTTTTATTAATTTGAAATATTTGAAAATATGATACTTTAGTATAAAATTGTATCATGTGCATTTTTAGGTTCATGGAACTCAATTTCGTTACATGTAACTTGTGTGGATACACATCAGATTTATGTTTTGTAATTTGTTGTTGGTACGACTTTTCCACAATTCAATTTAAGCTTTTCAAGTTTGCAATATCCACATTTCCTTTTTTTCAGCACACATACATGCATATATACTTGATATTAACTTAATTCGATAAAAAGCACAAATATCGAGCAAGAAAAGAAAAAATTCAATTCAATTTCAATTCAATATTTTATATAGGATGGATATATAGAAGTAAATTTTCTTTTTCGTTCTTATAGTTGCCTTCAAATCTTCAACTTCTTTTGGCATTCGTTGTGTTTTATTGTTGTTGTCGTTTAAAAAAAAAAGGAAAAAATGATCAATCGATTTTCATTTCGAGATGAAATGATAAAAAATTTAAAAGGTATATCGAAAGTACGAGTATTGAGTGAGAATTAGTGGAATGGAATATAATGGTGGAAAGTTATATATGCGTACATAAACGTCTCACTACGATAAATACTAAGCATTTCATCTCATTTTGATATTTAATTATCGACACATATTTCTAATCACCACAAACTGAATAAAATATGAAAATATGTTTAAGATATACCAACAACAATAACCTTAATATGGCAAAAGCTTGACATTTTCATTACATTTTTTTCATCGTGGTAAAAGATAAGAAAACCATGATAAAAAAAAATGTTTTGTCGATTGATTTGGTAACGATAAGAGAATCAACCATGTCGAAGTATGTGTGTGTGTGTGCGATAAAAATTTATCATACTAAACTATTTTTTTTTAGATGGAAAATTATTATTTTTCAACATTTCTATTTCTAAAGCATCAATGATGAATGTGATGATGAGTGTTGAGGTGTGATAAAAAAAGGTGAGGATGTGGAAAATCGATTATCTTAGTAGATGATTATGTTCTGTGGAGAATTAAAGGGTTGAGTAATTTTCTGAAAAATTGATTAACACTACGTGAATTTAGTAGAGGTTGTGTGATAAAGAATTTATTTTTCAAATTATTTAAAGTTTTAGAATTTATCGTTTATCTATGGCAAAAAAGTTGCCTCTAACCATTTTATTTTTAACATAGTTAACCAACAGTTGTAATGTTTGTCTAATAATTAATGGCCATTATTTATATATATATATATATATATATATATATATATATATATATATATATATATATATATATATATATATATATATATATATACATATATATATAAATGGAGTGTTTGGTCAAATATTAAGCTAGACTCGCCGCAGATGACCTTAAAAAATTTTATAAATAACATAATGAGGATTCGAAAAGGTTTGAATAGTATAGGACAACTATACACAAACTTTCCATCTGACGTAATTTCTATCATTACTATTAACATATTATATAGTAACAAAAATATCCAAAGTTGCTTTTGGTGTGGTGAACGTACCATAATTTTAAAGATGTTTGTTTAATTCAGTTTTGAGTTAAAGAAGTGGCCATGATATGGAAATTATGAAAATGCATCTACTAAAATATTTGAACAGCGGTTGCAGTAGTAATTTAAAAAATTTATCTGCAATTCATGCCAGTTTGAAAAAATTTTGGCGTTAGTGAGCTAAATTTTAAATATTATTTTTTTATGTAAAAAGCTTAAAAGCCCAATGTTTTGCTAATTCCATTTTAAAAAGGTTGAATTCAGTATCCATAACATAAACTACGAGTACCCTTTGGCTATCGTCCAACGCATGATAGATAATGTTTAATCAAAGTATTTATTGGAAAGATGTGTTACGTCCACTTTGATGATATAATCATTTTTAGAGGAAAAACAAAGGAAGAACATCTTAACAATGTCAAGAAAATATTCAATATACTACATGATGCCAATCATCGAAACAATCAATTTAAAATCGACTCCTTGCATCACTTCAACGAATATCAAAATCGAACTGGGCAACGAAGAACAAAAGGCTTGGATTTACACATATTTTCGGATTTTACCAGATCGTTCATATTAACAATGGATGCGTCAAATACTAGTATATGAGCGGTCCTATCGTAAGAC
The DNA here is from genome assembly GCA_963556175.1 of Tipula confusa. Lineage (NCBI taxonomy): Eukaryota > Metazoa > Arthropoda > Insecta > Diptera > Tipulidae > Tipula > Tipula confusa. The sequence continues at coordinate 44,904,823 of OY744477.1, read as the reverse complement.
GTGATGGGCGAAAATTGGCCAATCACGTACGTATCAAGAACATTAAATATAACGGAAGAAAATTAAGCCATCTGCGACGGTCTCCAAAACTATCTTTAAGGAGCAAAGAAGATTAAGATAAGCACCAACCATCAACCATTAACCTTTTTGGCGAATCACCAATCAACGTTTTTAAGACCCAAATAATATTTACGTGAGCCGACGATATGTACATCTATGATGAACTTCATAATAACTACTATCGGCATTACATTGATTATCTGACATAAACAAAGATAAATTAGGGATTTTTTAAAGTGAAAGTTACACCCGACACTGCTACCAACAATATTTCGCTAACTACAAGATACGATTAACACGAAAAGTTGTGGTAGACATAAATAACGAAGAAAACAAATTTAGGATTATCGATGAGGAACACAGAAGAGCTCATCGCAATTGGATAAAAAATAAGGGGCAAATGCTCCAACAATACTACTTCCGTATACGGTAAGTCTCAACTACTATAACACCAATAACGATGAACCCATCGAAAATACTATACATCGATATTTGCAATTTCAACTGCTTTGGTATAAACAGTATTAAATTCCGTTGTCTCACTATTCATTTGCATTATTATGGAAATTAGATCATCAGCAGCATTTATGATTTCATTGAATGCAAATTTCGAGATTGTAAATATCTACAGTGAACTGAACTTTAGCTGAATATATGATTTAAGCAAATTATGCTAAAAGTGAGTTCCAAACTTTTAATCGTGTATAAAAACTGAAGTGCTTTTGATGAAGCTATATTATTTGTCCAATTCGTAATGTTTTCCAAAGCATCAATAATCGCAGCTTGTAATTTTCGAAATGCTGAAATTAAGTTATGGCGTTCTATTCATCTATTGGCGCACAAATTTATAACGATAAATCTCACCTAGAACGGACATATAATGTGTTATTTCAGGCGCATTGCAAATACTATTCACTGCCAAGTTGAGGCTATGGCAATGCACATATATTCGATTTCAAAAATCGAACGCAGACAGATAGTTGTCCGATTCCTGCAACATGACTGTTTGGGCTGGTTTGCGCCAAAATATCATTGGGCCATATTTTTCAGAGAAAACGAAAGTCGATGGAAATCGATACCGATGAATTTGGGCTCATGATATCTGCCCGCCAGTGCGAGAAAAAGTTCTTAACGGTTACTGGTTTCAACAAGACGGTACACCATGCCACTCTGCAAATTCAACAAAGAAAAATGGAACTAACTAAATTTAAAAACAATTTGAGTAGGAAGAAATATATACTATTGATTTCCAAGGCCTGTTTTAAAAATTTTTGTTCTAGTGCCAAGCTAAATTTTTCATAGAACAATTTAGAAAACTTAGAAAAAAAACTTTTTTTGATATCGAGGTACCAAGAAATACAGATTCAAAGAATCACTATGCTTTTAAAATTAAAAATTATTAAAAACTAATAATTTCATGATGTTATATTCTTCTAGCTTCAAGAAACCGTTGAGAAATTCAAAATCGGCCAAACCGTTCCGAAAATATGATCAAAAATGTAATACATATACCAAAAACTCCTTGAAAATGTGAAAACTTTAAGAGAGTGTAACTCGAGAGTGAGAGAGAGGAAAAAAATGTCTATTTCATTTTTTTTATAAATCAAATAAATATAATACGAACAATTTTTGAGACATCGACTCTCAAAATCCCATTTTTATGTACCATTTCAAATGGAATGATCCTATGCTTTTATATATATATATATATATATATATATATATATATATATATATATATATATATATATATATATATATATATATATATATATATATATATATCAACTTCCAATACTAAAATATTGCGAGGAACATGATGTGTGCATACCTTATTTTGCTTGTATAAGAAAGGAAGTCTTCAACATAAAGAACAAATACAACAACATAAATACTGTATATTTGCTTGCTGCATATTTGCTATTTTCTTCGCTTTCCTTTGAATTTTATTTAACACATCGTAAGAAGATTATTTGATTATAAATTTTTAATGAATTTAAAATATTAAATAAATGAAAAATACTATAAGGTGGTTTGCACCTTCATACCTGTATATCTTCCTATGCGAAAAGCATTTAGATAGATGTGGTTTACTGGGATTTTATAATTATAATAAAATATCAATTGAGTGTCAAGCCATTTGTCATATCTTTTTGGGTTTTCAAAACGGAAATAGTTACCGTAATGCTCCAACATAAGCTTAACATTGGGTTTGGGATAGGACTAACTTATATTATTAATATTTGTGACCCAGTTTTAAAAATATATATTTTTAAACATATTCGAAAGCATAAATCCAAATAATTTGCGATAATGGTTCTTCCACAATCCACTCCCCCGTACAAATCCATTCTTTCTATATGAAAAATGTACATGTCTTAAATATTTTCAATTGTTTTCCATTTTCTATTGTGTTGTTTTTTTTTTGTCATATTCCCCCAGGGGCAGTTCATATTTAGTGTCCTGTATATATACAAAAAATATAATTCAAATGAGCATTTTTTTTTTTTATTTTTTGTTTTTTTTTATTTTTTGTTATTTAATTGAAATTTTATCAATTAACAATTAATTTTACCAAAGACAGCGCGTCGCTAAACGCTTAGTTGTATGATTTTAATGTGGATTCAAAACGCACGAAACCAACAAAAAAAAAAGTTAAATTTATGCAAATTAAATAAATATCCATGTTGAAGACGGAAAATACACCCAGAAAATAAAAAAATATATATATAAAAAACCGAATTTAAATTCTTAAGACCACAAATTCATAAAAAATAATTAATAATTTTCCACACAAAACGAAAGTTGAGCGAAAACTTTTGGGTGTTTTTTTTTTTTATTTTTTTATTTTTTCCATGTTTTATTGTGTATTTAAATTCAGGAAGTACTCTCTATACACCGCACACAGCATTGAACCTTTCTTGTGAAAAGCAAAATTTAACAAAAAAAAAAAAACAAAAAAAGGTTTTTCCTTTTGGTGTTGGTATGGTTATAATTGCAAAGGTATTTCTCGTTTACGTCTTTACCTTTAATTAACTTGGTTTTTCTTTATGTAACCATTTAATTTCGGAGTTTAATTTTATTTTCGGTATTTTTTGTTTTGTTTTTGTTTTATTGTTGTTGAGAAAATTATATACAAGTACTTTTGGAATTTTTACATTACAAATGCATTCACATCCTATCTTACAGGTAGACAAAATAAAGTTGGCTGATTTTATTGTTTCACTGAACATAATTCATAATATAAACTGGTTTGGTGGATTATATATTGCAGGTAATTAGATCTTGGGGAAATGTAAATATTCTGCTATTTCTGTCAGAATCGGAACCATCTAACGATTATAAAATCAAAACTTTCTTTTCAAGACACACCACCACCAAAAATAATATAAGCGCCTACAATATTTGTGTCTGGCTTAGAAGAAATGAATCCTTTGACTGTCTTGTTAAAGGAATATACAAGGTTAAAATTCCGGTAAACGATGCTAAGGCATACCCAGCCGCCATTAAAGCCCCAGCGGAACGACACACCGAATTCCATTCGTTCCACCAAAAGAGGAACAAAACCTACCAGGTGGTCATACAAAACTTACATCCGTCTATTAACACTGACGAATTAAAAAGTGAGTTTATTGGCTTGGGCCACGACGTTGTTAATATCTGCAACATGAGGCAAAGTGGTACAAAAAAACCATGTGATGCGGGAAATGGTGCAATGCACAACTTGTCAAAGGTACGGGCATACTAAAACGTACTGCAATCATCGACCAAGATGTGTGAAATGTACAGGGGAACATCTCACAAATGATTGTGACAAGAAAAAGTGGAATACAGAGGTCAAATGCGTGCTCTGTAATGGTAGTCATCCAGCCAGCTAAGCTGGCAGCGTTTACCAAGAGGTACAAAAACGCAGATTTCCCCCTCTAAGCGAAAAAAGAGTGGAGAAGTCATATCCATCCAATCCGAATCCATCTTATCAGCTTGTTAGTGGAACAACACATTACACAGAAACTAAAAGATTCAATTAAAAATCAAACTTCGGTTGGAAATCATACCAAAGAAAATTAGCTAACGAAAAATTCAAAAACTCATAACCAACAGCCTGAGCAGTCTTCCACACAACGGTTGGAAAATATGATGGAAAAATTAATGGTCAAAATGGATATCATCCTGAACCTTCTAACGATCATTGTCTCCAAATCATTCAATGTCCAGAACCCTTAAACTAGCAATCTGGAATGCCATTGGCTTGTCACAAAATGGACAAGAAGTAAAAAAATTTTGATAGATCAAGAAATTGATGTCATACATAATACCAGCAGAAGTTTTCTTAAAATACCAAGAGACTCCATTTATGACACAAACCATCCTGATGGAACAGCACATGGTGGCACTGCAGTTATAATTAAAAACATAATTAAACACCATGAAATAAAAAATTATGAGGAGGAGCATCCTATAATAATTTCGGCCATCTATTGCCCACCAAAATACACAATAAAAATAGAACAGTTTGATCATTTTTATACATCTTTGGGTCATCGCTTTATAGCAGGGGGTTCTTATAACGCAAAACACCAAGCGTGACGATCAAGATTGACTACAACGAGAGGCCGAGCGTTACTTAAATCAATTCAAAAACATAAGCTTAATCATATGTCAACCTGTAAACCTACCTATTGGCCTAGTGATAGAAGAAAGATTCTAGACGTCATAGATTTCTGCGTTACAACAGGAATCGCAAGTAATTGCATTAAAGCGACGCCATGTTTAGACTTATCATAGGACCACTCGCCTGTTTTAATCACTCTGGCTACAAAGATAAGGAATATGCAAAAACAACCGATGTTAAGAAACAAAATAACAGACTGGAACCAATTCAGATGTAAGGAAACAGGGAGTCTAAACACAAAAATCAAGAAAGAAAAGAATGGAGAATGTTCAAATCTTGTCAAGAAAATGATTAAGGACAAAAAAAATTAAGACAGCAATGGCAACGATATAGACTAACAGAAGATAAACGCAAGTTAAACAAGGCGGTCAAACAGTTAAAGAAACTGCTGCTCAATGAAAACAATCAGTCAATTCAAGAATATTTATCGCGACTCTTACCAATAGAAAACACGGATTATTTACTGTGGAAAGCGACTAAGAAGCTGAAACAACCACAACATTATATTCCGCCAATACTTAAAAGTAAAGGTCAGTAGGCGGGAAAGAATGAAGAAAAGGATGATGTATTTGCAGACCATTTCGAAAGAGTATTTCAAAAATACCCATCAGTAACTACGGACGAAGAGAACAACAACATTCAAATGCATTTAGAATTGGCATTGCAAATGAATCATATAATGTCGAAGTTTTCTATCTTTGAAGTAAAAACAGTAATACAGAGAGAGTTAAATCGTAAGAAGGCGCCAGGATATTATGATCTTATCACAGCAAAGGTTTTGCAAGAGCTACCAGATAAGGGTATTCGATATCTTACCTACTTATTCACCACAGTACTTAGAACTGGATACTTCCCAATACAATGGAAAATTTCACAAATAATACTGATACCAAAACCAGGCAAGCCTTCAGAAGAAGTAACGTCGTACAGACCTAAAAGCTTGCTACCAATAATGTCCAAGCTATTTGAAAAACTACTATTTAAGCGCCTAAAGCCTATATTGCTGGAAAAGAAGCTGATTCCGGACCATCAGTTTGGATTTAGGTCAGAGCACTCAACAATTAAATAAGTACATAGAATAGTTCAAGTAATTCAAGAAGCTCTGGAAGAAAAAAGATATTGTTCTTCTGTATTCATGGACATAGCGCAAGCTTTTGATAAGGTGTTGCATGTGGGATTCCAATACAAAACTAAGCAATACTTAACTCAGGACTTCTATAAAAAAAAATATTATTAGGTGATTAAATAGTGTGAAGGTTAGCCGATTTAAACATCAAAATTCATGCCACAAATCGAAAATTCCTAAAATCAATTAGCCTACTAAAATTTGCAAAACCCAGAAAATGTATAATGCTCATTATAGCAATGATACATGAATGTTTGCACCTTACTTTTAGAAATGTTTGCCCGCTTTGACATTTAAGTCTCCTATCGATCTGTAACTATGACCTTGTCTTTCGTTCCTGTACAACAACCTATGTTGTGTCCAATTTCTGCTGGAATGGATGAATTCCCTCATTTGAAAAAAACTAGCAGCTGAGAAGTAGTAACTTTATTGCACTCCAGCTGTACAAATCCAGCATGTGTTTCTAAAAGGTATCACAAAGTTAACGCAAGATTTTAATTTGCCACCATTTGTACAGTAAAATTGTTGGCAACCGTGAAAAAAAAAACATTTGACAGATGAGAGTTTAGGGTTAGTAAAAATGGAGCGTTACACGATACAACAACGTGTTTTCATTAATGACCAATACCTAAAAAATAATAAAAGTTTGGCGGCCACAGTTCAAAATTGTCATATAAAATATGGTCGGAATAGTGGTTTAGCTTCGTCAACTGTGAAGAAATTAATTGAAAAAATCAGTGAGGCTGGAAACGCCGATTCAATCGAACCAGAGCGTGAGAGTGTTGCTGAAAATCCCAGAACATCAATTCGGCGTCGTAGACAAGAAATGCAAATTGACCATGCACAGTCAAGAGAGTTCGTTGAATGGATGCTATTTTTTCGAGCAAAATCATCGTAACCGAAGAAGCACATTTTCACCTTGATGGCTTTTTTAATCGCCAAAAATGCTCTGTTTGGGCTTCGAAAAATCCACATGTGATTGTCGAAAAACAAATCCATCCATCACGCACTGTATGGTGCGGACTTTGGACTGGAGGCATCATTGGACCATACTTTTTTGAAAATGAGGCTGAGTGAAGCAGTGACTGTTGCTGGTGCTCGTCATGATAACACAGTACTCTCTGCCGAAATTGGATGATATTGATGAGGCCAATATGTGGTGAAATCCCGTGAAACAACTCAATTACTGCATGAGACATTTCCTAGTCATGTATATTCACTCGCTTCGGTGATCAGAATTAGCCCCATAGATTGTGTGATTTAACACCATTAGATTTATTTTTATGAGATTACTTGAAGTCCAAGGTCTATGCCAACAAGCCACAACCACCTGTGCATTACAAAATGAAATTAAACGTTGCATCAATGAAATTCAGCCACATTTATGCAGAATGGTCAATTTTGACCTTAGGTCAACACGTTGATGTTTTATATAAATTCCAACACTTGCGAAATTCTGTTAAGGAAAAAGCAGCTGATCTAATCAATTCTTTTGAATTAGCTGACTTAAGTCATCTTCTGAAAAATTATCTAAGTTATTAAATCAAAAATTTTCTCCATTTGTCAATAGTAGATTGTCGACGTGAAATTTATAAGCAACATTTTTGAATTTTCCAATTGCTTGCGAAACGATCATCAAATAAATAAATATGAACCAATATAATCGAACAATATTATTAAAATAAGCCACATTTCAGCATCCATCATCAATCACTGTTGCCTCTTGGTAAATCTGGATACATCGGCTCTTTGCTGAGCCTCTTGGTCTAAGCCGCAAAAGTATCAATTTGTCAATAAATGGAATCGGAGCATCGTCTTTGTCATGCCATTAGAAGTTAAATATAAAAATGTATTCTCGTAATAATATGTTTACGGCCCAAATTGAAGTTCAACTATTACCAAGGCTTACAGGATTACAACCTAGATCTGTTATTAGTAAAAGTCAAGAGTGTATTAGTCATAACAAGTTGTCAGCCAAATCTATGGATTCAGATATGCCAGTTGAAAAGGCTTAAAAATCAAGTTCTTCAAAATATAATATCTTAAAGCAAAGGGTGCATCACTATCCAATAAGGGGCAGCTTGTAGAGGAACATTTTGAACAACACTTCTGATTTAGGCAATTAAAAGTACATGGCTCGCCGTACTTTTAATAGCCAAGAACACCGTCTAAACAAAGACTAACAACTAAAAAAAGTCTATCAAGAAACATTTGAAGAGTATTTGGAACTAGGCCATATTGAAAATGTTACTACAGAGGAAATTGTTGATTCCAAAACTTTTGACGCATCATTGCGTCTTCAAATTTACCTGAAAACACCACCACCAAAATAAGAGTATCGGAATCAGTGAGGATTTATAAACTGCTTTCATTATCATTTGGGATGACAAGCAAAATGTGTTCAGAAACTAGGCGATATCCATCAAGAATCATTATTGGCATCAGAAGTCATTATAAGCGTGATCTATACATCAATGGTCTTCTGGCCGGAAGCAATGCTATATAGAAGAAAACTACTGCGATTTTATCAAGACACTAGGAATGTAGTTGCAGCAATCATCAAACGTTTTCCGTTTCAATGTCCAACTCAAAGATAATGCAGGAAGAATTACAACAAAAACTTTCTTATTTGATATAGATCGCATTTTTGATCTGCTTCCTCCAAAGCTTTCACTTCCTCACTGGATTTTCAAAATAAACTCCATCTGTTAAATGATTTATACATATTTTAGCAAATTACCTTGACATACATGTCTTTGCTGATGCCACAGTGAAAAGATATTTGGACCAGCTATATTTAACTAGGAAGTCAAGAGGAAAATGCTGACAAGGTTCAATTCATTTGAGAAAAAATTCGCACAGCACCACTCAAACCATACCACGTCTTGAACTTTGCGTGGTTCTGGGATGCGCCGATTTTGAACATCAACATTCATCAAATTCATTATTGTTCAGATTCATCAACCATGCTTAATTCGTGGTTTAATTCAGAAACTATAGCACATTGACAACATTTGTAGGAAATCCACTTTTAAACTCAACTCTGCAGATCTATTATCCAGAGGAAGTTCTCCATTGAAATTGTTACAGAACCCATTTTGGTTTCATTTTAACAAGACTCAACGAAACAGAATTACAGATTTACTCTAAAATTAACGGTTATCTGGTAGACTCACTACAACTGTTCTTCAAAATGCGACAATAAAACTAATGCAGGTTAGCAGTTTCGACGAGCAGCTGAGATTATTGAGAGCCATGAAGCCCCTATAATTTCATTATCTCCATTTCTAAATAATACTGGCATCCTTCGAGTTGATGGTCAACTTAAACATTCATCTCTCTTAAATACAAAATCAAGATCGTAATGGCGTGCAGTAGTATTAACCCCTAAATACAGTTTGTTAATTTAAAATAACTTTACAAAATTCGACATTATTTTAATTGGGAGGAAATTGGAAGGACGAATATCATCAATTCAAATACCGCAGCCACTCAACAAAAAAAAAAACGGTCATAAACATTTCTGGTACATTCTGTTGATACAGTAAAAAATCTGTGAAACCACTTTTTACCTTTTTTTGATAAGTTTTTAACAAATTTTTAATTTATATATATATATATATATATATATATATATATATATATATATATATATGTATATATATATATATATATATATATATATATATATATATATATATATATATATATACTGCAAAAAAGAGTATTTAGAACATGTTTAGGAGAACTGTTCTTGTATTTCTCATAAACAATTATGACTTATTTGAAACTATTATCTTTTTATTTAACTATTAATAATTTTTCTAAAATAATTTTCAATAATAAGTATTTATCATAAATAATTCCAAATATCTACATTAGCAAGAAACGTTTAATTGTTTCATATACATCCTTCAAATGTTTGTATGAAACATTTATTGTTTCTCCTTTAAGTATTATGTCCAAACACTAAAATCTTTTTTCACACAGAATTACATTATTTGGGAAAAATAAAATAATAAAAAGGTGTTTGACGCAAACAATTTATGTTTGCAGAAAAGAATTATTATTATTTATTTAAAACAATTAGTGTTTCTAGAATTAAAAGTCCGTTAGAAAAAATTTCTAACGCATTATTTTTGATTTAATGTCGCCTGTTTTAGACGACATTAAATTTAATTGTTTTGTGAATTATTAATTGTGAATTATTATTAAATTCTTTAGTGTTAAAAGTTTCAAAAATATCTTTTACAATATGTGGACTTCCCACGACTTTAACCAGAAAATGAATATAACCAAGCAAACTAGAAGAACAGGAAAGTTGTTGTACCATTATAAGGTATATTGAGCCAAATTATTTTTTATTATAATAGTTTATACATAAATAACATATATTTTAGACTGAAGCAGAAGCCGACAAGACAATTGCTAATTTTACCTAGCCTAGAATTGTACTGATTGGAGATATTTGTCACCCGAAAGTGCAAACACATTTTAGTTTTTTATTTGTATTTTTTTAAGTAAATATAACAAAACCAAAATTTACCGCGGTCGATTTATTAATTAAATCTAGTATATCAGAATAAAATTTGTTAGAAACATATTTCATTTTCAATCAAAAATACATATACATACTATTATAATGTTACTCGTGTAGTAGTTGAGTTCGTAAAAAATTATTTTTGTGTCAAACATGTAGCAATTAGGTAACCTAAATAACTCTGTATATAGATTATAGATCAGATCAGGAGTTCGTTCCTAAACTCTAAGTTGTAACAATATTATTAGCAATGACAGTTTTCAATCGTTCTTAAACAAATATTGTTACAACAAACATGTGCGTTTTGGCGATGATAAACTATTTTTCATATTGTTTTAAGTGTCATCTCCAACTCTACTCGATAGTAGACTTGTAGCAGTCAAAATATAGAGCTTTTTTTTTTTAGTGGTATTCAAATTTAAAATGAAATTAAACACAGAAAAATAATAGCCACATTATATTTGAAAAAGTAACAAACAAATGAAGTAGCACACCTGTTATTTGACACTCTAACTAAAACATAATATTGGAATACACCAATTCCATATAATAAAAATTTGAATTTTTTCGTTGCTATGACAATAATACTATAAATCTAATTTGTCCACGACTATCGTATAATAGTACTCATTATACTTTTGTTTCTTCAATTATAATGATATCCAATATTCATTGCTAGCAGCGATTAATCATTAATCACTGTTATTCAATATTGACGTTTTATCTAGTAGTCTCTTCTTTAATTATTAGTAAATTATTCATTTAAATTTAATTTTTGAAATTTTATCTAGTAGTCTTTTCTAAACTATTAGTCTAGCAATCAATAACAATAGCAACATATCATTTTCATTATAATTGAATTGAAATACAAACAAACAGGAAGCAAAATACTTAAAAAAATATAAATGCATATTGATATTTGTTCAACACCACCAGAAATAAAATATCGTGGACAAAATATCGTATTCTACTCGCATATAATGGCTGTTATTCACTCAGATGATTTACGACACTCACCTATCGGCTCGTGTCGGTAAACTTCATCTTCGTGAATAACAGCTATCATTATATGCTCGTTGAATAATATACAGGGTGGCTGAGACCAAATGTTACTGACTTCACTCTGCTGTCATTTGTGTAGTTGTCATTTTCGCGGGTCAAGTTTTTGACAGATTGAAGTTTGTTTAGTTGTTTACGTGTGGTCAACAAATAATTGTTCTAAATTAATATCTTAATAAAAAAATCGTAATGGAATTCAAACGTAATAGTGTAATTGCACTGTATTTGGGTGGAAATTCGCAAACAGCAGTAGTTCGTCAGCTCCAGCATTTGGATGTGAATAAAATGTTTGTGTGTCGAACCATAACTCGATACAACGAAACTGGTAGCATCGTCAAACGCAATAGAAGCGGTCCTAAAAAGACAGCAACATCAAAAGAAATGATACGAAAGGTGAAGAAACGAATCCAACGAAATCCTTGTCAAAGTGCCAATCAATTAGCCGCACGTCTACATGTTTCACGATACAGCATTCAAACCATATTGAAAAATGAACTACACCTAAAGCCCTACAAGATACAAAAAGTTCAAGATCTTACGGAGGCACAAAAAAAAGTTAGGCTTGAAAAAACACGAGCATTGAAGGCCTTGGCCGAACGTGATGAGATTCCAAAAATTGTCTTTTCTGATGAGAAAATTTTCACCATTCAACAGTTTGTGAATAAACAAAATGATCGTGTTTGGTTAGAGCACAAGTCCAACGATAATTTGGACACAAGAGTTGCTATGCGCAAGCAATCACCAGCTTATGATATGGTTTGGGCTGCAGTTACTGCAGATGGACGCACTCCTCTGGTTTTCATCGAACATGGAGTTAAGGTAAATCAAGAGGTGTACCGGCAAAAGATCCTACACGATGCTTTGCTACATTGAGCACGTAAACACTTTGGTACGAACCGTTGGACATTCCAACAGGACTCGGCACCGTCACATAAAGCTCGAGCGACACAGCAATTTTTACAAAATTGCGGTCCGCGGTTGATTTCGTCGAAAGAATGGCCACCATATTCACCAGACTTGAATCCCATGGATTTCTCCATATGGTCCATTTTGGAGAGTAAGGTATCCACTAAAAAATACGAAAGTGTTGATGCATTGAAGTCAGCACTAGTTCGAGAATGGAATAAAATTCCGCAAGCCCACGTTCGGTCAGCATGCAATGCTTTCTATGGAAGACTGATTCAAATAATCAGAGCCAAAGGAGGTCATATCGAGCAGTAACATGTTTTTCATAAAATGTAATATGTTTTCAACATATTCCTCGAAATTTCAATAAAAAATAATCAAAATTAAAAAAATTACCGCATTTGGTCTAAGCCGCCCTGTATATATATATATATATATATATATATATATATATATATATATATATATATATATATATATATATATATATATATATATATATATATATATATATATATATATATATATATATATATATATATATATATATATATATATATATATATATATATATATATATATATGTATATATAAATATATATATATATATATATATATATATATATATATATATATATATATATATATATATATATATATATATATATATATATATTTTAAGATTAGTGATTGTAACGTAGAACCGATCACATAAATAAATTCTATTTGAGACAACTATTTAAGTAAGCAAACTGACCAAAAAACCAGAGCACAGAGGTTCAAAAAAATTAAATGTAAAGAAATTTTTTTTTTTTTTTTTATAATCAATTTTTAGATGATATATTTTTGGGCCATCTCTTAATTTTATGCACTAAGAGTACAATAATGTCCTACTTTGAGTGGTAATAAATACCATACACCACAAATTTTTATTCATGAACGTGATAATTCCAATTTTGATTGTTGACCAAACATTTTAATCGGTTATCGCACACTCAAACCCAAAAAATACTGTACCTTTACTCTTTTCTGTATAACTGGACCCAATTCCATATCGCAAATAAAGAACTATGTGCCGATATAAAAATGTATCCCTTTATTACATCATTATGGTGTAATATCAATAAATATATCCATTAACCCTTTTTTACCCTACTTTATACTGTACGGCATTATAATCGTGCAACCCCACAATTTCATTTATGCTTTTACATGTACGAGTATTTCGTATTTCGTATTTCACATTCATTCACTTTCCTGTCGGTGTCGTTATCGACAATATATATTTATATATTTTTTTATTTCTGTATTGTGTCTGCATCGTATTCATGTATGGTGTGCTGTGACGACGGGATTAACAAAACGAAATGAGAGCGTAACCAAAAATAAAAATAAAATTATTTTTTCCATACATTTTCCAAAAAAAAAAAAAATCCACACAATATAACGGTTTTTTAAATTTTTTTTGTGTTGTCCTGGAAGCAGAATTAATAATCCCATTAAACGCACATGGTATCAAAACTAAAAAAATAAAAATTTCGAGAACAGTATGAAACAACTTTTGTTGGTGCTTTTGTAATTCGCGTATTGTTATGTGGAGCTTTTACTACATGCAGTATAAAACACCACATCGTACGCCGTCGCCCCGAATCATATTTAATGTGTTTTTAGGGTTAAATTTGCTGGATGGGCGAGATTTTTTTTATTTTTTTTGTTTATGTTTATTGTTGGTGTTGATTATATAAATCGCTTATAATATCATTAATAATGGGATTAAAATTCATTATAATAAAATTTTATTTATTAACTTTTTGGAAAATTATGTGGAAAAATTGAAAATAAAATCTAGAACAAAATGAGTTTTTGGACGCAATTAATTTGTTTCGATTCATTTAATTAATTTATTTGGTTTTATATTGTACCTTGACAAACTTATCTGGTGGTTTGGGAAATTCTGATAATAAGTCTGTGCAAGTTGGAATATTGAAACATTTCATTTGATGCTTTTAAGTAGATCGATTACATTCGAACAGTTTGAAAATCTGGGAATTTTTCCAAAATCATAAATTTATAAATTATCGCAGTAGCGGGTCTATAGTGAGGAGTTTTCCAACCAGTGAAAACATCGAATGCGGAAACTGTCATCACTGAATGAGAATGACTGAGATTTGTTGGGGTCAATATAATTGAGGTAGGCGGCCATAGTATAATAATGAATCATTTGAAAGGTAAATTCAATCCTTGACACCTTTTGAACGTAAAGATATAGTAGATTTGATTGGTCGATTTAGAAATTGTTTTGTATGCAACCGATTGGAGCTTAGAAAAACTTAGTTTATTGAAATTGATAAGTTCTTATAGAAAGGAATTATTCCGAATTTGACTCTAATCCGATCGTGCTGACAAGAGAGAAATCCGGCAAAGAAAGGATGTGTTTAGATTATAGAAGCTTGAATGAAGGAACGATAAAAATTCGCCTTTATATACTGAAAATCTACCAATAAACTAGTCGCACAAGTTAGATGGTCGAACCTACTTTACAGGGCTAGGGTCTGGCACATGCTCCAGCCGTATGCCAAAAGATAATGAATAGGATGAAATGAATTATGAAATTGTCGTATACATAGCGAAACAATACAGACTTCTATGTTAAAATTGGAACGAGTATTGACGAGTAAAGAGACGGATTAACGTTGAAACTGAAGAAGTCTATGAGTTCTTAAATGTAAAAGTAAAATATTTTGGACTACAAGATCTCAAAGGAAGCACTTTAAACAGGCATTATAAAGAGCGTTTGATGAATTAAAAATAAACTTATTCTGAAACATGAGCTTGGATTTAAGCCTTTTAAGTTCTTAAAGGCACATACGATCTTACTCCTGAACAGGAAAAAATAGACTGAATAGAGCAAAGGAGTTACTTTTTTTGCACGCATGTGGCTTGTTGCCCATTTTTGGATAAGACTCCATTCGTCATTGAGCAAAATGTAAACAAACAAAATAACTGAGTATAATTGCCAGAGCGGTTCTACGGAAGAACATCAAAACGGGGGCACCAGCAATGGAGATTGTTTGAGCCAACTTTACTGCCTTTGGACGCTCTCTACTTATTTTTTCAACTGTGGCGTGAAGATAAATGCTGCTGTTTATCGCAGAACTATTGTGAAGCATATGCTTGAGCCTTTAGACATGCAAAAATTTCGACTGCATACCCTGGACATTTCAACTGAATCTTGCACCTTCTCAGAAAGGGCGCTTCAAGAATGGTAGAAAAACAACGTTCCACACATTATTTCTTCAACACAATGGCTGGCAAATTCTCCGTGCATTAAGTCTACTACTACTATTTTGAATTTTCATCAAAACTTTTGATGACTTTTGACTTTTGATTTTATAAAGTATTTGTGAGGTTTAAAAATGGTCTAATACCTTGCATTGGCAAATTGTTGTAGGAATTGGCGGAATTTGACTTTGTTGTGAAACGTAAACTTGCAAATTGGATGCAACTGGTCATCGCACAGGAACATCGCACAGGAGGTGAGCTCCCAAAATTTTAGTCTGTTTTGAGACAGACTAGGAAAGGTGCATAATAAATGAAGTATTGTTGCCTCCTCTTCTTCGTCGTTACAGCTTCGACAATAATTATAAAAGAAAGCACCAAGTCTACTGGCATGCTTTCCAATAAAACAGTGTCCAGTAATTCCACCCACAACCGTGCTAATATTATGTCGGTGCATAGATATTAGCTGATTAGATCTTTTTAAGTCCAAATTAGGCCAAATCTGCCTAGTAATTACACATGAGGAGCAATTTGCCCATCTATAGTTTGTAATTTTACGAGTTTCTTTTTAAGGAGTAATTTGTCCACCTTGCACGGTAAGCTGAGGCAAGTAATACCTTGTCGCGCGAGTTCATCGGCTTTCATATTCCCCGTAATATTAAAATGCC
This sequence comes from Tipula confusa, assembly GCA_963556175.1. NCBI lineage: Eukaryota > Metazoa > Arthropoda > Insecta > Diptera > Tipulidae > Tipula > Tipula confusa. The sequence continues at coordinate 44,888,513 of OY744477.1, read as the reverse complement.
CTGGCACCCATATAAGATGGATACTGAAATTTTTTGCTATCTCGTTAAGAGATGAAAGACAACTCCGGGTTACTTTCGACGCGATAAAGCCAGATTATGAAACTTTAATAGCAGCCTGACTATTCGTAAAAATGCCAATATCTCTTACAGATATTACATTATACTTCATCCAGTCTATGGCTTCCTTGATTGCGATAAGCTCTGCCTGAAAAATACTACAATGATCAGGGAGGCGGAAAGAGAGATTTACATTTAGTTCTTTGCAGAAAACTCATCCGCCGACCTTTCCATCAATTTTCGAGCCATCTGTAAAAAAGTTAATAAAGCCTGACTTTAAAACTGTTCCATTCACCCAGTCCTCTTTGGAATGAATATCAGTTTTAAATTTAACTTCGAGGTATGATGTCTAGATGGCGTAGTCGATAGATTTAAGGATTTCTTTGTTCGTTAGAATAGATAAGTGTCCCATAATGTTACAGGACCACATATAAACTGATTTAAGCCTTATGGCTGTACTAGCAGCCACTTGCTTAGCCAGGATATCCAAAGAAATGAGATGAAAGAGAATCTCCAGTGCTTGAGTAGGAGTGCTTCTAAGTACACCACTAATATATGTATTAGGTAGCAGTTCTTTGCACTTTCATCATGGCATTTTTACAGGAGTAGAGTGCTTTCGTAGCCTTTTTTACTCTTTCCAGAATTTTAGGCTTCCAGCTTAGTTTACTATCCAAAATGAAACTCAAGAATTTCACTTTATCTGCGATGTTCATAACAACTCCATTGAGAGTTGGAGGGTCAAAGCCAGGAAGTTTTTACTTCCTGGAAAAAAGAACCAACTTAGTCTTCAGTGGGTTAACACTAAGACCACAACTATTGGTCCATTGAGTTAGAATGCCAAGAGCATTCTGCATAACATCTTTGAGGATACAAGGATATTTACCGAAAGTGCCAATAGCAACATCATCTGCATAAGCCACCACTTTAAAGTAAAGATACGACATTAGCAATCTTTTTTGATAATGATAAACCATATACGACAACTTGACAAGACATGAAAACATTAAATTTTAGTATTAGATCAAAAATATCCGGAACCATAGGCATATCCAACAATTTATTCTTTGATCTCACAAGCATTCTTAAAACTCGGCATTACACTGACCTCACTAACAATAGATTATCAGAAACAAAAGAACATAAAAATAGTGTGCCTCACAGATCAATCCTAAGTGTATTTTTATTTTAATTATGCTTGCTTATGACCTAGTTATTTTTACGACTTAGAACCGGTTTCAAAAGCAATAGAGTGTATAATATGTGATTCTGGGTCAATTCCTCTAAAACTATGCTAGACTCCATATCAAAATAGGAGTCAACATAGAACACCCTTACAATATATATCTATAAACTATAAATGCCGTCCAACAATCAGTTACAACTTACCCAATGTTTAAGGTCACAACAAAATATAACCTTGAAATACTATAACTAATAATATCCCAACAAAAACAATTCACCATCGTTATGTTCATACAATCATATAAGCTGACAAAAATGACCAGTTATTCGTTACGGCTCATATCATCGGCAACATTACGATATTATTACCGGGGCGATTAGGAAAGTTTGAAAAGTCATCAATACATCTGGAGCTAGCAGATCTGCAAATTTATAAACCTAGCAAAATAGACGCACTTTCACCGCGATTACTTACCATGGAACAAAAGGTTTTGCAGTCACCGGAATTTTATGAATCGTATATCAAGCATATATTGCATTGGGTCATATGAGTATTATATCATCAACCCACATTCCACAACAAGCTGATAAGAAATTTTATTTGCCACACCATACCATTGTAAAATGGTATCCACCATTGAAGAATACATCGAAAAATTCAATCCAAGAGCACTCAACAGTCACACGGGTCATCAATCAGAATTTTTGCATTGCTGATTTACTAACCGGATGTAACACTTGTCTTTGTTCACTTGTTCACTGTTTTCCCAAGACAGAATTTAAAATATACCGAATTTAATTGACTTTAGTTGAGTTCGACTTTATATGAGCCAGGACATTAAACGAGTCTAGATTGAACTCAGACATAAACAGACTGCTTTCATATTTATGTATAGTGAGAAAATTCTAATTTTTTACAGATTCTTCCTTAATTCTCAGAACTACTTTACAGATTACGATGATTTACATTTAATAGTGCAAGGAAAGTAATTAAATTTTCATCTCACGATTTTTTTTTTTTTTTGTTAAAAAATTTAAAATTTTAAAATTTTAATTTTAATTCACTTAAATTTCTTTTTACGGCATCACATACTTTTCTATAATGAATTTCCAATCATAGGGTGTACATATTTGGTAGAGTATATTATAGGAATTTATGAAATTGTAACGTGGCACTTAAAAATAAGAAAAAATTTTAATTGTGAAGATGTGTTATATAAAAAATATTGGAAAAATCAATAAATTTTTTTATTTTTTTTATTTAGATTTTAGCTTATAGTATTTTAACGATAATGATGATGTTGCGCGATGATGTAGATGATGTAGAGATGAATTTATAAAAAAGCATACGTAGCATAATTTTTTTTTTATTTTTATTTTTTTCATAATCCAATTGTTCTGACACGATAAACGTGATCAAGATGACATTTTATGTTTTTTCTACACGTTGGTTGGTTTAGTTTTTAATTTTTCATATTTCAATGTATGGATACAGAAGTTTTTGAGTTCCATCGATGTTTTCAATTTTTAAGTAAATTCATACCAACATTTACAGACGTGGAAAACTACAAAAAATATAAAAAAAAAAACTTGTCAACGTATGGTATTAGCAGAATTATCGTGAATATAGATGTAACAGTACATGTGACAATTATATATATATATATATATATATATATATATATATATATATATATATATATATATATATATATATATATACAGTAAAACTTCCCTAATTCGAATCACTACTTGCCAACCTTTTTTGTTCGATTTAGGAAAAATTCGAATTATAGAAAATGAAACTAAATTGTGGAAATTGTGAATAATTCAATACATAGATAATGGCACGTTAGCCGTTAAATTTAACATATGTCTTTTCTTTATGACGTTATTATATTTTTCCAACGTTTACTACCAAAGCATTTACCTCCCTTAAAAGGGAAAGTCTTGTTAGGCAGGCTCTGGAAAACAGTCTTTGCTCATCACAATTAAATATGTTTTTATAGACTATAGTTTTTTATTAGCTCGGGTAAGATGTTATTTTTCTAATATGCACATTGCACATGTGATAGTGCTGGCTATGTGAAGCACTTTCCCCAATGAATGTTCTTAAAGCTCAATGCATTATGGGAAATTCGAACTTATTGCAACTACACTACGCTCAGTCAATTTATTATTTTTAAACTGGCCAATTCGCTTTTTTGTTTAATTTGAATTGCAAGCACTAATTTTTCTTGGTATGTGGAATTTTGCAGTCACGTCTTTCTTAAGCCTTGATCTACATTCTGGAGTAAATCCATTATTTGTGTAATGGTTAGGCTTTTCTATTTTTTTTCTCCATTTCAATGAGGTTTTTTAAAACTGTCGTTTTCAATCAGAATTTTTAAATGGTAATTCGTCCGATATTCGGTTTATGAAACCTTTACAGTGTAAAGACACTAGTAGAAAAAAATAATAGTATAGCCTAAATTACTACCTGCATCTTTATCATATGTGTGAATGAGATACATATAATTGTACAACATATCAGATATACTGACGAGCGAATGAGACATAACAAATAAAAACCCGATTTTCCAATCGGAAATGCCTCGTGTAATATGTATTCGGTTTTCTGTTAAAAATGAAAGGCAGAGAGAGACAAAATAACAAAAAATATCCAAAAATAAGTGAAAAATTCGAACTACAGAAATTAAAATTGTCCGTTTTCGTTATTCTTTTTATTCGATTTGAAGAATAATTCGAATTCTAGAATTTCGATTTAAGGAAAGAAATTTTAATATAAAAAATGCTTTTAGTGCTTTTGCCAAAAAAAAAAGCGATTTACGGAAAAATTTGTATTATAGAAGTTCGAATTACGAAAGGTTGACTGTACATATATATATATATATATATATATATATATATATATATATATATATATATATATATATATATATATACATATATATATATATATATATATATATATATATATATATATATATATATATATATATATGTATATATATATATATATATATTTATATATATATATATATATATATATATATATATATATATATATATATATATATATATATATATATATATATATATGTATATTGTGTATAGCATTGGTTTCGAAAATAACCGATCCCAAATTGCCAACACCAAGACTAGAATTAGAGGATTGATTTAAATTAAATGATGGTGGTGAGGTTATAAAATTATATGAGAATTGTGATGAGAACATGTACGCACTCAGACTCAGTGTTATCCAGTTTCGTGCTGCGGAGATAACCGAAAGTACCCTTTTTTGTATTGATGAAGGAGCAAACATTTTTGGGATCATTTTTTATCGCGGCCTCTCCGATCAATATTACCAAAAAATAAATTTAATCCTGGAAAATCGCCCTTATTATAATCAAAAAATGACTTATTAACTGTACTTACAAATTCGGTTATACCAAGTTTAAAAGTTAATAAAATTGATTTGCGGTGTTTATCGTTTTTAACTAGACAATGAAGATTTTCGGTTAGTTCATATATCAATTCGAAGAAGTTACTTGATACATAATCCAGTAAACGACCGCGTAAATTAAAAATTTTATTGTTTTGATTTAAATCCAACAAAGACATGGTATCAATGAAATGAGATTTAATGACGGAGAAAGCATCGTTTGGCAGCATAAAATTTGAGTTAGACGTCCACGATATACTTGGTAAGTTAAAATCACCAGAAACTAACACAATTGTTCGATCATCAAGAAGCTCTGCAAGAGAACTGATGATATTGCAATGTTCCGTAAAACGACTCAGATTAGAATTTGGTGTGATTTAATGCCAAAAGCAAAACTTTGGGACCATTTAGTAACTTTAATCATTCTAAATTAAATAGTCTACAGCTAAAAATGGATTTAACTGCTATTAAAACACCACCTCCACGAGAAGATACCCGATCATATCTAAAAACAACATACCTAGTTGTTGAATACTACAATTAAGTCATGTCTCAGTTAAGACGATAACATTAAAATCGCATTCAATAACAGCTAAGAAAAATTCTTTAGTTTTGGTACGTAGCCCTCTTTAATTTTGATAATATATTTTTAATGAATTAACACCTGATTTAGGTCGGCAGCGAGAATTAAATGAAGTTGTAGATGAAATAGGTGCCGATGTTAAGTCATCGATACCAGTAACTTCAAGTTTTTTGAAAGAACTAACGTCTCTGTTGGCTGCAACTAGTAACCGACAGTCCAATTCGTCATCAGAAATTTGCAGCTTTTAGTTAAATAATTTCTAACAGCCTCAGGAGTAGTAGAGCTTGCCAAGTGAGATGCATATACAAATTTCCTCACAGGAACTGCTCCTAACCCAGTTGTATCATAAAGGTCAGCACAAGCGCCAATTATTATATTTCCCTAGATATTAACTGGTAATGGACCATCTTCTAGGTTAGTAGGGATGGCAGTTCCATCCGATTTCGATAGTAGAATTTTCTTCTTTCCAACACGAGTCACCCTCTGTTCAGAAGACAAACCAGATACCTCCAATTTAATGATACATTTAACATTAGCAGCAATGGACTGGAGTGTATTCAGCATAACCAACGTATTTTGAGATAATTTGTCGATAATTTCACAACAATTATCACAAAACCATTTAAAATTTTTCGTGGCAAACAGCGAAAATACGTTTTTATTAATTTTGGAATAACCCAAGTGTAAAAATTTTCCGCACAGACCTTTACATTGAATACTTTTGTCTGCTAATGGGTTATTACATGTAGGAAACACGCATTTTTTTCAGACATAATATTTGGCGTGTAATAAATTATCGTACAATGGTTTCAGGTAAAACTGTGTGTAGACTTATAGTTTGTTTGTTTGTTTGTTTATTTCTATGCAATCTGTTTTGGGGCCGAAGCTCTCCCAACTCTTTCGCGGTTAATTAACGTCCTACTTTACGCCATTACTAGCCAAATTGAGGACGCGCGAATACAGGTTCGCGTTTTCAAATATCCATCTGCACATTGCATTGCTCCAGCCAGCCTGTATTGGCATGGACAATGGTTCGCGGCCCATGAATTCTGCACTCCAACGGGGGGTCATAGTTGTGTTCATTGTCATCACCGATCGTAACCAAGCGATGAAAAATCCCTTTTGCAACCCTCCCCCGTTGGGATTCGAACCCGGTATCTCCCGTCCCAAACACCGCAGCTTTAACCACTGCGCCAATTGCTCGGTGACTTATATAGTTTCCGTGATAAATTAAAGATGCAGCTGATCAATGTGATGTTGTGTAGACAACGATAGTTGTTATTTAACGGATAATAGATGTCACTGTACTATATATGTATATAGTGTCTTTGATCAAAAATTGCCCGAGAACATTTGACAGATTTCCACTAACGCATATATATATATATATATATATATATATATATATATAAATATATATATATATATATATATATATATATATATATATATATATATATATAGTTACATCCAGATCCAGTACTCAACCAAATACCAACAACAACCTCACAATATACAAAATTATTTCCAGATCTTAAACTAATCAAAGAACAAACAGAATTTATCAATACAAAATAATAAAATCAATCTCATTCCACTGTTATAAATAACAGGAAATGAGAGTAATCTTAGTATTATATTTAACCCTATATTGATTTCATTTATAATTATCGCCGTCCGTGATAATATTCAAAACAATATTGTAAACAAAATCCAAATTAATTTCTTTGTATAATTATTTCATTCTGCGAATGAAATACAAAAGATAACAAATCTAAACACTATTCTATAGTGTATATAAGCAAAACCAAATGTAAATCGTGGTTCATTATTCTAGTTAAACTTTAAACGCTAACACGTTTTGACAAATAAAATCCACATTTTAAAATAAATAAGTCCGGAGTTTTTAATAAAGTGAAACGCGACACGACGTGCAAAGAACTTTCGCTCGAACCAAATAAGTTCGATCCCGTAACTGGCGCAGCCGGTGGCTTTTCAAATTTCAGTTTGAAAAATTATTTTGTCAAAACAAAAAGTGTTAGAACAGTATTTAAAAAATAACATTTTAAAAGTTAAAATCAGTGTAAGAAAAAAAGTAAAGTGAACGTAAATAATATTTTTGTGCAGTTTTAAGTGCAAAGATAAAATAAAGCGAACATTTATAACATTTTTGTGCAGTTCTAAGTGCAACAATAAAATTAAGTGAACATTTATAATATTCTTGTGCAAATCTTAGTGCAAAAATAAAATAAAGTGAACATTTATAATATTCTTGTGCAGTTCTTAGTGCAAAAATACAATAAAACACTTTAATTAACACTGGTTTTTGTTTAAAAATTAACTAGTGCACAATCTATCGGAAGATTACCGGTTCAACAAACCAATCAGAAGTAAAAGAATAGTTTCGAGCAATCTCAATACAATGAAAAATTTATTTTTCGTATCGATTGCCTATTCGATTGTTGCATGGTAAGTGAAAATATTTTTGCAAATTTTATTTCCACAACCCAAATAATATCCCACCAACCTTGGTACATAAGAATACCGAAGGATACTACCACTGCTTGCACGATAGCAAACGGGGCCTTAAAAATTAAAAATTAAAACTTAAAAATTAAAAATTAAAAATTAAAAATTTATTTAAATTTTACGAAGTGAATAACTATCATAAAAATGCCTGGAGATAACCAAATTAATAATTCTACTGAAAAATTAGACATGGACGAACTTAACATGACTATGGCACAGACTTCAATTATAGACAAATTATTTAAAACATTTAAAACTCCCGACATAATTAGAGACATGAACGAATTCACAGGTGACATACGGACACTATATCAGTTCATAAACGATGTCGAAGACATATTCATTATGTGCGGAGAAATACTACCAAAAAATACAGACCCTCCAGTAACATTCATAAAAGCTATTAGAAATAAAATAAAAGGCGAAGCCAACGAAATACTAATCGCAAATGATGTATCATCTTCAGATTGGAATGAAATAAAAAATTGTCTGATCATGCACTATTCTGACCCAAGATCGGAAGTCGCACTCATCAGAGATTTACATCGAACGCGACAGTCAACATTAAGCTCCAAACAATTTTATAATAAAATTATAGAAATACAAACTGCGTTAATTGCACATTCCAACCTACACGGGGGAAATAATAGCAAACGCATGTTATATAAAGAAATGTGCCTCGCTCAATTTATAGCTAACCTCAAAGAACCACTTGGTTCTAATATTAGAAGCCGAAATCCAGATAATCTGGCAGACGCACTAGAAGCATGTTTAAGCGAAGAAAATATGTATTATATTAAATTTCAACCACCTACACGAAAGTTTCAAAATTTCCGAAGTAACGTACTAAAACCAATGGTATCTTTCAAACCAGTAGATAATAAGGAAATTGTACCGTATCAACCTAAACCAGGACCATCAGGTTATCAGCAAAAACCAAACTGGATACCGAAGCAAGAATATAACAATAGTAAGACACGTTTCCCCGCAATTAAACAAGAAAGAAATGTTAATATTACCGAAACAGACGAACTGGAGAACGAAGAGGACGATGACGAAGTTTTGGAAGAAACAGAGGATTTTTTTCAAGACGACGCCTCGGACACCAGCGAATAAACACACATGGAAAACAAGAATTACCGTACATTACAATTCACATTAAAAACCGACCAATTCATCTTCTCATTGATACAGGAGCCGATGAATCATATTTAGATCCTGATCTTCTTAAACTTGAAAAAACAATAGAAATTAAACCAGTAACAATAAAAACAGTCAGTCAACCACTAATTGTTGATCGAATTGTAATCCTTAACGGAATCAAGGAGTTAAAAACTAAAGAAAAACTAAAATTTCACCTTCTCAAATTTCACGATACATTTGACGGATTAATAGGAACAAATTTAATGACACAACTAGGCATAGTAATAGATTTAAAAAATAAAGACTTAATTCTTCCTACTCATACAATAAAAATTAAATCATTTAAAGCAGGTAGCAAGAACATCAATTTCACAAATGGCCTACCAAGAACCCAGCTAGAAGAACTTCTAGAGAAATATCAAAAACTGTTTGACACAAGCTCAACATTACCCTACACGGGAGACATATCACATTCAATAGAATTACTAAACGAAACTCCCATTCATAGAAAACAGTATAGATACCCAAACGCCCAGATCCCAGAGATCAAAAGACAAATAAATGAATTATTGGCAAACGACATTATCCAAGAGAGCAATAGCCCTTGGAACAGTCCAATAATTATCGTAAGCAAGAAAGACGATAAATCCGGACATAAAAAATTTAGGATGGTAATAGATTATCGAGAGCTAAATGTTAAGACGATAGACGATAGATTTCCCGTCCCAAATATTGAAGAGCTACTTGATCAACTCAATGGTTGCAAATTCTTTTCAGTAATTGATTTGAAATCCGGATTTCACCAGGTCAAAATGAACCCCGCGGATATCCAAAAAACCGCATTTTCTGTACTCGGAAATCATTACGAGTTTAAAAGAATGCCATTTGGCCTGAAAAACGCGCCATCTACATTTCTCAGACTAATGAACCGAACACTAAACAGATATATAGGAAATATATGCCTCTGTTATATGGACGATATCATAGTCTATAGTAAGTCAAAGAGCGAACACATACTTCACTTGGAAGCAATATTTAAAACATTAGAAAAAGCAAATATGAGGATACAGCTAGACAAGTGTAAGTTTATGGAAAAACAAATAAAGTTCCTTGGACATATTGTCAATACTACAGGGATCCAACCAGACCCAGATAAGATTGACACAATTACAAAAGTATCTATACCCAAAACAACTAAGCAAATCAAGCAATTTTTAGGTATAATAGGTTATTACCGCAAATTCATAAAGAATTTCGCGGAAAAAACAAAACCAATATCGAAATTACTAAAGAAAGGAGCAATAATTAATCCCAAAGATAGTACATACATCAAATGTTTTAATGAATGTAAAACTTTACTTACAACTAAACCTATCTTAGAATATCCAGACTTTAATAGAACGTTTAGGTTAACAACGGATGCATCAGACTATGCAATAGGCGCAATCCTATCTCATGACGATACAGATAAGCCTATAGCTTACGCTAGCCGTACACTAAACGAAGCAGAAACCAAATATGATGCCACTAACAAAGAACTTTTGGCAATCGTTTGGGCATGTAGGCATTTCAGACCATATCTATACGGAAAAAGATTTGAAATACTTACAGACCATCGCCCTTTAGAATGGTTGATGTCTTTGAAAGATCCTTCATCCAAGCTAGTCCGATGGCGATTAAAGTTATCGGAGTTCGATTTTAAAATAAAATATAAAAAAGGGACCAACAACAACAATGCAGATGCACTCTCTCGTCTAGAAATAAATGTAAGCGAAACGTGCACAATCCCAACGACACAAACTCCAATAAATGATTTCAAAACTCAAGTAATATTCAAAGTTGGACCCCAACAAACCCCAAATAGACCTAATCGTACAATAGAAACCATTAATAATAATACAAGGTTTACATACCAAAAACAGCTGTATAATGAATTGTCAGTACGTTCAATTATGTCCGACATAGCGTCAAAACATAAAGGAAACATAGCAATTGACTGTGATGATAAAATAGCAGAAACTATAGCAAACTGGATAAAAACCTCAAAATATAGAAACAAAATAAACGTATGTAGAATCCCAAACCTAAAAGAAAACAACCATTGTATAGCAAACCCGTTAGTAAACGATGATATTACAATTCAATCACAAGTGTCATCAACATTACTAAAAGAAGGCATACAACAAACTCCAGAAATCCAAAATGCATCAGAAATACAAGAACAAATCACAAAACAATATTGCCTTACTGCCAACTTAGGCATACAGGAAATCAATAACCCAATTGACCAATTAAAAATAATAATTGAAACACACACAAGGGACCATAGAGGAGCAAACGAGAACTATGCTCAAATCCGAAAGAAATTTAAATTCGCTAACACTAAAGAAATGATTCAAACATACATAAATAACTGTGACGTTTGCAGCAAAACAAAATACGACAGAAACCCAATTCAAATGGAACAACAGTTAACAGAAACAGCAACAAAACCTAACGAACGAATACACATTGACACCTTTTCACTTAGATCAAAACAATTTTTAACAATAATTGACGGATTTTCACGATTTGCATCAGCCTATGAATTACCGAATAGAGAATCAATAAAAGTAGTAAATATCTTAAAAAAACATTTTTCTCAGGAAGGTATTCCTAAAACAATTATCTCTGACAGTGCGACAGAATTCACATCAGACACATTTAAACAATTTGCAGACAGATTCAACTTTTTACACCACAAGACTACACCCAAATCAAGTACAGGAAATGGAATCATAGAACGATTACATTCCACATTAACAGAATTAATACGTATAAAATTTGACGGAAACAGAACAATAAAAACGGACGATTTAATGACAGAAGTTATAATAGCATATAACAATTCAATTCATTCAGCTACGAACTTTACACCAATAGAACTCCATAGAGCTCACATAGTACTTCAGAGTTTCCCAGACAATTTAGCAACAGAAGACTTTGTTAAAACTTTACAATCAGAATACAACCGACGTACTGAAGCAATCGCCGAAAAAGAGAAGAAAACCAAAGTAGCAAGAATAACAAAAATAAATAAAGGCAAGGAACCCCCACCGCAATTCCAAACCAGCGATATAGTCTACGAAAAACTACACACTAGAGATAAGACGGCCCCGAAATACATGAGGCACACTGTTACTCAAAATTTACCCGGTCCCACAGCTAACACAAATAAAAGAACAATTCATAAGAAAAATATTAAAAGACACTCTACCATTACAGGACAGTTGGATCAATCGACATAGTTGACTATACGCAAAACAAAGGAATTATACCAGTAGTATTAGGTGAAGCCAGAATATACCAAAACAATCAGCAATTTCTACACGTGATAAACACAACAGCATATTTACCCATAGTCATACAGAACACAAGCAATTTAGACAAGATATCGGAACAAATCAAAAACCAAACTAACACGAAACTAGAAAATTTTTTCAAAACTAGACTGAGAACTCTCAGAAAAGAAACAAAAACTTTAATAGAATCAATAGCTACCATACAACCAAAAGTACGGACTCGAAGAGGAATACATATAATCTTCGGAGACTTAGTACAAGCTGATACAGATCAGATAAATAAAGCACTAAAAACAATAAACACAAACGAAAATAGAATAATTTCAAAAATTAACGAACAGGTAGAAATAAATAAAAACATGATAAATCGATTCAGGGAAATAGAAAACCATATAAACGGAGAAGTACAAAGTCTCACAAATAACATAAATCAAGCCAATCGACACTTAAATGAAATAGAAATGACATTAATAACAGATCAAAATCTTCACTCAATAGAATATGTATTACGAAGCTTACAGCAACATGTAGATGAAATTCTCGACTCTGTTCAATTAGCTAAACAAGGTTATATATCTCACTACATTTTAACCAAAGAAGAAAGTAACTTCATTTATGATAATTTGGAACAACAAAAAATTAAAATAAATTCAGAACACGAATTATATCAATTCTTAAAAATAAAAACATATTTCAAGCATCCAATGGTGGTATTCTCGATTATAATCCCACAATATTCCAAAGATATATTCCAACACATAAAATTATATCCGTTAACCATTAACCAAACCTATACCATTAAAATTCCTTCAAAATACATTCATACCCACAATAAAATTGCAAAATATTCTAACGAACCATGTGACAAAATCGACGATACGTATTTCTGCAGTAAAGAAGAAATCTACGAAACCCAAGATAAATGCATCGAACACATAGTTACAAACCAACCAGCACAATGCACATTAACGGAAGGCAAAACCATAAACTACATCCAACAAATAGAACAAAAATTCATTATAGTAAATGAGAATGAATCACTTGAATACAGAACAGATTGCGCAAATCAGACATCAAAACACCTTCCAAAACAATGTCTCATAACCTTTAAGAACTGTACCATAACAATCAAAAATATAACTTATCACAATGTACATAAAGAATATCAAGAGACGTACAGCTATGTACCGTTCAACGAGATAATTATAACAAATAAAACAAAAATGTTGGAGCCAGAAATTATTACCAATATCGCAATAGACAACATGAATAAACTAGAATACGTAAAACAAACTACTATACCACAAGTACATCATTACACTGCCTGGAGCATAACCACAATAATAACAGTCAGCATCATCGCGTATCTTTGTATGCTGAGATACTGCCCCAGCTGTACACCATGTCAATGGTATACAACAATCATGAAGTCACCAGACATCAAAAACATCTCAAAGAAACTACAAAAAACAAATTCCACTGAGGACAGTGAAAATCTTGGGATGGAGGAGTTACATCCAGATCCAGTACTCAACCAAATACCAACAACAACCTCACAATATACAAAATTATTTCCAGATCTTAAACTAATCAAAGAACAAACAGAATTTATCAATACAAAATAATAAAATCAATCTCATTCCACTGTTATAAATAACAGGAAATGAGAGTAATCTTAGTATTATATTTAACCCTATATTGATTTCATTTATAATTATCGCCGTCCGTGATAATATTCAAAACAATATTGTAAACAAAATCCAAATTAATTTCTTTGTATAATTATTTCATTCTGCGAATGAAATACAAAAGATAACAAATCTAAACACTATTCTATAGTGTATATAAGCAAAACCAAATGTAAATCGTGGTTCATTATTCTAGTTAAACTTTAAACGCTAACACGTTTTGACAAATAAAATCCACATTTTAAAATAAATAAGTCCGGAGTTTTTAATAAAGTGAAACGCGACACGACGTGCAAAGAACTTTCGCTCGAACCAAATAAGTTCGATCCCGTAACTATATATATATATATATATATATATATATATATATATATATATATGTTGAAATTAAGACCTAATCAATGTCCTGGTCCTGATCTTGTCCCTGCAACTATTTTACGCAGATGTTCACAGTCTCTGGCTTTCGCCATTTAAGCACATTTCGTTTTTTGTGTGTTAACTGTGAATCCGTTTTTGAGGTACGTAAATAGTGTAAAAATAGTTCTGTATAAGAATTGCGACTATACAGTTGAACTATACTTAACCCAAAGAAAGCTTTTAATGTCTGTTTAAAAAATAATGAACTCAGCTAAAATGTATAAAGCAATAAAAGTTGTGCTTTGAACAAGCAAATGTATTATTAAATTGTGGTTTTCTTTGTAAATTTTATTAAAATTTGTTGGTATTTTTATTGCTGCTACCACTACTGATGTTGTATTTTTTCTAGTGCATCAAGCTTACATTTTGTTGTTTTATATAATTTTATTAAGAAAAAAGCGTTTGAATATTTCTATATACTTGTTTGAAATCTCTTAAAAATTATTTACACTTCCTTAATCATATGGTAATTAAATTTCTGTAGAGGTTGGTTGTAAAGTGTTTTGTAATATTTTCCCTTTACCTATATTTTATTGAACATGTATAGATGTCATTTATACGGTTTGTAGTATAATCGCAGTTATCCTAGATTAATTTGGAACATACCAGGTTTTTAATACTTGATAATAATAGTTTATATAATTTTTTGTATCATGCATAGGTTTAGCCATTTTGTATTGGTAAGGTACGAGGATTGGTCCAAACAGGCATTGATGCATTTTATTGCTGCAATTTAAAGTTATCGCTAGAAAAATTAATACAACTCAATGGACAACTATTTAAAGAAGTTCAACGGCCTAAAGAAGAAACTGCTATAATCAAAAATGAGAATCAAACACAAGTACTACCATTGTATGTTAGCCCATTGACGTGCTAGATGTCGCTACTGGTATCAAAATAATCATAATAGTTTTATAAGTATAATCGCCTAAATGTCATATATGTATACTGAATGTTGACAATATTCTATCAAACCGACATCTGGAACAACAATGGGTAAACTATTTTTTTCTTATAATGGTAGAACTGTGTCTATTTATATTATGTCGTATGTCAAAATACGTAGATCTAGATACCAATGCTATTAGCACTTCACCAGCAGAAAGTACTAGAGGCGGGAATTTCTATTGGAGATAATAAGACATCATGAAAAATTAAAAATAAATTAGAAGCTTTGCAAGTAGCTACTGTTTCTATTGAAACCAGAAATATCAAGGTTTACAAGGTATATCAGTAATCTACTAATCCAGAAAAAAAGACTTCATCAAACTTGTTAAACCGCTTGCTAGTATTTTTATTATTGGAGGCGACTTTAGCACGAACACATACTTCGGGAGCAAAGAAGAATACCTCCAAAGGGAGAAAGCTATACTTTAATCAAGTAGAACATTAAAATGTGAGCTTCACTCGAAAATGAAGAAGGGATCTAGCATCAGATTATTCTCCAGTTTTAATGACAATAAGTGGCACGGTAATAAGAAAAACAAACCCTTTATGACTAATAATAACAAAACTGGAAATACTTTCGGCATTGGAAATACTTTGGTCATCGCTATCCAATCTGAGGATGCAAGAATACAGATTTACTTCTAAATATCCATGTGCACAAGGAACTTGGGTCTTGTAAATATGATGTTTATGACAATTATAAAGGAATTCTTTTTGAAATATTCATTTTTTGATACACGTATATGCTTCTGCAACTTCTTTAAAATGGTGATAATTAATAGTGAAATTTCATATTGTCTGGTCTTCCAATTGTTTTGTTAGCAAATAGTAATAGTAATGTAATGTATTTTAAACCATGTTTCTGATAATTATCTATATAGTGTTGATAAATTAAACTGCCATAATTCTTTAAAATTCGTAGTTTATGCCACTTACGATGCTCGGACTCGATAGTTAAACAAGACTACAGTAGCCGATCGATATCATGATATAAAGCTCAAGAATTAATGTTTAGCATAATTTTTTCTAACTTTTACACAACAAGAATGTGCTTTTAATAAAAAGAATTAAAAATTAAATTTTCCAGAACAAGAACTGTATTTGTAACAAAAAAAATCTTTTAGATATTTTGAAATACTTTTGAATGGATTATATATATATATATATATATATATATATATATATATATATATATATATATATATATATATATATATATATATATCGCTCATATATTCACTTCATCACCATCATGCTCATTTGAACTCATCAATCATTAATAATTAAAAAAAAGCTCACAAAAAGCAAATAACTCAAAAAAAAGTTTTCGGAAGTATATTTTTAGAATAATCCATAATAAATTGAAATTTTTTAAAAATTTTGGAATATACAATTTGAGATTTTTTTTGTACATTTGTCAATACGTAAAAACGTTAAATCTACCCCTTTATTTCAAACTCACTCTCCATCAGAAAACTATTTATAGTAAATTTAGAGCGAAATATTAGCGAAAGAGATTATTGCAATATACAGAAACACACACATATACGAAACCAATTAGTTCGAATTGATATTTTTTTTTGCATTTTAAAAAGCTTCATTAAGCACGTCAGTATATGATGTAATAAATTTACGTATTCCATATTTTTATTTTTCAAAATATGTGGATAAAAAATTTTTTATAAAGTACAAAACAGAAAAGAGTCTGTAGGTTTTGTATTAATTTCCTAGATTACTATAGAATGCACGTATATGCTAATAAAGTACAATTACATAAAATCAATAAACAACAAAATAACAACAACATCGTAATTTCGTAGAACCATATAAGTTTATTTTAATTAATGGCGTCAAAACTTACAATAAAACCTTACGGAATTGATGCAATGCTATGAAGATTGTATGTCAAGGTCATACGAATCAACAACCACAACCAACTGTCCATCACTGTTTTTTTTTGTGTAAAACAATTCGCAAAGAAAAAAAATTTTCCAGAATATGTTAGACCTTCAGAACACCATAATATAAATACATAGATGTTCCAGATGTCGGGTCGATAGAATACGTCAAAATTTAGTATAAATATATGACATTTAGGCGATTATACATATAAAAATATTTTGATTATTTTAAAACGATACCAGTAGCGACATCTAGCACGTAACTGGGCTAACATACCATGGTAGTACTATATTCAGAAATTTATTTACTACCTACTTGGAGCAGTAAGTACCGGTTTCAAATCATAATTGGGAAGGAATGTTAATGCGGACCTTCATTTATTTTAAAATATCAAATTTTTTAACCTTTGTTCAAATTAAGTAATATTTTTGGTTATATATCTAGTAGGAATCGGAAACAGATCCAAAAATGTTCCAATATTAGATTTGAAAACATATCCAGGCCCGGCATACTGGATTAGGTCGTTTCTATTTAGGTGTTTATTGCTTCGGTATTTCTCAATCAACGGTTTGATATGTTCAGGATCAGATTCCGGAACATTTCTTGATTTTGTATCAAAAAAACGGATGCGTTTGAAGATTGGATCGTTTTTAGAGCGTGACACGTTTTCGTTTCCGAATCCAAAACATCGGTTCTAGTTTTAGTTTCATTTTAAGGACCAGTCGTTTCCGGAACTTAAACCAGAACTTTGGCGGATATTTATCGAGTTCCGTTGTGAGTTCCAGAATTAGTTCTGGATTAAGTTCCGGAGTACGGAACCGTTTCTGGAACTTAATCCGTAATATTAACAGGTATTGTTTGAGTTTGGTTTTGAGTTCCAGATTTGGTTCCGGAACCGGATACATTTCCGTAATTTAATCCGGAACATTGACGGATCTTGTTCGAGCTCCATATTGAGTTCCGGAATTTATTTCTGAAACGGGATGCATTCCAATTTTTGAGCTTGTCCAGCTCAGAGTCCGGAACCGAAACTGGTTCTAATTCAGTTTTTAGGATTTGTTTTAGTTCCATAATTGGATTCGTTTACGGTACTTAATCCGTAACATTTATGGAGCTGACAAAAAACGGAAGGAACTAAAAACAGATCTAGAAATGTACCAGATTTGGAAACGTAGCTAAGCATCGCATACTAGATTGTAGCGTTTCTTTCGACATGTTATCGCTTCGGTACTTCTCAATCAACGTCTTGATATATTTCAGATCAGCTTCTGGAACTTACCTTGATTTTGTATCAAAAAACAGATGCGTTTGAAGATCTGTTTTTGGAGCCTGACACTTTCCCGTTTCTGAATCTGAAACATTTTTGGATCTAGTTTTAGTTCCATTTTAAGGACCAGTCGTTTCTAGAACTAAGTCCGAAACCTTGGCGAGAAACATTTTTCAAGTTCCGTTGTGAGTTTTGAATCCAGATCCGTTTCCGAAAGTTAATCCGGAACATTGACGGACATTGTTTGAGTTCCATTTTGAGTTCCGGATTTATTTCTGGAAAGGGATGCGTTTCTGGAACTAATTCCGAAACATTAGAATGATCTTGTTTGAGTTCCAGATTTGCAGCTGGACGAGTTTCCATATCAGAATCCGGAACATTTTCAAAACTGGTAACATTTTCAATTCAAATTCCGTTTATAAGTTCGGTTTTAGTTCTAAAATTAGATACGTTTACGGTACTCAATCCGGAAATCCAGAAATGACCTAATACCAGATTTGAAAACGTATCAAGCCATCCATATGAAAACAATTGAAGCATTTCTTTTGAAGTGTTTGTCGGTTCGGTATTTATCAATCAACGTCTTGATATGTTTCGGATCAGATTGCGGAACTTTCCATGATTTTGTATCAAACAGACGTGTTGGTAGATCTGTTTTGGAGGCTTACACTTCTAAATCTGAATTATGAAATCTGATTCTTTCTTCTAAATCTGGAACATTTTCGGATTTAAGTAGTCTGCAACAGTAGTGGATATTTTTCGAATTATATTTTGAGTTCCGGATTTGACTCTGGAACCGGATCCATTTCCGGAACTTAATCCAGAACATTGACGGATCTTATTAGAGTTCCGTTTTGAGTTCTGGATATATCCGGAACGAGGTCTGTTTTTTCAATGTTCCGTATTTAGTTCTGGAACTAAAGTGATGGATCTTGTTCGAGCTCCGGATTTTCGAGCTCGATACGTATCCGGATCTTTTTCGAACCAGGTTCAAACTCCGTTTTTAGGTTCAGTTTTAGTTCCAGAATTGGATACGTTTAGGGTACTAAATCCGGAATATTTCTGGAGCAGATGGGAAACGGAAGGGAACTGAAAACATATCCTGAAATGTCCCAATACCAGATTTGGATCTAACTCCCGGCAAACGTATCTACATAACGGATCTAACTCCAGGCAAACTAGATTGGAGCGGTTTTTTTTAGGTTTTTATCGTTTTGATATTTCTCAATTAACGTTTTGATACGTTCCGAATCAGATGCTGGAACATTTCAGGATTTTATAAGAGTTCAGTTTTTTGCACTGGAACTGAATACGTTTTCAGATCTGGTTTTACATATGAACACGTTTCCGTTTCAGAATCCGAAACATTTTCGAATCTGGTTCCAGTTCCGTTTTTGGGTTCAGTTTTAGCTCCAGAATTGGATACGACCTCGGCAGCTGCTAACCGCATATGTAGGTTTCGTTCACATAATGGGATCAAGTCAGCCTGTTGCCAGACCTTTTAAGAGTATGAATTAATACCACCAATTCTAGAAGAATTGTTTCTTTGATGTATGCATATCATGATAATATAAAATTTTCATTGGCTTCGAACTTCCATTAAGATGGGCAAACGTGTATTTGCATGTATATAAAAACACAAAAAAAAAATTAAAAGAACGGCGTACAGGTGGTAGCGTTCTGAACTTTCGGTCATCGTGCGATCCAGTCGCAATAAAGGAAATGTGGTGAAAAGGTTTGGTCGACGGCATCAAAAATGTTATGTTTGGCATTAAGCAGCTTTATATAGGAAAGAAAAAGCAGAGGTTCTAGATCAGTTAAAGGGAATTTGTTACCAAGGAAACACAAGTTTTTACAAAACCTAACAATTTTCCGTTTTTAATCGTGGCGGATAATACATTGGCAACCGATAATAAGCCAACAAGTATAGAGATAACTACGAATCTTAAAGCGACAAAACAAAAGTATATCACGAAAACGTTTTTCCGATGAAATTTATTTGTGGTGAATGACATTTTCAAACCAAAAATATTATCAAAGGCGTTGTCTAGCGACGAAAAACTAAAAAAGGGTCAAATGCACTGTAAGATAAAATTGATACATTAAAGAAAAATAGAATACGGGCAGTGTGTAAATTATCAGAAAAACTGACAGCAATCGCTTATAATTAGCTGTTAAAGCTAAAAACGAATGCTATTGGTAAAATTGATCGTTTTAAGGCAAGATAGGTGGCATCGGGAGTCTCACAAACATTTGGAACCGATTACGCTCAAATTTTTCCGCAGAAATTGGTCATAACAGTTCAAGGTTTTTTAATAGATTTACCGAAAGCAAAGTAGATGCTGCCAAACCATATAAACATGTCTTCAGTTCAAATAAAATATTTAAACAAGAGATAGTTTCACTTATATGAGCGGTGGTAAACATTCGAAAAAAATTGGCATCTCTTGATTGTTTAAAGCTTAAGCTTTTAGTATATCACGTAAAATTGTCATAAATATCAAAAAATATCAGTTCTAAATGGCGACTAAGAATAAAATAATTCTATTTTTAATAAAATTTAAATTTAAACAACGCCAAGTATAGTGACCGGAAATTTCATTAATAAAATGGCCAATCCTATATATGTTTCCCACACCAGTAAAAACAACGTAAAAATGTTTCCTGGTTACAAAAACGAATCTAATAAAATAAAATTTATTGATTTATTTTTATTAATTTTTTCATATAATATTTAAAAAAAAAAATCTCCCAATATAAACACCACGAGATAAAAATGAATGTACGTCGAGCGAATGAAACAGGAAAAACATCATAAAATAATAAAAAGACAAATTTTATTTCCACATCTTAAAGAATATTATTATGAATCCTTTTTTTTATTTTTTTTTTATTTGAATAGCATTTTATTTTGTTGTGGTGGTATTCATCCTGCATATAAGATAAAATTATAAGGAAAAGACACAAAAACAACATTTAAGATTTTTTCCTTTTTCTTTCCAATAACAACAAAATAACGAAACAGGAATACGATTTTTTTTTAAGAAACCGGAAGTTAAATTGTACATACTCGTACAAAAAATATCCTTATTTCATTCTTGAATCTCAGTATTTGGATATAAGTTAAAACATAGTATCGTAGTGTTCAGATTTGAGAGTAACCCCCTTCTTGTTCTTAAAGCATGAATCACTAAGCCAAGTAAAACATTATCGTGCGATTTCCGCTAGTGGCAAATGAATCTTGTCTTTTTCATAAACTTTCTTGGTGCCTCAGAGAATGGGTTGAAAAATTAATCTATTATTTTAAATCTTTTTAACTAAGTATAGCCAAATACGAGGGGACAACGCACAGTAATTAGCACCATCGGTTCCGGTAATCAATAAATTTTAGACGATATTCACTAAGGATTTGTATATACAATACATGTGGGTTGCCTAATCGGAACTTCTCGTCAAATGTGTATATGTAAAAATTTGTGACAGCACAAACCTAAACATATTACGTAATTTAATATTTCATTTAAATATGATTGATTTTTTAAAGTTTATTTATTCTTTGAAATTGAAAATGCAATTTATTTATAATGCAGCATTGAATAACAAAATCAACAAATAATAATGGATTTATCCTATTTTTCCATGTTGCCCGCACTCAATTTTTTATCATCATAGCAAATTTGATTTAGATTTTCAACAATATTATTCGTTTTATTGATCAGATCTAGTTAAATCACGAGCCGCGCACCTATTAAATTTATTTGTTTTCAGGGGCCGAAGTTCTTCCAGTCTTTTAAAGTTTATTATTAATGGCCTGTATCAAAAACTATATATAATTTTTAACTATATATAAATTTAGGATAAATATATGACATTTAGGCGAATATAAATATACAAATATTTTGATTATTTTAAAACGATATCAGTAGCGACATCTAACACGTCAATGGCAAAACATACCATGGTAGTTTTATGGTCTATGAGTATTTATACTATAGTTAAAGGGATTTATGAAAAGAAAGTTATCACAAGCTACATTATAGCCATCACATTCGGTTACTTTAATGAATGAAGAAAAATAGCAACAACGCTTTAATTGCACTCAACAACGTCTACGGTAACAACCAACTCTCATGTGTTTACAATTTTTAGTTTTCCCGAAAATAAAAAGCATGCCACACCCAAACTATCACGAATGAATTAGGATCATAAAAGAGATTTATGGGTTTTTCTGTAACAAGCACAACTAAACGATTTTAAGAAAAAGTCCAGTAATGAGTTGTCTCAGAAATTACAACAACTAGAGAACAATGAAAGATTATGGACCAGCTGCACGAAGAACAGCTTCTGGAAGTTCCAGGGGCCCAATTGTAAAATTCATTATCGCAACCTTCATCATCTCATCATGCTAAACTGGTAGTATGCAAAGTAAATCAAATCAACTCTCAAGCTGTTCTTTCACCTCGACCTACTCATTATACTGAAAATTTAACACGAAATGAGTGTATTGAAAGAGAAACAACGTCACTTCCATCAACAGTTGCAGATAAAATCGATTCATTTGTGGATGAAGTGTTTGAAAATAATAGAGGGAAGGCAAAACCCAGATTAAAATCTAAAACATGTGATCCGGTTTCTGAATACAAATTAAGTTCAGCTAAAGACTAGAG
Source organism: Tipula confusa (assembly GCA_963556175.1). NCBI lineage: Eukaryota > Metazoa > Arthropoda > Insecta > Diptera > Tipulidae > Tipula > Tipula confusa. The sequence continues at coordinate 44,865,344 of OY744477.1, read as the reverse complement.
TTTCATTGTTAGCTAAGTATAATTAAATTTAATTTGTATCCTGCTAGTTCAAAAATGTGTTGGTCAGTTAAATCCTGAATTACTATCCTAATGATCAACCAACTAATTTTTCCAATTTTCATCAAAGTGCATCGTTACGAGACCTAAGCATTACTAAGGACTCTGCCAAAATTGAAAGACTTGTGCAACTAGATGTATCAATTTTTGATCATGATTTTATCCATCTATCGTATATGATGCCTGTGGCAAAAGCTCCAATTTCTGCGTTTCAATATAGATCCTATAAATACATTAATCTAGATGCCTTGGCTTATGATTGCGTGAATATATATTGGGATTATATTTTTAAGACCGACTTAATTGATCAGAAGGTTCTTTTGAGCTTGTTTGATAAACATGTTCCTATTAAAACGAATCGCGATTTCCTTCTCGTTTGAAAATTTCGAGAGTTGTGCCGGTTGCAAAGTGTTCAAATCATAAAGATCTTATAAACCTAAGACCTACTAGGATGTTACCTATGTAGTCAAAGTTCTTGAAAGAGTCATGTGTAATCAAACGGTTCGATATTTGGAAAATAATAATATGATTGATAGATTTCAATCTGGCTTTAGGTGTAAACACTGTACAGCTACAGCGCTATAACAAATAACTGATGATATTTCTGTTGCTCTAGATAATAGTCATGTTGCAGTATTAGTGTTACTTGACTTTTCAAAGGCTTTTGATTCACTAAATCAAAGCATGTTGCTTGTTAAGTTGGAGGCATATTTCAATTTTTCGCCGCAAGCAATTAAATTGATTGAAAACTATCTAAGTGGTCGTTCCCAGTACGTCAGCTTTAATATTTTACTTTTTTAATATTTTTTATAGATTGATTGATTAGAGTGTACGGCCAAAGATTAACCAGGAACTTCTGGAATGCGGGGCCACACCGTTCACCCGTGTTACATATAACAAAACCGAAGGAGTGGATAGGAATGTTAGTTATGACAGACTCGACCCGGTTACTGACACGATCATTGAGATATTCAATACAATAGGCACAGGAATGGCTCCTTTTATGGGAAAGGCAAGGAAAGGTTTGTCAGTAATGACAGAAACGGTTCGGTTTTCCGGTAGCCAATATTCAAACTACCATTGGCACAAGGCAATCAAATTTTTAATGAACTACTTTGCATTCTGCAGTCTCTTATAATAATTATACAGCTACTCCAGTGTACAACCATTCAACTATAATTTGCAATGTTTCTCTGAAAAAAAAATCTATTAACGATCTAATTTCTCTAAGCCGTAGGCTGCAATATAAGGCATAATGAGCAGAAGTCTATCAAGGGGACCCGCAATATGCACAAGATTTTTCTTAAATGCACCTGGTGCGGCACATTCGAAATGTGTATCTCAGCCAAGGTGACATTTCCATAAATGTCACCTTGTCTGAGATACGCATATATCTGACATACGCATGTGTTAGGAGCTAGCTCTTGTTTTTGCACCTTGATGATCAAGGACGCTCAGCTCACTTAGCTTTCAAGCTATCTCTCAATATAGCTACAGTAAAGACGACAACCCTACCTACAATTTAGGCAAAATTTGTGGTTAAGTTAATGTTTTAAAACTGTGCGAACTCATCATATGAGTAGTGAAATGCAACTGTTACGCCATAATTATACCTCAGGGCTTCAGCTCTTTAAACCAAATTGCAGTGTTGGCTTTTTCTCCATTGATTTACCGACAGGCGCAATCTTATTCGGTGCACTGCAAAATCTTTGCCAGTTAGTACCTGTCATTGATCAGCTGATTCCGAAAATTACCCTCTGGAATTTTTGAATAAACTGGAGCCACCTGGAATGCTTGATGAAAGAAAGGACCATCAATAATGTACTTTTGCTGAATCTAGAGACTCTTAAGCTATGCAATAAAACACTGTAATGTGTCAAAAAGCTCTTGCATCTTGTCATTGATACCAACTGACCTACCATTCGGCTTAAAACGCATTCAGTTTCTAGGTGATTCTTGTATGCCAATGGTTACCAAGCCTTGGTAACCAGGTCGATGGTTACCAAGCCTTAAACTTTCAGGAGGGAATTTGGGAAGTCTTTACTGCTCACAAATACTAGTTATACTGGCATGCTCAAGAGTGAAATCTTCAAAAAAAATTGCATGTTTTAGCTCTGGAAGGAACATAAAAAAATTTTGTTAACCAGCACACATTGCAGTAAACCTATAACAAACTAAAAACATATCTTGTATAACTATCCATTCAAACTTTGAATATAGTTTCGAATACCTCTGACTAAGACGCAAATTAGGTTTCTTGTCAGCAGAAGGCTTAAAAGCCGTTCATAAATACTTCGTTTCTCAAAGACCTTAACAACTACTTCATTAATGTATGGTGTTAAGTTTACGGCGAATAATTAACTCGAAACTGCAGCGTTTTAAGCAAATATATTCAATGTACAAGAAATTTGCCTCTTACCACCGAACATTACTGGAATTTTTTCAACTCGATCAACAATATTTTTTTGCGGGGACATTTTATCCAGAAGTTCCAAGTATTATACTTGATTTTATACTTTACACGGCGAAGGCGTCAGGAAGCGTAAATGCAACGTCGAAAGGTTGGCGCTCTATACGTGCAAACGTATAAGCAACTTTTGAAGTAGTTAATGTAATAGTATACCTGTGGTGACACAATAGGAGCATTTCACATGCATCTCATCCTGGCTAAAATACCCCAAGAGCTTGCGCTTTATATTTTGCATCATACAGCATACCGGCTAACCTATTGAAGAAGGAACATCCTACTTATCTGTAAAACTAAATCTTTAGAAGACGAGAACCTTATCTTTAATATATGCACAAGTTCTGGTCAAGTTAGATTTTAAAATTGGGCAAACACTATTAGTTGTTTTGACTGATGATTTTTAATAAACACTGCCCATAATTATACGGTCTAAACCTGGGGTTCGATTCTGTTTCGATGAAAAGAGAATGAAAAAAAAAATTTATCAATATGTTTTCATTTGCTTTTATCGTTTTATTTTATCATGAACATCGAAAATGCGATTCCGGTTTACCAAATTGATAAAATACATTAGTTCTGAGTTTTTTACGCATGATGTCAGTGAAAACTGTTATACATTTTCAGTTCAGTGTTATATATGTTTATATATCTAAATAAAATATATGTCAAAATTTGAAATAGATATTTTGTATACACAAATTTATATAAAATTATGTCTTATAGAAAAATTGAAGCACATTATTATGATTATTATGGCTAAATTAATTATTATTTAGTAAAATTGAAACTCGTGATTGACTTTTAAAATTTGTCATTAACAGAATACACACAACACACATATAGAATACACAGATATAGAATACATACAACACACGAAACACAAACATTTAGGCGCAAAAAGAATAATTTTATCATTGGCGATAAACTTTTTTCAGCAACAAAATCAAATTGATAAAATATCTCAGTTTTTCACCAAATTTGACACAAGTTTATCGTTTACCACGAAAAAGGAATCGCGATTTGTGTTTTATCGATGATAAGTTTATCAGCTATCATTATCATCGAACCGGAATTGCACCCCTGGATCCTAAACTATGCAACGAAACACGGTGATGTGTCAAAAACCTCTTGCCAAATATCATCGAAGCCACTGTATATTAACGCGAAAGGCAAAAGGCGAGGACGTATTCATACCTCGCATATCGTTGATACCAATCGACCTACCATTCGGCTTATTACCATTCGGACTAATTGCTATCCGGATACTTCAGCTGTAGTTTATCAATAAAATAAAATAAAAACTATATAGTTAGAACACAAAACGGTTTCAGTCTAAAAATTACATAAGCGCCAGCAGAGGCATTTGTTAATGTAATCCGTATAATTTTCCATTTAAACTTTGAACGCCTCGGAAAAAGACGTACGCGAATTTCGTGCCAAATACGTTTCGAATACGTTTCGTTGTTCGTTCATGATTTTCAAAAACGGTTATTTTAATATTATTTAAAATATTGCAATACAACAACAAAATATTTACATCGTTAGCCCAATAGTAAAAAACGTAACGGAAAATATTCAAAAAATTATTTAGTAAAAAAACACTCACCAACTCACCAAAAATGCTATGGACGAGAAAAAAAATCAGTTAGCATAACAAAAAAAAATCCAATAGGAATAAAAAACCGTTAAAAAAATCATATACAAACCGATATAATGCAGAAGACGCCACTTCGATAAAATGCTAATAATCACCGGTAAACTTGATTTTATTCTCTTCACAAATTCATTTTCACTTAATTGTCTTGTAATTTTCTAATGTCCACTAGAAAATTTTCATCTTTCATCCACCACATCAACTAAAATTATCACTTTTCTAATTAAACTCAACATTTTTCGTCAACTACGTCCAATTTGAACCACCACAAATCATAAACTAATGAATTGCAGCATACTGATATAAATTACCTGCGTATATTGATTAGGAAGGGGTAAATGAACGAGAAATTTTTTTTTTTGTCAACTTGCCGATGATAAAAATGAAAAATAAAATCCAACAATTTTAATACCCCTTATAAATTCGATTAAAAATTTTATAAAAATTAATCAACTTTTAGGATAATTATTGATTCAAGAAACCTTACAAAAGCTTAAATTTAATAATCCAATTGGATTTAATTCTTTAACTTTTTTACGCTTTAATTGTGTTGACCTTGAGATTCTTAGTTCAAGGTAAACATGTTAGGTCAGTATTATATATGTTAATCCATTGTAGGATTCAACAGTACTTCTCTGTCTGCGTTCGGCCTCTTACGGAACATAATTTAGAGTAGTATTTTCAACAAAAAATTTTTAATGTAAGAGAATTAAGCACTAACGAATCTTCCAATGGATTAACATTTATAATATTGACCTAACATATTTACTTTGAACTAAAAACCTCTAGGTCAAAACCATTAAAACGTAAAAAAATTTAAGAATTAAATCCAATAGGAAGTTATTACGCCTTTGATAGCTTTTGTAAGGTTTTTGTATTTACATTTGGCAAGCTTGCATTACTTTAATCAAAAATTATCCTAAAAGTTGATTAAATTATGCAATCGATTAATTGAATTTCGTAAGGGGTATTCGAATTGTTTTTATTTTTGATTTTTATCATCGGCAAGTTGACAAAAATAATTTTTCTCGTTAATTTACCCCTTCCTAATCAATATACGTTAAATCAGGTAATTTAAATCAGTTAATACGCAGTTCATCAATTTGTGATTTGTGGTGGTCTAAATTGGACGTAGTTGACGAAAAATGTTAAGTGTAATTAGAAAAAGTGGTAATTTTACTTGATGTGTTGGAAAAAATGAAAATTTTCTAGTGGAAATTAGAAGATTACAAGACAATTAAGTGAAAATTAATTTGTGAACGAATAAAATCAAGTTTACTGGTGATTATTAGAATTTTATCGAAGTGGCGTCTTCTGCATTATATCGGTTTGTATATGATTTTTTTAACGGTTTTTTATTCCTATTGGATTTTTTTTTGCTATGCTAACTGAATTTTTTTTATCGTCCATAGCTTTTTTGGTGTGTTGGTGAGTTTTTTTTTTACTTACTAAATAATTTTTTAAATATTTTTCGTTACGTTGTTTTTCAACGATAGAAATATTTTGTTGTTGTTGTATTGCAATATTTTAAATAATATTAATATAACCGTTTTTGAAAATCATGAACGGAAAATAAAACGTATTGGAAACGTATTTGGCATGAAACTAGCGGGCGTCCTTTTCAGAGGTGTTCGAAGTTTAAATGGAAAATTATACAAATTGCATTAACAGAGGTGTTGCCTCTATTGGCGCTTAGGTAATTTATGGATCGAAACCGTTTTGTGTTCTAGTTTAGGATTCAGTTTCCACTGGATTAAAAGACATTGTAGGCTCTAATGAGTTAAAAAATATCAATGACATCATTGATGTTCACTATAGAATCAAATGACTTTTATGTGGTAGCAGTTCCTGTTGTATTTGGTGCTGTATTTGTAAATTAATTTTTTTAACTTCTTCAACAGGCTTAAACCGTATAATTATGGGCAGTGTTTGTCAAAAATCTCCAGTCAAAATAACTAATAGTGTTTGCTCAGTTTTAAAATTTAACTTGACCATAACTTGTGCATATAATACAGATAAGGTTCTCATCTTCTATAACAAGAGTTCGTTTTAAAGTTGAGTAGGATGTTTGTTCTCCAACCAATAGGGTAGCCGGTATGCTGTATGATGCAAAAATAAGCGCTAGCCCTTACCATAAGGGTATCTCAGCCAGGATGAGATGTATATGTGAAATACTTCTCCTGTGCCACCAATTCTAAACTATTGCATGATTGGCCACCAAAAGTGGCTTATATTTACGTTTGCATATGGTGCGCCAACCCTTCAACATTGCATTTGCGCTTCCTCGCGGCTTCGCTGTGTTAAGTATAAAGTGAAGTATGAAACTTTGAACTTCTAAATAAAATTATATATCCTCGCAAAAGAATTTTGTGGATCGAGTTGAAAAAATTTCAGTAAAGCTCGGTGCGTTAGAGGAAATTTTTTTGACTGTATTCGTAGTGAAATAGACTCGTTGCTTATTTTCCATGTGTATAGTTAGATCGCCAACTGTTGGATAGCATTCATGGATATGGAAGTTGAAAATATGTTATACCGTGTTTGATGGATTTGAATGAATTATAGTACGCGTACGTTGATATGGGCTTAGGAACACCCACTGGTAATTTATTTACATTTCAGGTACAATGAATATAAAAGGTATTTTATATAGAGTTACACAAGTTTAAATCATAACAACGAAATATATTTTTAATATCAATGAAACGGGCTTTATTGGATCGAAAATTTTATGACATTAATGTTTTAATATGACTTCGGCTATGTGGCCGCCACAGCTGGTGCGTACAAGGCGCAATCTGGAACACCAATTTTCGCAAACTTTTCGCAGGGTTTGCGGCCGTATTTCCCCAAGAACTTTTCGAATGTTGATTTCCAGGTGTTCAATTGTCTCTGGTTTATCGATGTAGACAAGTGACTTTACATAACCCCAAAGAAAATAATCCAATGGGGTTAAATCACACGATCTTGGTGGCCAATTACCACGTAATGGTCCAATTACCATTACGCGAAATTATTCTTTCATCAAAAGTTTCATTGATACAATTGTAATGCGTGCTGTGTGGCATGTGGCTCCATCTTGTTGGAACCACATGTTAGCAAGATGAATGCCAGCTAATCGAGGTACGAAAAAATTCCTAATCATGTCCCTATACCGCTCACCATTGACAGTAACCAATGTTTTTGAAGACATATGGACCAATGACCCCAAGGTAATGGTGTTTCGACAAAAGCTTGTGGATTATTCTCACTCCAAATCCGACAATTCTGCTTATTTACGTACCCATTCAACCAAAAATGGTCTTCATCGGAGACCAAAATTTTAAATGGAGATTCAACATCAATATGTGCTTCACCCCATTCGCCGAATTGGCGGCGCATACGATGGTCGTTTGGCTTTAATTCCTGCACAAGTTTAGGCTTTAATTCCAGCCGGTAAATGATCTAGCATTTCAAAGGCTAATATTTGTCAGACACATTTTTCTTGAGTCATTTAACTGCGTAAATTGTAATCTATATAAATTGTTGAATTTGGTCAATTTGTCGTAACTCAGCTAAGGTACTGTCACTGTCTTTATATACATATTTATACAAATACTTGGCTGTAGACACTGATAAACAAACTCCTTTTTTTCTTCTATAAAAAGACAACCTATAGTTTTATCCGAAGCTGTGAAATTTTGGATATCCTTTGAAAATTTATGAATTTGATTCTATATTCAGTACATGTAATCGTGGCCCGATTGTGATGAATGATACATTAATCAAAAGCTCTGATCATCTAAAAACAACCTCTGTGGTGACACTGTAGCATTAAAAGTAGAGTATTCCTTTCCAGCCACGTTTGGACTGATAAAGTTTAAAAATCGAGTTAGTATCTTGCGCCGAGACTTTATGATACAGCACCAAATGATACTTGATTTAAAAAACCATGTACTAAGCTCGTGGGATATGCAAGTACACATACAAATTAATGACAGCCATCACAATGAGTTGAAAGTCATCATCGAAGAAAGGCTGAAAATCTAACCTATTTGAAAAAAGATTTTCTATGCAAGGATAGACGGTTGGGGGAAGTAAGATTAAGGGAATAGTAAAACCAACCAATATTGGCAAAGAAGGATTGTTATGTATGAGATAATTGGTATAACTATAGCCAAAAATACCAGTACGAGTAATGAACGTCGTCAGCTCATCCACAAACGCTATAAAAGAGGGACAATGCGATTGGTAATATCAACTAATCGCAAAGTGTAAGTCAAATGAGCAGAATAAAAATCCAGTGCATCCGAAGAAGCGCAAAATTATTTGTCTGCTATGTAAACGCTTTCCGACAGAAGTATCTGGAGCAGCAGGGAAAGCTCTATAACAATTATCCGATGTGTTTGCAATCAAAGACGAAGAGTTTAGAAAAACTGAAGTCCTGCAACATCATAATGACACGCAGGTCATGCAACTCCAATCCGGTAGGTATTGAGACATCTACCTCTAGCAAAACATCAAGTCCATAAAATGTCCCATTATTTTTATCCAAAAGAAGGATACCGCGCCAAGATTTGGCGTTAACTATCGCACGCTTAACAACGTTACTAAAAAAGATATTAGTCATCAATTGCCTTTAATTGATGAAACTCTGGCCAAAATCTTTAGTACATTGGATATGAAAAGCGGATAATGGCATATAACAATTTATCTCGAAGACAAAGAAGCTTACATTCGCGATACCCAATTAATCATTTCCAATTTAGGCAAGTTAATTACTCAAGAGCTTTCTGTGATTTTGCCAAAATTCTATATCGTCTCACTAAGAAAAATCAAAATTTTAACTGGGAAAAATAATATCAGGAACATTTACACAGCTAAAGAAGTAATTGTGCTGCTTATCAATTTTGGCATATTAAAACGTGGGTGGGTTCTTCATTTTGAACACAGGCGCCAGCGTAGCACGAAAAGAATTATTGGTAGTGGTAGATAGTTTGAAAATTTTTAACTAATATCTGTATGGACAAGAGAATCTTCTATGAACCGGCCATGGGCTAAGATGGCTAGTGCAATTCAAAGAACCACGAGAAAAGTGGCCTGTTGGATCGAGCGATAGTAGGTGTACACATTCACAACGGACCATCGGGGATAAATCTTGCACAACAACGCAGATATGAAGTCCAGAAGACCATGTCCTGAGCATAAACTGAACCTTACAACCAAATGCTTCAGAGGGATTACCTTTTCACGCTGGATACATTCGCAACACGAACAATCGTGCAGTGACATAATAGCAAATGGGAGTCAGCCAGTGCGATCAGTTTCAGATCAAGGAAAGTCGTCATCAAATTCAAAAACTTGTATGGGGAAGATTGGAAGAAGGTTTTGAATCACAAAGATTGTGAGTTATAGAAGCGAGCGATTAAAAGAAGAAAGTCAGAGAAATAATCATTGAGAAAGCCCTAGTTGAACCAGATAGAGATATAAGAATTTCAGTTAGAGCTCTTAATTTAACGGATCAGACAAAAACCATAAAGAAGGGGACTATCATCGACAAATGTGGGGAAGTACTTACAATAGTAAAATGTGAACAAATGAATCCGAGTGTACAGGCCAAGGAATGACGCCAGCGGAAAACAGTTGAAGATCTGACTGAGAAATGGATGGAACACTGAAACAGAAGCAGGCAGCGTAAGCTTTACTGGAAAATACAATTTCATTTTCTGTAGTGCTCCAGAGAATAATGGTAGAAGTATTATGGTTAAACAATGGATCGATACAGGCGATGAGATCCCAATACGTCAGGCGCCGAGAAGATTGCCATTAGCAAAGCAGACCGAGGTGGATAGTATGATACACGAAATGAAAATATCAGGAGTTATTGAGCGATCGAGCAGTCCTTAGAGCTCGCCAGTGCTACTGGTGGAAAATAAAGATGGCAGTCTAAGATTTTGCGGCGGTTAAAGAAAGCTCAACACCATAACATAAGGGTGCTTCTTCTTTACCAAGTATCGATAGCACATTGGATACTCAAGCAGGAGCACTTATATTCTCGACATTTGATTTGCAGAGCGGCTATTAGCAGATGGAAGCCGCATGATGGGAATAAAGAAAAGGCAGTATTTAGCGTAGGCAATGGCCTATGGTATTTTAATGTCATGCCCTTTAGCTTATGTAACGCGCCTGAGACTTTTGAACGGCTAGAATCGAATCTTGAGGAAATTATAAAGAGCAAATGATTCCATGTGCAGCTCTATATGAGGCCAGGAGTATATATGGACAACATGAAAGAATAACTGAACGGAGTACATCAGTTTGTACGAGAAAAAATACGAATTTCCAGTGATAAGGTAAAGGATCAATTTGATGTACAAGCCAATAACAGAGTATTTGAAATGAGACTATTTGTATGGCTTCACAACCAACAACGAAAGAAGAGTTTATTACCAAAGTTTCAGCCTGGATGAGAAGGACCCAGAAAGGCTATAACAAGATTAAATGATGTCATATAACAAATCAAAATGGAGTTCCAGAGGAAGTATTTTAGTATTTTCCGAGGAAGTACATTGGATCTTATTCGGGACGATTACACTCCCACAACCAAAATCTCACATTTAATTCTGTGAATGTTGGGGAAACGAATAGTAGTAAATAAACTACGAATGCGGGCTAAAGTCAAAGTGATCAAATTCAAGAGTTGGTTTAAATTTTAAAGCTTAGTGTAGTGAAATAAATTATTAGTCCTGGGCTAAAGAAGAAATTGTGTTTTAATTGCGAAATCCAGTATAAATCCAAGCTTGGAGTCCCACTCCGTAACAATACGATCAACGATAATGAATCGTTCTATCACAAAAATATCAAAGAAATGATAAAAAGGCCTTAGTATTTATTACTTAACTTTTTTAACGGAACCTTGTTAAAAATCTAATCTTTACCAAAAGACAAGCAATATCGAGAGCTCGAGTAAACTATCTATATGTGTGCAGAGTCAAGAGTGAAATCTTATTTATAGAATAAAACCTCCATTATAAACTAATACAATCATGTATTAGATTACTCTACAATAAATTTTATTAAAATATTCAACCATTCCACCATAATATATCCCTCTTATATAAATTTACAAAACTGACAAATCCTTATCATGGTTCAAAGCCAAACCACTTTAAAATGTTAAAATAAATAAATTCTGTCAACCCTCGAATCTTTCTACCGACGACAAAACTTAAAACATCCCTTCTTCATCATTAAAAAGTTTTTTGGCAAAGGAAAACTTCCTTTTCGAAACATTCCGTAATTTTAACTGTGCGGTTAAAACAATTTTCCCCAAAAATAAAAAATAAAAATGAAAAACGCATAATTAAATTTTAATTACAAATATAATTTATTTGAATTTTTGACAAATACAAAAATTAAATTATGTATTAGCAAAACATTCTTATATGCCATACATTTTACAATTTGCTTACACAACTAAAAACTTAATCCTAAGAATTTTTAAGAATTTTTTCTATAAAAAAAAAAAATTATTACAAAACAAATGAAGAATTATAATTATTATACGGACGACATAAATAAAAATTACGAAAATAAATAATAAATTATTTTTTAATTAACACACAAATTAATTAAGACAATCATGTTTACTGTTGGAAGTGTCCTTGATTACCGCTAACGCTGTCACTATCGCACGGCAGTTTACCAATACTACCCAATGGCGCATTATACGACGATACACCTTGAAATACGGAATCGTTTAATGTATTCGAATCGCCTGAGCGACGATTTGAATTTTCGACATAGCCGGGCGAAAGTGCACCGTCATTGCGTCGTAAAAATGTATTGCCCACCGTATGTGATCCCAATGGAATACGATTTATATTTGGAATTGGGAATTCAGATTGACGTGCATGTTCTTGTGCTCCAAGCACTGTATACTGGGATCGTACAACTTGCATATTATCATTTTGGAAATTACCATGCTGTGGTTGCTGTTGCACAAATGAATTTTGGTTTTGGTATTCAGTTGGAACACCGTACCGCAAATGACCTGGATTATAATTTAAATTAACATTCGGAATTAAACCACGTCGAATCGCATTAAAGTAAGAGTTACGATCTCGTTCGTCGTTCAAATACCAATTAAACGATGGCACTATATTCACAATAACACTATCTTTACCATTATGTCCATCGGTACTAAAACTGACTTGTTGTTCGGTACCGAATGGAAATTGACTAGATATTTCTGGCTCTGAAATTGGTCGATCGACAGATATTGGATTTTCATATGCGTGGTTTTGGACTTGGCCACCGCGTATCTCTTGAATCGATTCGAGTGATTGAATAAATTGATTCCCTTGAATTTGCTGTGCTTGAGGACGTTGATTAGGGAATACTAATCGTTGTTGTTCATGTACTATGGGTCGCCTGGCTTGACCATCTTGAAGTCCTGCGACTTCTTGTTGCGGTTGTATGGGACGTTCAAACTTATATTGTTGTTGAACTGGTCGATTTAATGATGCAACAGATGGTTTTTGCTCGATCACAGAATGTTCAGCTCCAAACGACTGTCCTATTGTATACTCTGGCCGTGTTGAAGTTAGTTTAGTTGTACCACCTATGGCTTGGTTTAGCGATATTCTTTGTGGTCCGTTCTGCTCTTGTGTGACAATTTGGCCCAATGATTGGCTAATCGATGGCGTTATAACAATACCAGGTATTTCTTTAAGCAGATTTTCATGTACAGTTAAAGTTGGATTATTTGATGCCGTTAGATATATTTTTGGCTTCTGTGAAGAAGAAGTAGTTTTTTGATTAATGGTATTGACGGCAATTTGAGGTGTGATTTTTTTTGTTACTAAAGTCGGCGTCGTTTTCGTCGCTAAAATAATCGGAGCGGTTGTCGTAGTACTTTGTAATGTTAGTGGATTAGGCTTGGAGACTATGAAAACCTCCCTGGTTCCATCACTAATTTGTTTTCCACCCACGCTTTCATCAATTTTAATGACGAGCGGTGTTTTCAATGCCGTTGTAGTTGTTGTAATCTTTGTCGAAGCTGTTGGTACTGGTGAAGGTAAATATGTTGGTTTCGTTACTGTCGTAAGTGGTTTGAGTGTTGTAGTGGTTGATAATACTATTGGTTTTGGGGTTGTAGTACTTGTGCTCGATAATGGCATTAAAGGAGAAGTAAAACTACCACCACCACTAATGCTAGTACCTGATACAAGTGGGACTATGTAATTTGTAAAACTTCCACCACTGGATACTTCAACAATTCGATTGTTATTAGTCGATAATGTCATTAACGGAGAAATAGAACTACCGCCATTATTAACGCTTGTACCTGATACAAGTGGGACTTTCGAATTTGAAAAACTTCCACCACTGGATACTTCAACAATTCGATTGTTATTAGTCGATAATGTCATTAACGGAGAAGTAGAACTACCGCCATCATTAACGCTTGTACCTGATACAAGCGGGACTTTCGAATTTGAAAAACTTCCACCACTGGATACTTCAACAATTCGATTGTTATTCGTCTCTTTAAATGGACGGCCTGAATTAGAATTCGTAACTAATAAATTTGGTTGGGCCGTGGTCGAAGTATACGCGTCAAAATCATTTATATTATAGATTTTCTTCAGCACCTCAGGTGACAGTTTATTCTCATACACATAACCGTTACTCTTTACACCGCGGTCCTTCATTTGATCTGGATTGTTGTTAAGGAAACCGCTAAATTTACCTTCGACCCTCACATTTGAGTCCGTCTCTCCAATGTCACTATCGTGTAGATTTGAAATACTATTAATACGTTTGGCCTGACTGTGCAATGTTTCCGGTACGTAAATTGATGTTCGTGTTGTGGTACTGTCGTCGTTTAGTTGTGGTCTAACGGTAAATTGTGAGTCCAAAGGCCGTTGCGCAATAACTTGACTGCCGTCAGAACCGTAACTTGATTTTGTGACTGTTTTTAAGGTAACATGAGTTGGTTCTTCAGCTATTCCAGTTCTTGAGATAAAGGGAGACTGTTCATGTACTAGGTTATTTATTTCGGCCTCGAAAGAAAGTTGTCCAAATGAATTGAATGAATCCGTGGATGGTTCAGTTATTGGTGTAACCTCAGAAGTTCGAGATTTTGTAACAGACAATGAAGGTTCATTCACTGTATTGTACTGTTGCGAGTTTAAGGTCATTTTTATAAATGGACCTATGGTAACCAACGATGGTTCATTCACGCGATTGTACTGTTGCGAATCAAATGTCGTCACCACAGCAGGAGTTATATTAATCGACGATGGTTGTCTCGTAGGTGCTATTTCGGCGAGTCTTGTTTTTGAAATAGACAGTGATGGGTCGCCTACTTGATTGTACTCACTTGATGTTTGTTTCACAACGGGACTTGTGGTAGCCGATAATGGTTGTCGAATTGGTGCAACTTCGGCGACTCGTGTTTTTGAAATGGATAGTGATGGCTCACTAACTCTGTTGTACTGTTGTGAATCATATGTCGTTTTCACAACCGGATTTATGTTAACCGATGATGGTTGGCTGGCGGGTGCTATTTCCGCGAATCTTGTTTTAGAGATGGATAATGATGGGTCACTTACACGGTTGGATTGTTGCGATTCAAATGTCGTTTTTACAACCGGACTTACGGTAACCGATGATGGTTGTCTGTTAGGTGTTACTTCAGCCACCCGTGTTTTTGAAATGGATAGTGACGGGTCACTAACTCTGTTGTACTGTTGTGAGTCATATGTCGTTTTCACAACCGGATTTATGTTAACCGATGATGGTTGGCTGGCGGGTGCTATTTCCGCGAATCTTGTTTTAGAAATGGATAATGATGGGTCACTTACACGGTTGGATTGTTGCGATTCAAATGTCGTTTTTACAACCGGACTCACGGTAACCGATGATGGTTGGCTGGCGGGTGCTATTTCCGCGAATCTTGTTTTAGAAATGGATAATGATGGGTCACTTTCACGCGGGTTGTATTGTTGCGATTCAAATGTCGTTTTTACAACCGGACTCACGGTAACCGATGATGGCTGTCTGTTAGGTGTTACTTCAGCCACCCGTGTTTTTGAAATGGACAGTGACGGGTCACTAGCTCGGTTATACAGTGGCGACTCAAATGTCATTTTTTCAGCCGGACTTATCGTAACCGATGATGGTTGTATCGAAGGAGTTGATTCACTGATTCTCGTTTTGAAACTGTATGGTGATTGATCATCCAGCTCAATGCTGTGCTGCAAATCAAATGCCGTTTGTGTGGTGGTTTCAGTAGTTTGAGTACTTAGAATTGACTTAGGTATTTCTGCAGTTGGCCTATTTTGTTCCGAGGCAAACGTTCTATTTATAACTGTACGAGGTGATTCATTATTTAAAGCATTTCCTGAAATCCTGATATCTTGAGGTGTTCCACTGTTAACTTGTGTACCAAACGAGAATTGAACTAGTGGTTTTGTGATTGTAAATGGTTCTCGCGAAGGTGCAATTTCCGAAACTCGATTTTTTGAAATCGACAAGGACGGATCATCACTTACGTCGTACTGCTGCGTATCGTAGGTATTTTCTACAACGGTTTTTAGGGTGAAAGAGGACGGTCCAACCAATGGTGTTGCTTCAGTAACTCGATTTTGTGGGATTCTTAGGAATGGCTCGTTCTCTTGATTACTCTGTGATGACTCAAAATTGGTTTGTTCAATCAGTTGTGGTGCAACTGTTGATTTATAGTCGACTGGTGCAATTTCAGCAATTCGAGTTTTTGATATCGACAACGACGGATCGTCTAGTTGATTATCGTATTCCAAATCAAAAGTTGTTTGGACAATTGTTACAGGAACGCGAGCGTTTGGAGTTTCAAAATATGAGCCTCCCCGATTATTTTGCATCGACTCAAATACCGTATTTATATCTTGAGTTGTTTTTGCTGCTCCATCATTCGCCTGTGTGCCGAATGAGAATTTAACAACAGGGTTTATAATTGAAAGTGGTTCTCTGAATGGTGGAATTTTTGAAACACGAGTTTTTGAAATTGATAAGGCATCATCGCCATGGTCGTATTCTTGTTCGTCGTATGTTTTTTGTACAATGGTTTTTGGTGACAAAGTAGATGGTTCGACTAACGGTATTGCCTCCGCAAGACGATTTTGTGTAAAACCATCGAACCGTTGGCTCCCTCGATTTTGCTCTTGTGACTTATAAGTCGTTTGTATGATCATATTCGGAGTAACCGTCGCATAAATATTCGTTGGAGCAATCCCCGAAATTCGTGTTTTTGAAATAGACACGGATGGATCGTCAAGTTGATTGTCGTTTTGTGTATCATAAGTGGTTTGTATAACCGTTTTTGAAGTAAGAGAAGATGGTTCGTTTAATGGTGCTACCTCCGAAATTCTTGTTTGAGAAATATCTTGGAATGGTTCGGCTATATCGTTTTCCGATCGTATATTAATCGTCGAATCTATAAACGTACGTGTTAATGGTCTATTAGTTGTTGAAGGTTGAGAAATTCTGGTATTTTGAGATGGTTGTTTGGTTTCAATATTAGCTTGAGTTC
The DNA here is from genome assembly GCA_963556175.1 of Tipula confusa. NCBI lineage: Eukaryota > Metazoa > Arthropoda > Insecta > Diptera > Tipulidae > Tipula > Tipula confusa. The sequence continues at coordinate 44,848,613 of OY744477.1, read as the reverse complement.
CAAATGAAAAAAGGACAACTGGTTTTGTAAGCGAGAACGGTTCCCTGGCCGGTTCAACTTCATTAATTCTAGTTTTTGAAATAGATGTTGATTGATCTCCCACTCGATTATCCTGTTGCGAACTAACCGACATTTGAAAATCTGGTTTATTCAAAGATGATACCTCAGTAGCTTGATTTTGAACAATTATTTGGAAAGGTTCTTGGACTTGGCTGTTTTGTTCTAATGTGGGTCGTGTTTTCGATATAATAAGAGATGGATCGTTTGCTGGATTTTCATTTTGTGACCCATATATAGTTTCAGTTGAGGTAGGAGAGTATGGTTCATTTATTGAGACCGTTGTCGATAGTACATCCCCTTTAAAGTTGGAATCAAACGATTCTTGTTCGATCATCTCATCGACACCCTGTTCGGCATTTGGTGTTAAGTTAGATGACTGAAACTTATCTGCACCTTTAAAATTCAACTCAAATAATTCTTGCACAATTTCTTGGATTTCTGGATTTAAATCAGGCATGACATCTTCTAAGTTATCAGATGATTGGTTGCTTATTGAAGATTCCACGATTGGTCTTTGAGATTGTTCGTTTCTTTGGCTGGCAGTTTCTAAGCCAAACGAAAAATTAACCTCTGGTTTAGTTTGCGTCGTTGGTTCGTTTATTGGCTGAACTTCAGCAAGCCGAGTCTTAGAAATTGATAAAGATGGATCGATTTCACGGTTATTTTGTTGGAAACTTAATGTAACAGTTTCAACCGCTTTTGATGATGTCACAGGTGAGATATCATTAAGCGGGACGATTTGACTAGCTCGTATCTTTGAAATATCAGTTGATGGTTCAGTCTTTTGGGTGGTATATTGTTGCGAATCAAATGACGGTTTAAAAACTGGTTTTGATGTAATTGCAAGTGGTGTGCTCGAAGGCACATCTTCAGAAATTCTAGTTTTTGAAATGGAAAATGACGGTTCGGTCTCTCGAGAGATCTGTTGTGAGTCAAATGTGGTTGCTTTAGTTGGGTTTTGCTGTGGTGTATTTTGAGTAAATCGTGTTTGCGAAATTGGTAATGAAGGTTCTTCAAATTGACCGATTTTTGGCATATCGGGCCCATTTGGTGTATTTGTAGAAATTCGTGTCGTTTTAGTTTGTCCAGCTGCCCCATTATTGATGTTGGTACCAAATGCAAATTCTATAACTTTATTGGGAGTAGGTGAGGGTATTTGAGTTGCTTCTTTGGTAGCCTTTGGTTTTATATTGACCAGATATGGCTCATTTAGTTGATTAATCAACTTGGAGTCGAAAACAGACTTAATCATCGGTTTTTTGGTAATGGAAACTGGTTCACTCAATCGGTTATCAACTATTGCAACCGTTTGGTCAACAATACTTGTTTTAACATTGGTATCACCATTTCGGAAAACCTCTTTAATTGTAATCTGAGGCTCGCGATTTATTTCGACACTCTCATCCTGATCGGACGTATCTTCTTTTGGTGTAGTTTGAATAAAAAGTAGATTCCCATTTTTTCGAATTTGTTCGATATCATTGACTTCAAGTATCGATTTGATTTCATCGTCATCAGAATTTTGCAGCAAATGGATCGTTTTCGAAAGAATATCTTCATTGTTTAGTATATCTTCATCTCGTATACGAATCGGACTATCGGTTTGTGCATTTGTTAACGATGAGAAGATTGGTTGCAGCAAACTACCGTCGCCGGGTCGATCATTTACCGTTGCTTTGTTTTTACTTTGAGTATTTTCCAAAATTTTCATCATGGCGTATATTAAATTGGCGCCAATCCCTTGAGACTGAGTTGCGTCTCGATCTTTAATAATATTATCTAAATTAAATTGGGTAACGGGGTGAGGTGTTGTGGTACTTTGTAAAAATCGTGATGTAACAATCGATGGAGTTTCGGGAGTACTAACCGTAGAAAGTGGCAGATCACCTTGTTTTATTTTCATTTTTTGTTCTAATATTTGAATCATTTTTTGAATGAGTGCTAGTCGATCGTCTCGATTGTTCGTCGGCATATCTTCAACCTGTGGTAACTCAACTGTGTGCCCTGTTCTAATTCGTACTGTAGTACTTTCCAGTTGATCCGCATCGTTTTGATCGATTTCCGGTCGAAAATGGAAACCTAATTGTTCGGGATCGATTAAAATTTGATCAAGATCTTGATCTTCGAGGTCAATTATTTCTGTAGTAATTCTCACAGTTGAACCTGTTCGTTCACCTGTTTCTTGTATTTCATTAATAACGCTACTGATTGTGGATTGATCGTTTCCAAATGGTGGAAGTAGTAGTATTGAACCACTCTCTTCCGTACGATTTATTTGGTTTGTCTTATCTATTAACTGTAATGTTTGTTCGTCAGTAGTTTTATCATCATCCGTATTCAGTCTAGTTTTGATTGGTGTTAGTTGTTCAGTCACCGCATCGATAACAATTTTATCTTGCCCTAAAATGGGCCCAGTACTAGAGCCGGTTGTGTTTTTACTCATGGGATATACAACCATTAAGTTTTGGCCATTGTTTTCGCTAAACCTCGTCTCAGTATGTTTCACATCGACCATATTTTGTTTATCATCCATGGTCCGGTTGATTTTGTACGGTGGCATTAAAAGAATAATCGGGCGTTTCATCATTTTCACTTCTTTATTCATTGTCACCTTGTAGTCAAAGCTATTTCGTAACGTCGATGAAATGGCTGGAAAATTGGTTTTACCCTCGTCATCGGTAAGTGAAGCTGGGTCATTTTTAATTGTGCTGCTCAATATAAAAAGTGTATTGATCGAGTTATCAGCATCGGTGGTCATCGGAATAGACGACTCAAAACCACTATCAACCGCATAAGGCGATTCTTTAACTGTGTTGTCAGTCGAAGTTTGGTACTTTGGTTTTTCTTTGTTCGATTCAAAGTCAACAGTGTCATCGTAAAAATCGTCATCAGGTTTTTGGTCACCACGTGTTCTTTCCGTTGTCTGGAAATTACCACGATACTCGAGTATTGAGTCAGTTTTGTTGGTCACATCGAATTTAAATGTTGGTCGTCTAGTTGTGGGAATCGGTGTAGTCGTTATAAAGGTCACTGGCGTTACAATTGTCGTCCGAGTAGGCGTTGGTCGTCTTGTATACACTTGTCTGGTAGTTGGCGGTCTTGTTCTTCGGGTTGTTTCCCTTGTATAAGTTTCGGTTGTTGTACTTGGTTCAGTAAATGTCGCTATTTTTGGTGGCTAAATATATTTTGATTTCATAATTAGGTAAGCATTAGGTCAAAGTGGTCGAAATTTGTGTATAATAAAAAAAAAAGTTTACTTACCTCATAGTGGTAGCCCGTTGGTGGACGTAAATTTATTTTGCGTAGCGATGGAAGGTATCGATTTGTAGGTAGACTTTCTGGTGTTGAAATTAAATGAGAAACGTCTCGTTTAGTGACTGTTGATACCTGTGGCGATGGAGTTTGTGCAGACACATCGAGAAATAGATTCGAGTCAGATGATTTTTTAAGTCGGTTTTGACTTAAAATATTATCCAGCTGATCAATTTCTTGACCCCATAGCTCAGAAAATGAACCTGCTTTATTTTTACTGGCAGCTTCTGCTTTTAATTTTGCCTGCTCTTTGACCACGTTTAGATCGAAGTCGGCACCAGGGTCGGTCGACAATTCCCCTAAATTCGAGATGTATACTTCGTCCTTGATCGTCTTACTATTGTTACCATTTTTAGTTTTACTACCAGTTTTTCTCCTTTTTTGATTTAGTATTGGAACGGTTGAAAAATTACCAAATTTTTGATCCAATTTCTCGTCCAAAATTGAATTACCATCACCCCCATTTGCAATTCCAACAATATTTTCACTCGTTTTATTTTCATTACTATCATTTTCACTACCACCATTTTCGTTGTTGTTGTTGTTGTTGTTGTCGGTTTGTGTATTTAATAAATTCCGTAGCGTATAGTTAAACATTCTCTGCACTTCGAGTAGCATTTCCTCTTTGCTTCCAATAAATTTACCCAATTCCTCGTTTTTATAGTAGAACTTTTCACTCAACGGGCAATTAACGTTCGTATACCAATCGCATACGAAATTCTCTTGACTAAATACGGTGCCATTTGGACATAAAAAGATGAAGCCAGTTTCTTCAAGCGCCGTATTGGCGCACACATGAAATACTTGACACCGTGCTTCAATATCAGCATAATAACCTGTTGATGGATAGGAAAGAGAATTTTTTTTGTTTAGTCATTATTTTAAAACTATAAAGTGTTTAATTCGTAAATAAAGTTATGCAAATTTTTTTTTTTTTTTTTTTAATTTTTTTTATTGGATTAATACTCCAACAAGAATGCGGATTTTCAGCGTTTTTAACGACGTTCATAGTTTTTTAGTTGTTTGCTAGTTTTTTTTGATCGTTTTGACAATTTTACTCTAGACACGAAAACTATTATGTCTGCGGTTGATATTTAAAAGTTATGTTAAATAGACGAATGATGCTGATGCTTTTTAATTTGCCAAATCACCTTTGACGAACTCGATAAAATTGCACCATTAAAAAATAAAAAATAAAAATACTATAAACTTCAGTTTTTGTGGCATAAAACGAAGATATAGAAACAAACCAAAATAAGTTCCAATTCGTTTTGATACATCATCAACTGGTTTGATGAGAGGTGGTGATATAAAAATAAATAATGATAACTTTGAACTCTAAAAGCAATTAACCAAGATCGATGGTTTATCTTTTAGAAATGTAAAATTCCACTTTGCTGATTAACAATACTGCGAGTAGTTGGATAAACTTGCTAAGCTCATGTTAAAGTCAAATAGACGTTACCATAGAAAATGAACCCGTTTTGATTTTTAAAATGTTTAGAAAAGAAATAACAAGGCTAAACTAACCAATATCAGGTAGTATGCCAGAGCGAATTAAATCAACACCAGCCTATGCGAGTTAACAACGCATAACGTGATCTTAAACTATAAAGCAGTCCCAAGTGCTTTGAACAAATGGAGTCGCACCAAAAATGTGTAAACGATCTCGACATCTCTCATAATGTAACTCAAATTGCTGAGAACTCACAAGTAACGTTGCCAAAAAATCACAGTCCTTCGTTCTCGGTAGAGTACTCCAAATGAGAATCGTTTTACGATCCGTATACTACGACCATACCTGAAAGCTCGGTATAAAAATTTCAATATTATAGAAAAGCCGTCTTCGAGGAGAAGGGGCTATTTAATACGCCATATCTCTGTGACATTTATTCAGACGTTTGTAGACTCTAAGGACAAATTAAGCAAACTAGAGCAGTCCTATATCCCGAATATTATTATCTGGTCGCTTTGATCTAGGTAAATGGTCTTCTAATGTAAAACAGCTTAATGATATAGAATAATTCATTCAAATTGATAATGGAACAATGACAACTTAAGTTATAGGATTATACCGGTAGTCGATGGAAGACTAGTTCACCTTTAAAGTAACCGAACTAATCAAATAACGAGGGTTGTAATGCTATCAGAACCATTGGAATAGTTGGTGCCTTCGATTATTTTAATAAAATTCCAATTTCAACAAGTATGGCTGATGAAATTAAAATGGGATGATCCCCTTCCTGCAAACATAACAAATGAGTGGGTCAAAATCCAACAGCAATTTAATCTTTTTGGAAATCTTCGAACTGGTATAGATACATTAAGTTTAAATGGAAGTAAAAGTGCATATGCTGCTGTAATCTACTACCGAAATAAGTCAGAGGAAGGAAAAGTACAATCATGTTTCTCTAGTAACGGCCAAAACAAAGGTAAAACCAATTTTAAAAAAATGTCTTCCAAGATTAGAATTATTTGGAGAAGTTTTGGCTGCCATACTGTTAGAAAAGATGTCAGAATCATTCAAAGGTATACCAAATAAGAAATTTGCTTGGACAGATTCAGAGATTGTGCTTGCCTGGGATTATTCAAAAAGATGGAAGGAATTTGTAGGTAACAGGACAGCTGAAAATTTGAATCTCTGTCCTTGAGACAACTGGTCTTATGTTAATTCGAAAAACAATCCAGATGTTGCTAGTTGTGGCATAATTCCAGCAAAATTGTGCAAAATTAGTTGGTCACCAAACCCACTGTTTAACCACTCAAAAAAAATTTACAATGACCGAAAAATAAGAGAACTGGAAGTTTGACACATAAACCGAACAACCAAATTCAAAGGCTTACAATGTCAACAGAATTCATTGAAGAAATGACCACACTGCTTTGTAATATCGAGGCAATAGCTAATTCTAGACCTATTACCATCACATCATCAGAAGACATAAGAAATTACCGAATTTACCTAAAACAAAGGAAGTATTTTATGGTCATACATATACCAACAACAGTAATTTTACAAAAAAGATATAGTGGCATTGACAAAGTCCACAAAAATAGAACTTAAAGTCGCTTGATCCAATTATCGATAGTACTGAGTTGCTTTAAGTTGGCGGCATATTACAGAACAATTTAGCTTCTAATTCTACCATGCACCCCATTAATCCAAAATCAAGAATTGCATTACTAATACTGCGTGATATGCACATCTCTTCTATTATCTATTACTCATCAACATTTTTGGATATACCCAATGGGAAAACCAAAGCCAAAGAAGTGGAAAAAATGTGTTGTTTGCGTCCAATTTAACAACTGATGCGAATAAGCACCCAGCTTATAGATTTTAAGAAGCATCAACTAGGTGTCTGCCTTAAATTACATAGAGACAACGGTACGAAGTTCGTTGGGTCCAACAACAAATTGCAACGACAGTTCAATCGGCTCCAACGATGATGATCCTCCAACTCAAATTTTAAAATGCAAAAATTATAGGATATGAAATTAGATCAAGCGCACAAGATAAGAAGATCGATATACTCTGTATGCAGGAACCGTATATGGCCAAAGCAAAATGTTAGGCAACCTGTAGGCTAACAATGAAATAGAGGTATTTAGTGTCTCACAATTCTGCAACTCACATTTCTTATGTATTGAGTCTAATCAGTATCTACTTTCCATTCTCCGATGAATCAGTGGACTGCATCAACAGGCTTGATTATGGTGGGTCTGAAATCCTCTCTAGTATCATAACTAATGACTTCAATGCTAAGTCAAACCTGTGACATAACAAGAACAAAAACGACTTCGTTGAAGAGTTTATATAGCAAAAGAATGCTTCTTTTTTGTAAACAAAGGAGGTCAGCCAAGCAACTGTTGATCAACCAGTGATATTCCATTTAAAATTTAAAAACTCACATGACAGCAATGAATTCTTAGGCATAATTTTCTTTACAAAGGGCAACTTCTGTGGTGAAATAATAAACTAACCACAAAAAGAGCAACAGTTGCAAAGTTGCGCAAGGTATATCAGAAGAGAAGAGCCTACAACAAGTCTGTTAAAAAAATGCAGCTGTATATAGCATGCAGACGTTGTAAATAAAATCAGAAAAGCTAAGCCTGAAGAAGTTATAGAGAATGGTAATACAGAGCCGTGAGGCCACCTATATAAATTCAGCGATCCAAAAGTTTTAAACATCTTTTTAAATATAGATGGCATGACAACTACTTATTTTTCTGGTAAATCTAGACAAATGACTGATTGGTATAAACAAATGACTGATTGGTTTAAAATGACTGATTGATATTGCATCTGTAAGATGGAATTTTCATCTGTCAAAACAGTAACGATCGGACAGTAATGAAGAAATGTTTTCTTCAAGCTGAAACAAGTAGCTATAGAATACTATATACAAAGGCAAAGTGTAGTCGCTTTACTTACAAGTTACAATATGGTTGTACTGGGTGGTCTGACAGAATGAATTATCACAACCTAGGAACATTAATAAGCCCACAACTGGAAATCCTTTTTGGTATTACAAACCAACTTGCTTTACAGCTTAAACGAGCTTTAATGATGTCCAGAAACATCAATGCTTTTAAACGGTTCTGAGACACTATTCTGATATTAAAGTAGTATCAAGTTCCTACTAACCGTTGATGCTAGACTATGCATTAAACATGCTTATATGAAAGTATACACCTTCTCGTGGCAGTGATATAAATCACTGTCGTTGGCGCAAGAATATATAAAGCCTAAGCCTAGGAGACATTTTTCCTCAAGAAGAACCATCAAATAATCAGAACAGGCGATACCCGTGCGATTGAAATACCCGCAGCTTCATAAATCTCACGCATTAATGCAACAAAGGAATCTTTTTTGCCAACAATGTGTTGTACTCTGACAACCCGAGTTGGCTTTCAGTAATTTCTTTGCCTGTGCATGCGGAATCCATTATCAAAATAACAACATCCGTGATGAAACTGAAGCCTCCGTAAAATATTGTTCACTTTATAGTTATATTGCTTAACGACTTGATTTCGGCCTTAAAGCCTTTAATTGTTTCAGTTAAGCAATTAATTTCATTTTTGCTGTTACCTATGCTCTCGGAAGGTTCTTTGACTGCCACACTAGGTGGTAGCACTGTCACTTTGGACTAGATTCTTGAGGTGGCGATCTTTCGGTCTTCATCTTACCGTTCTGTCTACATTTACTTGCTCTACCCTGCGACCACGAGAATGTTTTAAGTCGAAACATTTTGGGGACAACAAATTTAATAAAAGTAAAAAATTTTAAAAAAACTGATAGACTGGTAGACTAACGTTTTGCCAAAGATCAAAATAATAAATATTATTAAATAATTGAGCTGGGTCTCTCCCAAAAATCAAATATTTAAATTAATTTAAACCGTTGATAATTTACGACTTAACGTTTTCAAGTTGTCGGTATAACACTGTTTATTGTGATTAGCAAATTTTATTTTGAATTTTAAATTAGACTATTTACCATAATATTGACCAGTAATACCTGATTTTAAATTTATTGTCAAAAAAATGTATGTGAAAGTAAAACGTCAACGAAAATATAACCGAAAAATTTACTAGTCGTATGACAATAATTTAGAATTAATTAAAATTTAACTTTCATTGATAGTTTTTTTAGTTTTGTCATAAATTTATCAATTGAATATAATTTGCATAAATTTTATTGATTTTGTAAAGAACTTAACTTTTCTTTTGAGAAAATTGATTTATGTAGAATTTCACCTTGCCGAAACACTAAAAGGTGTACAGTATACAGGTGACATCATCCAAATTGTATATACAGCGAACGTATAATAAAATAATCTCCTTCATGTCAACAATTTTGTCGAAATGTTCAACAATATTTGATTTATGAGTTTTATTGTTAAGTTTTGATTAGTATATATAATTCTGGTAAACTTTAAAAGTTTGATTACAATTATCGAGTGAAGTTATGAAATTTTATTTTCACTAACTTTTGATTTAGTTTATAATTTTGAATGTATTGTAAAAATGATTTTTTATCGGTCCAAAACTTTAAAATTGTTTATATTTTACCAACTTATCTCTTTTTTTCACTATATTATACTAATTCGACTTTTATGGGCCAGTGATCTTAACTATAGTTCATTAGACCATGCCCCCAAAGTATGTAGTACTTTTTGTTTAGTAAATATAAATAATACTGTAAATATAAATTAATCGATGGAATCTTCAAGCCAACATCGAAGATGAATTTTCCTTAAACCACAAACTTTCTGTATCACCGAGATAAAAGCCGATTTCCATCAAGTTGTCAAAAAGTATTTCTCGAGAGAATTAACTCAAGCTCAAGTGGAAGCTCAAACCGAAATAGTACACAAATTCGACGAAATGTATAATAAAACACGAATCATAATCCAAAGAATTTGTAAGCAGTATAGAATCGAACTACCTGTTAAAATGAAGGCGACTCCACAGTTTCACTAGTAAAAATTGCCTGAGATTTCATTACCAACTTTTAGGGGCATTTGAGAAGAGTAAATCGGTACAACTTGTACACTAACTATAAAAAGGATGTAGTCTCGAAAAAATTCATGAAATAACTTAAGACCAAAATAGCAGCACTAGTTGCAGAAAAAGTTGCACAGACCACATCAACTAAATCCGAACCACTCCGGAATCACTGACCACCCGAATTATGAGTGAAATTCTCGCCTATACCTGTTTTTAACTGATTTCGACCACACATTTGATACGGTAAATAGGAACATAATATGGCATACATTTTGTGGAATGAGCATCCCAAAAAAATTTAATGAACCTCATACAAGAAGTGTATCTGAACACCGAGTTCAATACAAAGTGAAACGTACTACAATGCTCGAAAAGTAAGGCAAAGATGCGTACGATCGGGACATTTAGATGTCCCGATCGTACGCATGTCGTCTTAGGACGATGTGATTAAAAACGAACATAAAGACATCGATGCTCATCAAACAACAACAAATTGAAGATACATAAGTTGGTTGAACAAAAGCCAAACCAGATGTGACAGAGGAAGTCTTAATAATCGCATAAACAAACCAGATATGCATTTAACATGTTACTTAGAATTTAAAATACCTCTGTCCTGCCTCCAAAACACTAATGTTCAACTCTTGTGTAAAATATGTACAATAGTTACCATATACAATGAGAAACATGAAAACATACGAAACAAATAAAGTGTAAAAATGGTAAAAAGTGTAAAAAGTGTAAATAGTGTAAAAAGATGAAAAAACTAAAAAGTGTAAAAAGTTTAAAAAGTATAAAAGGTGTACAAAGTGTACAAAGTGTAAATAGTGTAAAAAGTGTAAAAAGTGTAAAACGTGTAAAAAAAGAAAAAAGTGTAAAAAGTGTAAAAAAAGTAAAAAGGCTAAAAAGTGTGAAAAGTGAAAAAAGTGTAAAAAGTGTAAAATGTGTAAGAAGTGTAAAAAGTGTAACAAGTGTAAAAAGTGTAAAAAGTGTAAAAAGAGTAAAAAGTGTAAAAAGTGTAAAAAGTGTAAAACGTGTAAAACGTGTAAAAAATGTAAAAAGTGTAATGTCGATTTCGATTGAAGAATAAAACTTTAACTGAGTGCAAAAAGGATACTCGATTTACACTGATTATGTTCGATTGATGAAAAAAGAACTGCCGACAGCTAATTTGGCAGCTCTAGTGCAAGTTTTGCTACTCGAGGTTTTTTCGTCGAGAAACCCCTACTTTACACACACCAACAAGTATTCAGTTTATTTGTCAATAAATCATTTGTCAGTGTCGGTTAATTTGTTTAGTGGAAAATTTCAAATATAATTTTGATTATAGTTTTGTGTGATTTTTGTTCAATTGTGTTTAAAGTTTCTGTTAATTATTGTTAATTTTTTAATTTTGTGTTAGAATTTTTGGTATTCAATAGATTTTGACAGAATATATATTTTGACAGAACACATAAACACACGCATAAAGCTGTCACAGTAATTTTTATGTTCGTTTGATTGAAAAAGTCAGTGTACTCGACCAGATAGGGGTAGAAAATCAATCGAAATCGACACAAAAAGTGTAAAAAGTGTAAAAAGTGTAAAAAATGTAAAAAGTGTAAAAAATGTAAAAAGTGTAAAAAGTGTAAAAAGTGTAAAAAGTGTAAAAAGTGTAAAAAGTGTAAAAAGTGTAAAAAGTGTAAAAAGTGTAAAAAGTGTAAAAAGTGTAAAAAGTGTAAAAAGTGTAAAAAGTGTAAAAAGTGTAATAAGTGTAAAAAGTGTAAAAAGTGTAAAAAGTGTAAAAAGCGTAAAAAGCGTAAAAAGCGTAAAAAGGTTAAAAAGTGTAAAAAGTGTAAAAAGTGTAAAAAGTGTCAAAAGTGTAAAAAGTGTAAAAAGTGTAAAAGTATAAAAAGTGTAAAACGTTTAAAAAGTGTAAAACGTTTAAAAAGTGTGTAAAGGGTGTAAAATGTGTAAAGTGTGTAAAGTGTGTAAAGTGTGTAAAGTGTGTAAAGTGTGTAAAGTGTGTAAAGTGTGTAAAGTGTGTAAAGTGTGTAAAGTGTGTAAAGTGTGTAAAGTGTGTAAAGTTTGTAAAGTGTGTAAAGTGTGTGTGTGTGTAAAGTGTGTAATGTGTGTAATGTGTGTAATGTGTGTAAAGTGTGTAAAGTGTGTAAAGTGTGTAATGTGTGTAAAGTGTATAAAGTGTGTAATGTGTGTAAAGTGTGTAAAGTGTGTAAAGTGTGTAATGTGTAACAAAATGAAAGCAGTGATAATTGTATCAACCCATCACAATGCTAGAACTCTTAATAGCGCTAATCTTATACTATAACGCATCATAAAACTAAATAGTAATACTCTGCATAAATACACGAGTGTGTGCGTATTGTTGAAAAGTAGTTCGAAACTCGTGTTGACATAAAGGTTGCCTCTGTGGATCATATATTTTGTCCAAAATGTCAACGAATATTTTACACAACGCTAGCGAGTAAAACTATTGCGTTTTTTAGGTGGTATTTTTTTATTTTATAGGAAACGTTGCTAATTTATCATGTTTTTTGCTTTCAATTTATAGTCAGTTCAATTAAATTTAATTGAACTTTAATTTTCTTACCAATTATGTAAGTAATTAAAACGGTAAAATTGCATTACATTCTGAAAACCAATTTCATGCTATGATACGGTCAATTTACAAACAAAACAAAGTTAATACACATAACATGTTTACACTCGGAATGCTTAATTCTTTAAAACATTCTTGCTCGCATCGTTATGTACCATTTAGAAAAAGAATTAATTAATTATTTAAGTCATAAAATAAATTGACAAAAAACTACAACAACAAAATATGATTCAAAAAAATTTTCACTTACCATCATGTCGATTTTCACAATCAAATTTACTAGCAGGTGCTTCAAAATAAATAGGATAATCAACTCCTGGTTCACCTGGAATATTATGTCGTATATCCCATGCGTCCTGTAAGCTTCTATAAAAACCAAAAAAAAAAAATTTAATTTATTTAATATATCCAAAACTTTAATATTAATTAAATTTTGTCTGCACAAATTAAATAAAAACAACAACAAAAAAACACAAATGCTTTGAAAAAGCTTAAAAGCTTCAACAGTACGATACGATATTAAAACAAAACAAAACAAAAAAATTTATTAAACGTATAATCATAATGATAAAAAAAATAATAATAATTTGAATATGCATTCAAGCTCGAGCTTTTAATTTTACTGTACAAAAACGAACGAAAACTTTAAATGTACAAAAGAAATTAAGATAAACTTTTAAAAGTTGAATTTTTATTTTTTTTTACTATTCATTATGTCTTCTTATACTTTGTCATTAACAGTAATAATTTAATTATTTTTTCGAACAATTTAAAAACTAACTGACAACAACAACAACTTGGAAAATTTTATTAATAAATTAATTACATAATTTTTTACGTATATAGACTTTTGTAGAAAAGCTTTCAATGCTGGTAAAATACTAAAATGGATGGTAACAAAAAATTTAAAATCAAATAGAATTATGCTCATCTTAAACGACCGAGGAGTACCATTTTAAAAAAGTGGGAGAATGACAAAATGTGAAGCTTTAGTAAGTCATTTACTATAGCCAATTAAAACACAACTCTTTATACTAAAAATTTTCTGACAATTTATCACTGAAATATCCTTTCAAACCTATATATTTTAGCCATCAAGCCGATTATAAGAAAGTTTATTTACCAAAGAATTCGGACATTACTAAAGGTAAATGTGTACTAAAATTTACTGTACTAAACGAATTACCCGACTATTCGACAGCCATAGTCTAGTTCTAAAAAATCATAAACTATAAATATAATTATTTAGTACAATCAATTAAAGTTCGACTTTGCAAGATTTAGTACTTAATATTAACATTTATTGTGTGTCAAGTTGCGCATGCTGCACTCAAAATGCTAATAAAATAATTTTAGTACAGAAAAGTACGGCTAACAATTAGTGGAAAAAGATAAGTATACATGGGAAGTATGGCACTGGAAGTATGGCATTGGAAGTATTTACATTGAAAATATTTAAAATTTGTAAATATAATTATTTAAGCTAAGGCCAAATAGTCGGGTAAATCATTGAGTGCAGTAAATTGAAATTTTAGTACATATTTACCTTTAATAGTGTCCGAATTCTTTGGTAAATAAATTTTTTGGAATCGGCTTGAAAGGTAAATGAAGGTAAATGATGGTGTAAAGGGTTAATTTTACTTATATATTATTAAACTTCACAAATTTTTAGTATCAAAAGTTGGGTTTGGTAATTCTTAACCAAAACAATTAGATAAAAATGGATAGTATATTAAAAAGTCACATTAATTTTAAAATTAGTTTTACAAAATCGAAAACGACTAAATATATGTAAAAATATTTAAACGTTAAAAGCACAACAACAAATTCTCAATCACCCTGTTTTTTAGTACGGTATTTGAATTTACCTTGTATACTGTTAAAAAATAGGTAAAATAACGATTTACTGTACTAACCAATTTAACCATCTATTCGGCAGCAGCCTTGGTCTAGTACTAAATAATCATAAATGGTTTCTGAGTTTCGGTAAAACAATTTGAAGAATGTACAACTTTATCTAATTATTTAGTACAACCAACCAAACTTCTAGTTTTAAAGAGTAAGTACTTCATGTTAACATTTCCCGTAAGTCTCAATTTGCAGGAACACAAAATGCTAATAAAATATTTTTTTAGTACAAAAAAGTACAGTAAAAAGTTTTAACGGTGGAAATAGTTAAGAATACGCTTTTTTCAGTAAATTCGAGATAGTAGGCATTAGAAACAGGTTCAAATGATTTATTTTTAACGCGTATGCAATGCTACACAAAAACACTCAGAATTTGGCATCTACTTAAAAAAATAATTCTACAAAAATGTTTTAATTTCTGATTTCACTTTAATCTCAATTATTCCGATATTAAAACTAACTGATATTTTAGTACAGAAATTTTGATTAGATTAATTTAGTTTTAATCGATAGAAGTTATTTGTTTAGAACATATGTTATAATTACTATTTAGTTCGATAGAACAAACACAAAAAACCTGATTTCAGTTCTAAAATTGTCTGTACTAAACCTATCTTAAGATTTGTAGATATTTTGTAAGTTGATATTTTAATAAATGATTAAAAAATCGATTAGTACAATCAATAATGAGTTATCAAATATCAAAATTAAGATTAGGGCTGGATGATTATATAAAACAGACCAGTTGATTACGTTTAGTACTATACCTACAACCACCTGTTATAGACCATGACCATCACGTTTAAATTGCATTTTTATAATTTATGTTGTGGTAATTAAAAAAACCTTTTAACTTTTCTTAGTTTGCCTATTAAATTTTTCTCCTTATTGCATTCAGGTCCTGAACGAAAAAAAAAACATACTTTCTATATATGACACACTTTAGTACACACAAACATAATACTACTCCAAACTTTATACATTACCCTATATAAATATTTATACTAATATGAAAATGAATCTATAAACAACAAAACAAATACTAAAAATATAAATTTTCCAACTTACTTTCCATCACGTTCTTTACGTTTACCATCGCTACCACTACTAATAATACTATCACTGTTATTGATAATGCTAAGACTATCATCATTTTCAGACGTTTCTATTATAGGTTTCACTGGAACTATATTAGTAGTAATGGTTGTGGTGGTTGTCGACGAAGTCTTTGGTGTTTGTGTAGTTATTTTCGTTGTTGACTGTGTTGCTATTGATTCGGCTAATGTGGTCACCGACGTTACCATTGTTATAGGCACTTCTGTTGTCGTTGTCGACAAAAGAGTTTCTGTGGTTTTTTTATTATTTCGTATTCTCTTACGATTTATCAATTTTGGTTTATATAAATGTGTGCTTTCTAAAAATAAATAAATAATTTTAGTATATATAGATATATACGTCAAAAGCTTAACACATTTCGAACTTTTTTTTGTTTTATTTTACCTTTCCGCAATGAATCCGATTTTGTGTTTGGTTCCGATGTTGGTGTTGGTGTTGTTGTTGTTGTCGTTGTTGTTGTTGTTGTTGTTGTTGTTGTTGCTGTCAAATGTTTTTTATATGGACGACGAGTAAATTTTAAATGACTCACATCGGGATCGGATATTACAAATGAGGCCAGCAGCAGACAGCAGCCTTAAAAGAGACATGGAAAAAAATATATAAATTATCAGTGTCATACGTGGAAAGATGAAATTTTTTTTTTTATTTTTATTTTTTTTTTTGTAATTAATATTTGGTTTGCAATTTTTTTGCTGTGATGTTGAGATTAATTTTTACGATTTATCATCAAAATTTGTATGATACTTTACAAGGTATAGAAACTTCTCGTCACATAAAAGTTTATATAATTTTGATCATATTAAAGGGTTGAGTTCTTTTCTTTAGTATAATAAAACCGGAAAATCTAGTATTTTAGCTGAAGGTTGGTTTAAAGATTAAAAAAAAATTGTTATATATATATATATATATATATATATATATATATATATATATATATATATATATATATATATATATAGATATATATATAAGTGGAGAGTGTTTTATCATATAATAACACATCAAAAACGTAGTTTTGTTGGTATTTAAAGTACTAGATCAAAGGGTAAGATAACTTGAGAAAACCCCAAAAAAACGAGCAGTCATTTTAGCCAACCCGGCATAAACTTTTCAAACAGGGTATATAGATCTTATAAATTGATGATACACATAAAATGTTTGATTCAGCCGGTAACATCTGGGGACTTAGAAATCCTTTAACAAGCACATTTTGTACACAAATTTTACCTTATCTAATTGTAACATGGGCAAGTTTGTATCTCCTTTAAATGAAATTAGATTGCAATTAGATAGGTTTCAAGTCACGTTGCAACTTAAGTAATCGACCAAATTCAGGGACTCATTTTTTCGAACAAAATCTCATAATAGATCACAAACTCTAGACAAATACTACACATGTTGGTACAATTGTAAATTAAACGCAGATAAAACACTCAAATGTAAAGGAAGTTCATCTAAGTACAAGAACCAATTTGCACTATCTCAGGAAACAAAACCGACAAACTAAATACACCCAATTTTATAATATGGTTAAAATCGGGATCATTACTAGCCGTCTATTTGTTAAATATTCCGAAACCAAAATTACTCTTCTTGTTGATGCAGAAACAGATATTTCGGTTATTCCTGCAACTAGTTTTAAAAATCTAATTTCAGATGAGCATTTTGTGCTTACGTCAGCAAATGGTATGTTATTAAAACTTTTGACTCCTAAGTGGTATAGCATCTGTCAATAAACCTATAATATAAGTAGACTTTCTAACGAACTTTTGTATCATATAGTCGATCTTAAGAATTTTAGTATATGGCCCAAATCGGTATATGCCTTCCTCCATCCTCTTCTGTTTCTTCTCCATTACATTTAGTCTTAAAGAAGGAACAACATGATTGGCAACCGTTTGAATTCAGTTACAGTGCCAGACCGGTACCCTATACCTCATATTCATGACTTTTATTCTAATTTAAAAGGAAGTAGGATATTTTTTAAAAAATAGACCTTATATACGGGTTCATCACCAGATACCGGAAGCTGCAGGAAATGTATATAAAACAGACATAACTGTTTATCATTTGGACTGTTTAAGTCTATACGAATGCCTTATGGCTTACGTAATGTGGCTCATATTGTCCAACGGTTCATGGATAAAGTAGCTATATAACAAACTAGATTTTGCTTTTATTTATCTTGACGATATTTTAGTAGGTAGTAGATCAAATGAAGAACACGATAAACACGGATTACAGAATTAATATCAAAGCATCTAAGAGCATTTTTGGGAGTACCTACGTTAAATTTTCTGAGTCACAGTATCTCAAAAGATGGAATTCTTCCATCAGAAGAGAAAATTGTTGCTATTCGTGATTTTTCACAGCCAACATGACATCTTTAAGTGCAACAATTAGTATAGGTATGATAAATTATTTATCGGTTTGTACCACATTTAGCTAAATTAATAGCTCTACTTCACGAGTTTCTAAATGAATTCGGTAAAAAGAACCAAAATAGTGCATCTTACTGGACTACAGAATTTAAACCGGCATAAATAATGTTAAGAACTTATTAATAAATCTACTTTCGGATTTCCTAAAGAAAATGTTAATTATGGTATTAAAACTAATGCATCGGGTGCGGCTATAGGTGCTGTTTTAGAGCAAAACAACGATGATAAATGAGAACCACTGAAGTCCTTTTCATAAAAACTCAGTTCAGCAAATATTCGGCGTTTTATCGAGAGCTTTTTGCCTTATGTCTCTAGCAGTAAAACACTGAGCCGAGAATTTGTAATTTTTACTGATCATTAGGCGTTGATTACAGCAATAGCATCAAAAACCGAAAGAAGCCCTTGTCAAGTACGTCACTGAGATTTAGCCCAATTTTCAACTGACATAAAAGGACACCTAATAGGATTAAAAAATTAATGGTGGATACCTTTTCGCGATCTGCAGTAAGTTACGTTATTCACCTGATGGGAATTGACGTAGAAAAATTGAGAGATCTTCAAAACTAAGAGATAAAGAGCTTTTGTACCACTCCACAATTTCACCGTTTAGGTTGTAAGCGTAAGATTGAACAAGTAACCATAGATAACAGCAATAGGCCTATTTCTGGGTATTTTAAATTTGGACGTTTTGAGATTACTACAGGTAGACTAAACCACATTTATATAGACTTAGTTGGTCCGCTACAACCATTAAATTTTTTCACTTATACTTTAACAATAGTAGACAGTTTTACTAAATGACCGGAAGCGATACCAGTAATAGATTGCACGGCTGTTACAGTAGCTCGAAAAGTTGTACATATATATGTTTCATGTTTTGGAATACAACTGAAAATAACTCCGGATCAGGGTAGCCAATTTGAAACGAAACACTTCCAAGAGTTCAATAACTTATTAGGTTCACACAAAATGCGCACTACCTCATATCATCCGCAAGCGAATGGATTAGTTGAAAGATTCCAAAGACAACCTAAAGTATCTTTATCCTAAAGCTCATGGTAATATTTTGAACTGTATATTAATGAACTACATTACTTCGGTTTTTGATATTTTACGACGTCAAAGGGTAGATAATGGTTTGCGGCAGGGCAGACCAATAAATGTGAATTTTACTCTGGTGGTTCATCAACATACTCGCTCTGTGACGCAGCTAAAATACCAAACCTAATATTACATAGACTTCTATGTAACAATAAGTAAATGTCAGAGCTACTTTCACATGGAAAATAGCGCAACTCTAGCATCGCATCACTGATCCGTTATCATGACAATTTGTGAACGACAATCAAAAGATAAGTGCACTAAGCCTAACATACCTATCTGGTAACCTATCTGGTGACCTATCTGAGTAGTAATATATGTAGATGATATTTTGGTTTATGGGAAAGACGGACATTTTGCAAATTAGGAAAAGATTTTTAAACGTGCTATAAAATTTGGTATGCGTTTAAATAAGTCTAAATGTAAATTCTTGTTGCGGCATATTACGTATATAGGTCATGTGTTCAGTGAAAAAGGTATAGCAGCTGACACAGAGAAAGTGTGTTATGTTCAGCAGATGCCAAAACCAGAAAATAAAAAAGATTTGTAGAGGTGGGATATACATTCCGTTGCTGATAGTACAAAAATATGTTGATTTATTGTTCGGAGAAAACTTTCAAATCTTTTGATAATCTGAAGGAGACTGTGACATCTTAGCCAATTTTAATCCAATTAGGGAGACAGTCCTTTTAGTTAATGCTTAACAATCTTTTCTTGGTGCGGTAATAGTTCGGGAAAACGGGCCTTTGGCGTTCGCATCTAGGTTTATAACGACGGCGGACTGTTGTGTCGTTATTTTAATTATTCAGATGAAGATGATGCGCAAAGCAAAGCTCAGTTTCGATCTGATGAGGAATCATAATAATTTTCAATAACCCCGAAATCTTTAAAACGTTTGTGCGGCATTTCGGAGACCGAAAGACATTCGAGTAAATTTGAATGATCCAAAAGGAGTTGTAATCCGTCTTATCAACGTCTTCCGTAGCTATTGGTGTCAGATGATATGCTCCAATTAGGTTTATTTTAGTAAAAGTGTTGCATCCATGTAAATTCATATTGAAATTTTGAATATGAGGAATAGGATATCGATCAGGCATTGTAGTCATGTTAAGCCTTCGATAATCTCCACACGGCCTCCAGTCATCATTCTTCTTCTTTACCAAATGTAAAGGCGAACAGGCTGGAGAAGATGATGGTCCGCAAATTCTTAATTTTACCATATGTGAAAATTCCGTGAATGTAGCCTTGTTACGTACAGGGTCTAGTCTACGTGGTCTGGTTTCTGGAAGATGACCATTTGTGATAATATGATGGGCCACTTTATGTTGGACCGGCAAATTATAAATCGGCTCTGCTGATAAGGTTGGGTATTTCTTAAACAGACCGCCATAGCCATTGTCGATTGAAAAATGTATAGGTATTGGAGTATCAACACATATTAAAGCGGCATTGACGGACAGCTGAGTCGCTGAATCCACCAGTATTTTATGTTTCAAATCGACCAACAGTACAAATTTGACTAGAAAATCAGCGCCAATAATTTCACGGTTCACTTCAGCAATTATAAATGCATGAGTGAAATATCGTTTAAGTCCAATGTCAACATTCAAAAGTTTGGTTCCATAGGTAAAAATGTTTGAACCATTGGCTGCTGATAAAATTAAATCCGATAATTTGTTAGTGCAAAATGATCGAGCGCAAAATGTATGAGGAATGACCGAAAGGTCAGCTCCGGTACCTATTAAATATATAAATTCATTGATCGAGTCCTTTAAAAAAAGACGACCTAACCTCAGGGTTGTAATGGAAGAAATTGTCTCCACCCTGGAAATTATTCGTTTTTTGGTTTGTTGGTATAACTTTAAGTCTGGTCCCGTTGCACAAAATTGCAAGGTTTAATTTATCGAATAGCATGTGGACCTTATTTTTGGTGGTATCAACATCTAGCATTGCGACTATGCTACAGGTTATTGACCGAAACTCAGCAACGATCCACACGGGTCGCAAAGGAGCTATTATATAGGTATGGCGCTCCTTTGTGAACATTTCCATCAATATGTGTACGAATGAGAGATTTTAGTGGAGTCGAATCATCAGCCACTGGTACCTTTATTTTGGAAGTCATTGTGTGCAAAAATATGATTCAATCAAATATGGTTTGGTCATTGCAGATTTGATGTCGATCATATGATAAAACTGGTACTCCGGTAGAGTTTCCGATAATGGACCTCCGTATATTTCTGTTGAATTTTTTGGATAAGTTTATTGAATTTGCCGTTCTTTTTTAGAATGGCGCCTTGTGCACCTGTTCCTATTATTTAGAACAAACTTGTTGTTTTGTATAGGTATAATAACTGCACCCTAATGAGTTAGTATAAGAGATATTCAAGAGTTACAATATCAGAAATTTGATAAAAATGGAAGAAACTGTTTCACAATATTAAGAAATTGAAAGTATCAAAACATTTGAAATTTTCTTGGAATAAAGGCGGATTTTTTGTTTTTTAATTTTAATTTAAACATTTAACAAATTAAACCGCCAATTTATTATCATAAAATTAGAATAAACTATTAATTTAATTTAAAAAATATAGTTTCAATTTTTAAAATTTCACTTTTGACAATAACCTATGGTGAACGAGAAAATTTTAAGAAAAAAATAAAAAGTTGGTATTAAGGTCATGAATAAATTTTTGTCGACCAAACTAAATATCTCGTATACGATTGTTAATTGATTTCGAGTAATTTGTTAACTATTTAGGTGAACGACTCGAGCATCATCTTAGAGTTCGCCAAGGTCAAAAGGTTTTCAAATTTGTTTCAGTCACCGCTCTAATTAAACCAATACTATACGGGTTTAAAAAGCATCAAATGCTTGATATACGATACGATCGTAACTATATAATTTACATAATTTAATTAAATTTTAAACAAGATGTGACACAGATCACATTTTACTTTCGTTTATACGCGGTCAAAATTTTATCGATATCGAAGATGCTGTGTGTGTTTGTATTCACTTTCGTAGATATAGCATAAAACCGATATATTAAGAAACTAATATGTTGACTGTGGTTTTGGTCGTTTTTTTACGATATATTATTTTAATTTATAAGTGAAAGTAATTATAATTATTAATCATATATTAAATCTAAACAGAATTTAATTTGTTTATGATCGAATATCTGTGAGCACATAAATCGCTAGAAATAGTGTGCGCGGTCACTAAAATTTCACTTCATAGATTTTAAAGTAGATAACGAATTTCTTTTTTTTTTATTTCTAATGTGAGAGTTTCAGTGCAATGTGAAGGTCGTCTTATTTATTAGTTTGACATTTTGTTAAATTCTTGACCACATAACAATTTCCGAAACAAATTTGTAATTATTTAAATCGCTAATTAGGTTACACTTGGATGCCCTTACATCTGTCGTTTGATGCAAAACGAATAATATGATGTCTCTTTAAACATGAGTAGATTAATAAACAATGACTTGTACAAATTTGGGCTTAGAAGGCACTTTCAGATTTACAGGGCAAAGACCTAGCACAATACGTGTTAATTTATATAAGAAATAATTTGAAATTTACTGAATGTCATGTCTTAATAACATTGACCAAATTGCTTAATGGTAAATCAAAAAGAAGCGGAAAATTGCCCAACAAATTACGTGAAAGAAGTTATATTATTTCATAAATTTGTCAAAAATCTGGCATATATATTTTTTATACTTGTTCTCTTTTTTTTGTTACTATTTTGATTCCCCAATCTTCCGTTTATTCCTTTTATGTCGCATATTTTTTTCAATACGTTTGGATACAGATTTAACTTCCCTTTTTTCTTGCAATTTCTTTTAAACTGCTTCTGTTGCCCGTAGGTTTTCTGCTTGTATTTTCAGTTTTTTAATTTTTGTTTCCTTTATTTTGGCTTTACTTTTACTTCTATCTTTTTCATTCTATGAATTTTTTGCTTGTCTGGGTTATGGAAAACGTGAACTACGATGAATTACAGACTAGATTACTAAAAGGCCAAGACATATGTAATAAATTCATTCAGGTGGAGGGCTGTAGTTTTGAATTTGACCCAACTGTCACATCTGAGATGGACGGCATAGACGACGCTTACTTCACGATTGTACTCAAAATTCAAAGCCATTGTGTTTCGAAAAAAATCACTTAACCCCTAGAGCCCATCCAATATAACTAAAATGGAATTTGGCCATCATAGAAATTGAAATATCTATATACTTTCTGGGCCAATTAAAAGGTTCATCTTATAAATTAATTCGTCATTTCTACATTGATGATGCCAAATACTATGAAGTGTTTCAATGTGTAACCAAACCAGAACATCGTGACCCATGGATTGGACTAATACAAATATTTTGAAATTTTAATTAAAGCGAAGTGATGCATTGAAAGATAATTGAGTGAATCAAGTCAGACCAAAACCTAAACCAACTTTACAACCTTTGTTTATAAATAAATCATAAACGATCGTAGAGTTCATGACCCCGAGCAAAAGGTTACAATTGTTCGAGCAAACTCCACGTTGTTTCTACTTGCAGAAACACACGAAACTGCCGGAAATTTTATAAAACACACAATACGTTATTACAGCGATATTGAATCTAATAAATCTTCACCACCTGGTGATACGGTTTCAATCACCACCCCTATTAGTGATCATACAACATCGGAGAATTACTTCGTTAATAATGACTTAGAAGTTCGTAACTCGATACTTAAATCTATTTACGTAAAAGGTAAAAATAGCAAAAGAGATTGGAGAGTAGTTCGAGCATTGTTCTTTTATCTCTGATTCCTGTGCTAAACGCCTCAAAGTTCCTTGATTAAAAACTCAAGTGTCACAAGCTGTCGCCAAATTTAAAATTCGTTCCATTTGGACGAGGAGTATAATTTACAAATCAGTTCTAATCCATATCCAGTTTTTTTTTAATTTTTTTTTTATTTAATCCCTACAATAATTTCTGGGGCCGAAGCTCACCCAACTCTTTCGCGGTTATTTTAACATCCTACTTTACGCCAAATCGAGGACGCATGACTACAGGTTCGCGAATTTTAAATATCCATCTGCGCAATGCATTGCTCCATGCCAGCCTGTACTGGCATGGGCGATGGTTCGGCCCATGGATTCTGCACTCAAACAGGGGGTCACAGTTGTGTTCATCGTCATCACTGATCGTAATCAGGTGATGAAAAATCCCTTTTGCAACCCTCCCCCGTTGGGATTTGAACCTGGTACCTCCCGTCCCAAACACCGCAGCTTTAACCACTACGCCAATTATTCGGTATATATCCAGTTCTTGAGAGAATATGTATCCCTGCGGCAAATAAAATTAATTCCTGGAAAACGATATAAACAGGCACAATAATGAATTATTCTATTTTCCCCACCATCCAGTTTTCAATTAATCAAGCAGCACCACCCGATTATGCGTCTTCTTGATGCCTCTGCCAAATCTCAAAAAGGTCTATTACTAGATGACTATCTACCAGTTGGACCTACCATACAAGAGAACCTATTCAACATCTTCCTACGGTTTCGAAAGCATAAATTCAAAATTTCCGCAGATATAGAGATTTCCAGGCAAACTTTGATTGAAAAACCAGACATCGACTACCAGAGAATATTGTGGAGGAAATCTCCTGATATATCATTGGTACTATACAACCGCTTAGCTTTCGGCTTACCCTTTAATTACAAGCAGAAAAATGTGAGAAAGTACTCCCGATTCCTTCAGCCATACTTAGATCGGACTTCTATATCAAATCTATAAGATTTATTTCCTGTGTGAATTCCCTAGAGGAAGCATTAAACTTTAAAGAGACCTAACTGCCCCACTAAAGAAAGGGAAGAAAACTGAAAAGTTTGGAATGAAAAGTTAACGCCATATTTACAGCAAACTTGGCTTTAGATAAGAAATCAACTCGACCAATTATACAAAATTTCTAGATGGTTTTATACATCGCAATCTACAGAGTTGCACTGTTTCGCAGACGCATCGAAAAGACCTGATCAATATTATCTTTATGTTCAATGTTCCTGAATTTCTTTTGAAACATTCATATGAACAGCCACAATAGTTTAAACCAACCAAAGGACCAAGCATGGAGATGTTGATGCATCCACAGTAAATGCTCACCATCCGAGTTGCTGCTTACGCTGGTAAGTTGAGTCTCCAGTTTTCGTACCATGACAAATATTTTAGCCTACATTCAAAGATTGGAAAAGTCCTAGGAAAAGAGAATGGAAGTTGGAAGATTGGAGATCTGTTAACGCATCAAAATTAAAATGTGATTGAACAAAACCGCAGTTAGCTTTCTTTATAATTAACGCAAAATTTGAAATGAGTTTGAACATTTTTTTATGAAAATTAAAAAGAATTTTAATTCAATTGAATCAAAAGTACATTCGACTCAAGTTAAATTACCATGAGTATAATTCAATGATACCTATATAGTATTTACTATAGGTACACGAGATTGTGGGTTTTAAAACTAAAAGAAATTTCACTCAAATTTAATGGTCATATAATAGTTAAAATACCTTTTCTATCAAAATTGAAATATTAACTTTATTCCCACAGTAATTAATTAAGTGTTTAACTAACTATCTAACTAATAAAACATTTTTCGAAATATTATATCATTAAGCCAATTAACCTTACATACTCAACGATATAAAGAAGATAAACTTAAACTAAACAAAAATCAATATTTAAAAATCATCAAGACCATAAACGTCTAATCTTATCTAATCAAATCAAATATAATGTAATAAAGCATATTATTTAACTCCCATTCCAAATTTGCCATATAATTATTTATAATAATATTAATTTAATTAGTTTGATTACAAAAATCATATCTTGGCCAACAGAAGCAAAAAAAAAATAAAATAAAAACAAAAATCGAGTTAATCGAATTACAAAACTAAATCCCATCATAATAAATCAAAAGAGGCAGAACATAAAATAAATAAAAGCTTAAATGATACAGATACGATCGATACTCGTGTCACGGAAATGAGAAGAAGCTTTTTTGTCGATTTGTTTACTTTGGCTGTATAAAGTTCGTATATACGAGGTGTTTCAAAGACAACAACACAAACCCAAATACAAAAAAAAAAAAAAAAAAAAAAGTTTCTGTTTCAATTTTTTATTTTTTTTTATTATTCGTACAGGGTTCTTATCCCTATTATATAAATATATCTTATCTGTATAAAAATCTGGTCGAAATTTTGATTTGACATGATAATGACAACGTGAGGTCGGCACCATATATACACTACACAATAACCAATTGTTATAGACAAAATTAAATTTATGCAGGATGAAATCGATAAAATTTACATAATCCAAATTTAACGACCAGATATATAGAATCGAAAATTTTTGTCTACATTTCAAATTATAATTGTTTGATACACGTACTGAACAGATTCAAAAAAAAATTTGATGACTTCAAATAAAAAAATAATTTCGAAATTTTATGATATGATTTAAATATAATTGAGTTTTGCATTATTTTGGATATTATAATTTGATTAAAATGTTTTTGTGCTTTAAAATTGAATTAATTAATATTTTTTTTATATGATACTATAGAACATACAAATTAATACGCAGAAGTTAACGTATTTTTCAGACCATATAGGATAAGCAGTTTTTTACTCTGCAAGTTATACAATGTAAAAAAAGGAGTGCATGAAATGGATCAAAGTACATTTTACTGCCCAAACTTATTTTAAAGGGGAAAAAATTTAAAAAAATCCCTTAGTGAATGCGCAAAATTGGTTTCCACAAGTACTCGTAATGCATAGAATATTTTATATGTTTTTAATCAAGTAGGCACGCATTTAAACAAAAAAAATTATAAAATAAAACAATAAAAAAAAAAAAAGTACGTCGTTGTTGAGAATCGAACTCGAAACATTCACTAGCGAGTCATAGTTTTGTCATTATTAACATTTTTAGTTATGATTATTCTTTCATTTATGTATTTGAAATAATATTGTTTAAAATTAGTCAGTTTTTGGCCAGTTATATGCAACAACAACAGCCATACAGGTAATTTGTGCTAATTAAATTAATTTGTGTAGTGTAATTATATCAATTCAATGTTCCCTTTTCACTGAATAAATGTATTCAAAATGCCTCTTAAGAGATGTATACAGTATAAATGGAAGCAGAAGCAAATTGGTGACATGCTGAAACGGCTATTACATGCCCATATTTTACTAATCTTTCATCAAAACTCAAAATTAAATGACGATGAGGCAATTGCGATAACTGTTAGGGCACAGAATTCAATAAAGACACAAAATCATGATTAAGCATTGATATAGCAAAGCCATTATTCAAGGGCCTTGAGGAGAATTCAACATATGGTCTCCATGTATGGAGAAACAATATTGTACTAAAAAATTTCCAAAAGCCCAAATAGAAATAACGCAGGCAGATAAAAATGGGTATCTACTTTGCAAACGCTCCAGGAATAAATTTGCCACTATTAATTCAAAATACTGTAGTGCAATTCAATTTCCATGGAGATTTTTTAGATTTAGTATGCATTATCAAGACAATAACATATGCCAACCTGATATACATTTATAAAACTATTAAACTGTTTGCTTCCACCTTGATGGAATATGCACACAGTAAATGCTGCTCGATTAAAAGAACGAATACTGAACGCTTGGTTCAACCTGAATGCACAATACTTAAATGAGCATCAATATTTGTATGGTAAGATACTAGAATACTGTTTTTTATTAGGACTCTTTGAAGTTTTTAAAAAACACAAGACATATAGAGTTATTGACATAATGTATTATTTAATGAGCAACAAGTTTTGATGACCTTAAAACTGTTAATCAAGTACTTTACGTCACTTTCCTTCAAGCTGCTAAATTACTTGAATTAGTTGAAGACAATGACGTCTGTGACGCACAATAATGTTTTACTTTTCTTTACTAGCCGAGTCTGTTAAGCTTTGTGAAACATATTTAAAGTATCTTTATGATGTTATACTTAACATAAAAATCACCAAGAACAATGAAGTGTCTACGAAATTTCAGCCTTTGAGACATGCAGAACATTTTAGATCAATTTGGAAAGTTAATAACTGACTTTGAACTAAAAATTTTACCTGCAAAGTTTCGAAATACAGTGCCAGAGATGTTTAATGTAGAGAACGAAAGGCAAAAGATGCCTATATCACCATAACTCAGACTGAACAATGTGGGGCTCCTCGATTGCAAAATATTTTTTTATTGAGAGTCCTGGTGGTATTGAGAAAACCTATGAGAGTACGCTTAGTACCCTTAGAGGTGATGGGGACATTTCTTTCCTTGCTGCATCAACAGGTCTAGCTACTCACCTCTTAAGATGTGGAAAAACTTACCACTCCCTATTTGGTCTTAAAGCTAGTATTATAACGATAAATTCCACTAATATAACTCCTGTTTTAAAACAAGGCCGAACTCTTGCAATCAAGTCTCGCAATATATGCTATTGATCAGTTACTGAAACATGCAACCGGAATCCTAAGTAATGGAACACCATTTGGAGGAAAGGTCATGGTTCTTGGACTTTAGACAAATGTCACTTCCTATGGTGCTGCATGGTTAAAGAGTGGCTGTTATGAAACCATCAAGAAAACTTAGTGATGAGTGGACAAAATTCCACAAATTTAAATTATCAAAAATGTCCGTTGGCCCCGAATTTAGGAAGTGGTTGCTTAATCTGAATGGTCTGGATGAAATACCTGACCATAATATGTTAACTGATTATATAATTATAGAGATATTTGGTGATAAATTGACACCAGGCAATGTCACTAATTTGCTAATAAAGCAATCATAACACCATTAAATAATAATGTCATATCTATGTCTCATTGAGTTCCTGTACAACCAAACTCTTTCAGGAACG
This sequence comes from Tipula confusa, assembly GCA_963556175.1. Classification (NCBI taxonomy): domain Eukaryota; kingdom Metazoa; phylum Arthropoda; class Insecta; order Diptera; family Tipulidae; genus Tipula; species Tipula confusa. Next base: position 44,819,604 of record OY744477.1, on the reverse strand, counting down.
CGCTTTAATTGTGTTACAAATATAAATTAATAAATTAATCGAGATTACAGTGGATCAGAACAAATAAACCGAGTATGCCTTCTTACTGAGGGCCTATTGGACACCTTTCAGACGGGATCCTTTATTTTAATTTTCTAAAAAGTCTTAATTTATCTGTAATTTTTAACATTTTTGCACCTACTTTAAGAACGATGCTTCTTATTTTCTTACTGGCCATTATATCATTTTTTCATTCGATAGTTATTTAGTATACACTTCTAAAGGAGATGTTTTAGCTTTAGGGGTTATTCTAATTTAGATAATTCTGACTTTATTGAGCATTCCTTGGGAAGGTATTTTTGTCCTAATTTTTTTACTATCGTCAAACGGAACTCTTATATTAGTTCGATCTTTGAAAGCTTTTCAACTACTTATAAATCGAACTCTTTACCTTGGTAGGTTCAGGGTGTTTCGTTTGTGAATTAATTTAGGATTAGGATATATCGTTTACGAACAAAATATACTAAGAACCTCATAACATATAAAACGGGTCGTAACAGGGTTATAGGATAAATCACACTAGTTAAATAAAATATTTACAAAAAATGGTAATGTAATGTTCATAATTTAGAACTCCGTATATGCAAAACTTTACACTAAACATCCTTACCGATGATTTACATGCTATTTCAAAGGTTAAATCGAAATCCCCTTGTATCGACAAGAGGAATTTAAAATTTGTGAAACGAGGTTTCTTTTTCGCTCTAAAATAATTGTTACGTATTTTTAATTATATCCTTACGACCTCTTCCTTCCCAGACCAATGGAAGTTTCGTAAGATAATTCTAATCCCAAAGGTTATAATTATTCGCAACAAGCGATGCAATCACGTACAGAATGTTGTCGAAAGGATATTTTTCTGTCATTTTAATAAAACATTTGACATTTTAATAGATTTTTGGTTTCAGAATATTTTTTTGAAAACTAAGCTAGCTAATTTTTAAACGATATCTTATGTAAAATAAGCAGTTAAAAAATAGTTAAATAATTTTTGTCGTACGATAAAAACATAAGGCTGACCTTCAACCAATCAAAACGATTAAAATTTATGTCTGTCAGATAAAATATATATACATGAATCATCGCCTTTATTGAAAAATCCAAATGAACTATATATGAAATATCTTAAAATGCTTTTGATTGGTTTAGCAATTTTTTCGAACCCTTAATGTATTATGGAAGATATACAGCAATCGCATAGTGTTGAAATTTCGATTTTTATTGTAAATATTAATGTATCGAACACTTAGAGACTGTTATATTCTTCATACCTTCAGTAAATAACTTGATCAAAAATTAGATCCCAGTAGTGGGTGACAGAGCTTTGAATAAACTTTCGATACTTAAACTTAAAGATTTCCTGAAATATACAGTTAAATTTTGAAAGTTACAAAAAACGTCTTGTATTTAAAAGTTGGATGAAAAAATGATCGGGTAAAAAGGGTATAAATTAAATACAGAAAAAGAAAACCACATTTCCAATCACCATTGATTTTAAAAGTGGTTAGACTAATTTTTAGGTTGGTAACCTGGTACTAAAAAAACGGATCTGACTGGAATATAACAATTTGGTTAAGACAACAAAAATGGTCAATAAATACCGATCTTAAAAATAGCTCAAGTTTTACCCAAAGTTATAACGTTAAAGTTAACCGACCATAGACAATTATACCTCTCCAATCCCTAATTAAGATAAGTAACCTAGTAAAATTTTGTTATCACTTATGTGAAAACGATCTAACGACACAGTGGCTAAATACCATATAAATCTATCACGCACTGTATATATTTGACATTTATAATAAAAAAAGGTGGGCCTAGATGATCGAATGATTCATTCCCGGTAAATTTGCATAGATCAATTTTAGGATCTCGGAGGTGAAACTGAGAAAAATGATCGAGACTTGTGTGTTGATTCCTGCAAAACACAACTAATGGACTAGCTCCATTGTGGTCGTTCCAAAGAAAGATAAAATTCGACAGATTTGCGTGGAAGTGACAGTTAATGTGGATTTTCTTAAGTAAGTGGTAAAGACTTACCAAATATCTAATTAACACTCATCTGGGATTATTGAAGTGGTGAAGTGGAATATTGAGGCCAATTATTAGTAGCTGTGAAATAAAACCGAGCCCAAGTAAGAGCCATTAACAACGTTCCGGTACCTTAAACTGTCACGCACCTTAAAATCTTGTGGTACCTGATATTTTATCGCGATATCCTCAATAATACAAATTTAGAGGAGATATGTATATCCAGTCATTCAATGCGTTTTTGAAGACCGCTTAACAGTTTGTCATTAGCATGTGGTACACTTTATATAGCCTAGTTCTTTTACTGATCCGGGAATGAAATCATATTTATCCACAAGAACGAGCTTTTACTATCGATGGCGAATGAAAATTCTATGGCAAGAACTGTATGCTGGTGGCCAAATATGGAAGACAAAATCGAGAAGGTTGTCAAAACGTTTGAAGTTCGCCAAAAATAATAAAACGCAAACACAGCTGATTTCAAAGACTCAACTTTTTCATTTTGGAGAAAGAACCTTACTACTGTATAACTATTAGTGATTGACTAAACATTGAAGTGGATTGAAGTTCAAATAATGCATGGAACAGCTGCTGTTTATGTATTCATTAAGCTTAAATATATATTTTTTATGTTTGGTTGTCAGGTAGAGCTAGTAACAGATAACGGCCATCTAGTTTATCGAAGTTCATAAAGTTTAGGCCGCCGATTTGATAAGCTATATTCCCATTAATGCAATAAATTATCAAGAAAAAAATTGTGGGAAATTAAAGGCTTGATATACGATAAGCAAAGATCTGGCGTAAACTCACTAATTGAGAGGTTCATGAGGCAAAAACCAAGTCACGAGCTTAACATAGGTTTTCAAAAAATTGCTGGTGTAACTGATGATGGGAGCTGAAGTGTTTAGGACCACTTTGGGAACGAAGAAATACTTGGCTAATTTATATAACAATACAAAAGATGGATATACAAACAAAATAGGCTTTGACTCAATTCTCAGTGGACATCGAATGTCCAAGCTTTGATGAATTTCTTAAATTGATCCCTCAAATATGTGATGCTCACCATCCAAAAGCCACAGAAACAATAGAATGCCCTTGTTGTTTAAAATCAATCATGCACCTTACAAATGCGTTCGATTCAAAGAATTAAGGATTTCAGAATGAATTAAAATGATAGATAATTAGGTTATCGGCGCAAACTGCTTTACAAACTATTATAAAAAATAGGAACGTCCTTCAAGTTCTACATGTCGGGTATGTCACAAATATCATCATATACACTATGCTATACACATAAATATATGCAAGAGATGCAACTTAGCTATAGGCATTTGGCAATCTATTATCAGATCATCAGACGGAGTTCAGCCGCAAGTCAACAGTCAACAATTCGCATAAAGTACATCTTGTGAACATTAATTCGTTGAAACTGTTGCCAACCGCGTTAATCATGGTTCGGGATGCAATAAAAAATTATCAATAATTTCGAGTGCTGTTGGATTCAGAAGCGGATTAATCACAGAAAATTGTGCTGAATCGTCAAAATTATCACGTATTTATACGGACAAAGGGTTTTGCTCAACTGGAAATTTTAACTTTATGCAATCAGTAAATCACTGTCAAAGGATTTCTCATAAAAGGTATAAAGACCATTAGCTAGATGGAGATCTTTTCACACAAAGCACGTGCTTTGGTTATATGATAGCTGGAAAGGCCTCCTTGTATAAAAATGTGTCATCAGACATCAGGCTGCCATTTCGAAATTCATAACATGATACAAAGATTCTGCAAGGTTGAAGATATAGGAACTCCATAACGAAAGAAGCAAGCTCAAGTACCAAATTGTGCGTGGTGTTTGATGCTTATGCAAGAATTTCCTCGGGAGTTTGATTAAAAGAAATTTTAAGGACTGGACTAGCAACTCAGCAAGAACTTTTTTCAATGTTAACACGTTTTCGCAAATACAAAATTGGGTTTTGGGTTAACACGTTTTTGCAAATACAAAAATAGCCGAAGCTATTGAAGAAAAGCGAGTTGCGTGGCTTTTCTGACGCCTTATAGTAAATTCTAAGCTTTTGCGCCATTTTTTGATGATCATAATATACTACGGATTGGAGGATAAATCGGCCTAAGTACATTTTGCTCATATGATACAAAGTATCCACGCAGAACAAAAAATGTAATTACAACTTTGAATAGGCGAATACCGTTATTTATTTATCTGCATATATCCTGAACTCCAGCTTATTACTCGCCTCCTACGACAAGTAAATTATAAAGATAGATGAGTAATAAATAATAATCCTTCAGGTATGTGATACATCGGTTTCTATGAGATTTTGCATTATTTAATATGGTGACCCTATCAGTGACACTTGGTTTTTGGTGCAAATTTTTAAATTTAAATTTTATAAAAAACTTTATGGCAGATTGTGTTATTGTTTGTTTCCATTTTTTTTATTTATAACAATTTAACTTTGTAATTTGTTATCAGCAAAAATTTTCCAACATCTCTCAAACCATATATACATTTAACCTTTGATATATGATCATATCTACACCTTTAACTAAACGAATAATAAAATTATAAAAAATAAAAAAAAAAATTCTTGTTATTATTGTAAAAACGATATGGCGATACGATGAAGACGATACAGCACCAGCAGCATATGATACAGATAACTTTATGCCCTTAGTAGACTCTTTATACTATGTACGTACACCATATTCGTGTTATACGTGTTACAAATACAAAAATATGGCAAATTGAATCAAAATAAAATTTAATATGGCAGAGCACAAATAAAACTGAATACAAAAATAAATTTTCACTTTTCACCAAGCTCTAGATGTTGTGTAGAAAATGTAAAAAAAAAACGCAAGAACATACTCGTATAACAACAACAATAAATGATAATAATTTTCACTGGAAAATTTAATATTTTCTAATTTTTAATTTATTTATTAAATTAAGATTCATAATTTAACATTTTATCAAATTTATGATAATGGAATTTCTCTGTGTGTATAGATATACCGTGTATAAATATACGACACGAGTATATATAGATATGAGCTTTTTTATGTGAAATGTGTAAAAGCTTTTCATTGTTATTACTGTTATTATTATTATTACGATTTTTTTTTTTATAATACAGAACCAAAAATTGTGTGTTCTTCTTGTTCGTTTAACCCTGAACTGTATATTTACATAAAAATATGAAATTTTAGAAATTTTTAAATTATGTGTGTACGACAAAAGTCATTTTATATTCATACATTCCCCCTAGTGTACCCCAAAAATTATTTCTAAAAAAATTATTACAGGTTTTGATATGGTGATTTCAAAAGCTCAACTGATATTATTATACAAAGCGAGAATTTCACAGTTCTGCTAATATATTTCGACATTTTGGGCATAAATAAAATTAACCAACGATGTTATGATGTCAATACCAAACAGGACTGAATAGGAGATTGGAATTACTTTTTTTTGTCGGTAGGGTTGGAATATAAAGTAGACTGTCAGTTTGCAAACAATAAAAAATTAGTTCGGGTTCATGGGGTAGATTCTGCAAAAACCACATAATGAAACTGAAAGTTCCACATATCTGAGTTAGTGCTAAATCTTTATAGTTTTATAAGTATTTACTATAACTAAGCCACATATACTTTCCAAATTATATGGGAAGAGAAAATGGGGAACAGAAAAAAATTTACTTTAATAAGTGGGTGCACTCCCATACCACATAAAAGACGTCAAATCGAGCCTTTCATTTTTAAAATTCTACCACAGCATCCTTGACTTGTCGTAGGACGCTACAAAACAAACGTTGGATTGCTGGGCTGACTACCCGGTTCCTCATATCAGACGTTAAAGAATATCGCTTGGAACTCATTGCTCTCTAAGAAACTTGATGGATAAAAAGTGGAAACTATCCATGTGTCTACATTGCTTTGCGGTGGAAATAACCTCGTCAACCTTAGTGTATGTGTAAGCTACGTTTACGCATGCTATTGACCAATCTGTCAATCATTTGTATTCATGCGCCCACTGATGTAAGCTAACGTAAATATTTAGACATTTTACAACCAATTTGGATGATCTGATAAGATCCCTACTGGAGTAAGACGTCAGAATAGCGATTGGGCACTCTAATTCTAAAATTGGTAACAACCAGACCAACTTATGTGAAAATATAGGTAAAAATAGAGAAAAGATTCAGTACTTTACAAGCTTTTAGTGGTTATAAACGCTAAGTGAGTTTGTAGAACAAAAAAACCATTATACGATGGCGTTAAAATTTCATATTCCGTCCATGTTTTAAAATTACGGAAGGCATTTACGGGAGACTACGAGCAAAGGCCATCATTCCGAGATATGTTACGAGTTATGTTGAAAGTAATTTAAAACGGACGGGGCTTTCGTCGTAAGGTCGTAGTGGGCAGCATTATTAAGGCATATATAACTACGGAAGAGAGTTTTAAATCAAAGGTAGCCGATTAAATCCAAACATTGTTAGACCAAAAACTGTGTGTATGCCAATTTTAAGGAACTGCGAAAATATGTGATCAATCTCATGAAGTTAAAGGTGGTCTTCGTGCATTGAATTCAAGGCCAATGTGAGCAAAGGCAACTACAGACAATCAACATCCAACATTTGAAAAATGTATGGCATTTAATAGATGTGACGCATTAGAATCTTGTTTATGTGTCAAGACAAAATCAAGTAAAAGGGCAGGTCCATTGAGGAGATCAACACTTGCGTTATATCCCAGTCTAAAAATGTTGATTTAAAGTTGCGGTTAGTATTTTTGAAAGCAGAAAATTTGTGTCACAACTGTTTGCGTAAGGGTCCTTTTCTGCAGAATTTCGCTATGTAAGCAAAAATACTATACGCTTCTACATAAGCAGCAACAAATTAACCAAGTAACTTAGAAATCATCCCTTTGCAGTCAGCTAATTTGTCAAAGCAGCACATTTCACTAACACAACCATTGGAAAAATTTACTCATCCTCAATATCAATACACGAAGATCACGAAAATCAATTAGCACCTACTCATCAATTATTACCCGCGCAGTGGAAAGACAAAACTAGCGTGAATGCTATTGGATTACGGCCTTCAATAAACATCCATAAGCAAATTCCTAGCAGATATTTTAGGTCGCCTATCAAGATGGGAATTAGCTCTACAAATTTAAAGCTTAGAAGGAATAATAGTGGGTTACACTCGCGGGAAGACTCTAAAATAATGAAATAACTCTAAAATAATGATTCAATCTCGAATCAGCTCAAACTGCGGTATCACCATTAGGGCCATTGTTAAAACGATTACAGTAAATATATCAAAGAATATTTTACCAGGCTCTGACCGATTGAATCAAATTAATTTGGCCGATCCATCTAATTTCTTCAACCCCATACAATTAATATTTAATTTGGGATCGAATATTTATTCAACTATTTTGGAACAGGAACAGGACTTCCACCATTACAATAATCTACGTTGGGATGCTTGACAGATAGAAACATGATAAGTGATGCTGTCCCAAAATAACGTCGACCCTATGAAGCAATAGCTTGTTATCCATATATTATCTATAGCAATTAGAACGATGTGTTGTAATCGCTTCTGGCTACAGTTCAATTTATCAGGAGGCAGAAAACGTAGTAGCTAAGGACTTTTACATCGATGATCTGCTTTCTGGCACGAATGCCAAAGAATCTGAATTAAAATTAAAAAGAAACAACTGGTTGATGGTCTGCAGCAAAATGGGTTCCCATTCAGTAAATGGCGATCACTCTAAATTCCTAAGATAATAGAAGACAACGATAATAATACTTTAGGCCTTAAATAGAATTCCACTAACTTTATACCATTGCCTTTAATGTAGAAGTATCAAAAATATACGATCCACTCGGGAGGTTATGTCCGGTGGTAATTCTATTCAAAATAATGTTTCATCGACCTTGGATTATGGAGCTGGATTGGGACATGTTTCTTCGCACGACGCTGAAATTCCACGCAGCTATATCATCGTTTTGCTAATCTAAAAATTCAAGTGCATGCCTCAGAAAAGTCGTATTGTTGCGTCATTTATATTCGTTCGATTAGAAGTCAAGGCGAAATTATTAGTAACCTGGAATGTGGAAAAGGTAAAGTGGCACCAATGAAACAAATTGAAACTATGTGGAATATGCCTATCACCAAATCGAGATTTTAGCCTGAGATTCGACAAAAGTATCAAATGGCTGTCAGATATTTCGAGGAGATGGAAGAATTTTATTGTCAATCGGATGGTTTATATATTAGATATTTTACCACGCCATCATTAGAGATATGAACAAACAAGATATAATCCTGTCAATTTAATTACGAGAGGACTACACTCGACTAAACTGCAAGTGAGCTATGGTTTAGAGGTACACCCTAGTTACAACAAACAGACCAAAATTGGCAAGGTATTCAAGATTTATTGCAAACCAAACATTTTGCTCACTATCATCACCGAAACGAATCGTTAAATAGGAGCGTCAATTCTTGAAAATGTTTAAATATGTCGTCAAATTTTTTAATCTTGTTTTGAATTTCACGACGATTAGGTGTCAGTTTGCTATGTGACAAAAACTATGACTACACTTTGCACTACACACAATTATGTCAAAGACAAGCAACGAAACCCTAAGCAATTTTGTTTTATAATGTAAATAAAGCCGGTGTCGATTGCATGGATCAAATGGTTACTCATTTCACATCATAGAAACCACAAAAAGCCATCTTTTGCTGTAATACGTTAATGGCAACAAAAGATGTGACGCTAGACAAAATTTCCTAGCTACGTCATGTAACACATTGGTTCTCCCACTTATCGAAGAGCGAATTTGAAACGCTCACGTTCGGCCATGATATCGTTTTTCGAAAGGCCAATAAATGAAAGTTTTCAAGTTCAATTGAAATTATATTTTCCGTTCGTTTTCATTTGTCTCGTTTTCGTTTTATTCTTGGGTTTCAGATTACACTAGAAGAAGTGACTGGCCTTAGCGAAGCTGAAACATTCTAAAAGAAAAAGTATTGAAAAAATTATGCACACGGTGAAAAAACGCGCCGGAAAACTTGTTTTGTATGCATAAACAGACGTAAAGAGTGTAAAGCATAAAGATAACCACATTTCAACCGCTGTACATCGATGCTCTATACGATTTTAAAATTAATTAAAATTGTTAATTAAATAAAATAAAAAATTCTAAGGTTACGAAAGGTCAACATTCCACCGATCATTTAATTAAAAATTAAAACCCTTCAATATTACTCAATCGTATCCAATCACTAGATTTTAAATCAGGTCGTAAATATATTAAAACCAGATTAACCATAGATTAATTGAATTCGATTTAATTATATTATGATGACTATAATTAAAATTAATGATTATGCAAAACAACTCATGTTGAAGAATTAATTATTTAACCATCGATGATTTTAAGTCATAAAAATCGTATTAAAAGTCTTATGTTGATGTACTCGTATATAGGAAGTTTATGAATTATTTAAAGTCTACGTCAATTGGTTATGTGTACGTTACAAAAAATACAGACAACTTTTAATGGTAAAGGCAGGTAATTCACATTAAGTTTTGTGTGATTGTTTCGCTTCCGTTAATGGTATTGGTGAACCATATATAGGTTTATCTAAAAGGTTTTTTAGTACTGGGTTGATTATCTGAAATTATCCAAAACATTTGGTTTGTAAAATTCATGGGTCAAGTAACTGAATACTAGAGCGAATTTAAGGTCACCAAATAGCACTTAGTCGATATGGTTTGTGAAATGACAGAACAATATGGTCTGTGATTTAAAAAAAAACTTTCATAAAACTCATCCAGATCGGAATTGAATATTGCTGCTCCATCGACAAGTGCAAGTACAGCCAGGGAACCATTATCGATTCGAAGGGTCGACCTTTTGTAAGATTTCGAACCCAATATTTGTTCGATTGAGCATTTCAAACTCTTGTTTCAAGCTGTCTATGGAAATGTTTTGGTTCTTCCCCTTGATCAATATAATATTATTTGCGAAGCCGTTTGATGACAGAGTCTGTTGATGACAAACGAATCTTCATATGGAGGAGTCGGACCTGTACGAACTTTATCTACGCTCACGAAAACAAAATCACAGTTATCAAATGATTTTGGGATAAATATGTCATTTTGCTTAGATTACCGTGTAGATGTAAGTATAAAGTTTTGCATAGTTGATCGAAGATGGTCGATGATTGTGTCGCTATTTGGTCGTTGTGAAAAAGGATTTCCGATAAAGAATTCACCGGGTAGCCTAATATGGGTGGTATGCCCTAATATGGGTGGTATGTCTATGTACTTTGCATGTTTGACAAAATAAACAAGATTTTGTCCACCGAGTTATGTCTTGATTTATATTAGGCCAAAAATATTGAGATATAATAAATGTACATCTGTAAAGTGTCAAAGATGGTCGGACGTAATAATTCTGCAATGTATAAGGGTGGTTGTCGTCAATGTAGATTAAAATGAAGTCTAAGTCCCACACAATTCATTAATGAATCTTTGAAACGTTTGAGCGACGTTACTGAGCCCTAAAAGCATCCGAGTAAATTCGAAAAGACCAAATGGGATTGTGGCGATTGCCATTTTTAAAACATATTCGAGTGCGACAGAAATCATATGATAAGATCTGACAAGATCAATTTTACTAAAAATTGAACAACCTGGTAGGTGCTTACCGTCTTTAATTTGCCCGATTGTCGCCATATACCTAATTCTACCATAGGTTGAAATTATGTAAAGGCAGCTTTGTGACGTATGAGATCTATAGTCTTCGTGGCTACGACACTGAACCTAAAACAGCTTGCTGCTATAGATATTTATTGTGACGCCATTTTTATGACAATTGAATTTAGTGATAAAGTTTTTAAACGGAATTACGGAAAGGTCCGCACCGGTATCGACAAGAAATGTTAATTTATTATGGGTGTCATATATAAAAAGGCGACTGTAGTAGTATTAGTTGGATATGTTGTTCAGTATCCATTGTCAGAACAGTAAGTTTATTTTGAAAATTGCATGGTATTGTGCATCTTTGAGCATATTTACCGTATTTCCGATGGTACCCGCAATCGAATTTTAATTTTGGCGTGGTTGCCAATTTGAGCGATTTCTAACTGCGAGATCTGACAATGTTCGTTATTGGGTGCACTTTTTTTAGAAAGGTGATTTTTATAAAGTAAAAAAAAAAATACGTCAATAGGGTGTATCCAATATATTAACGAAATGCAAAATAATACACGAATATAAATGTCTAAAAATACCAACGGAACCCCAACGTGTCCCCACTACAATGTATATTGCATCGAACAATGAGGAACTTACTCGTCATTTGTAAATTGCTTGTAAATTGTATATTGCACGCCCGAACGATAATGCCACAGTAGAATCTCGCTTCAACTGTATAACACTAGAGCTTTAAGCCTTTCAGGTTTATATATTTACTGTAACTGCACAGCATTACATAGCAATGATGCAACGCACTATTGACTGCTTTGGAGTGGCAATAAATACATTTGGCCTATTATGAATAAAGTCTTATTAGGAATAATATTTTGTTTATTCTGCCGAAGTTCAAAAGTTCAAAGGAATATAAAATCACCTTTGAGACATTTCGAAATAGTTCCACCTAGTCGATTCGAACATTTCAATAAAGATTTAGCGGGACCACTTCCATATCATCCCTTGAATATACAATCATACCTACTACGATTTGGAGTTGAAGAGAAATTTAGTTTGATTCTAAGCGGTTCTAAAGCGGCAATATTTCAGTCCCATTGTAAAAATTTAGATAAAATCGGCTGAGTATTTAAAATGGGCGATGACATTTGAGATAAGAGTACATAATATTACGTCAGTAATTTGATGCAATTTCCTAATGTTGTTAATGAATTTAAAGTCTTATTTTAAAGTGTTATATTTTAACAACTTTTTAAAGTGTTAAACATTAAGCCAAAACATTTCTAGAACTAAAAAAATCTTATCAAGATAGTGTTAAAACAACGATCGTAAAATTATCTAAAAAAAACTATAAAATTTATAAATTTAAAGTCTTAAACTAGTTGCACTTACCAATGGCTGTAATTAATCTCATGTTGAACTCGTTCTATATTTAATTACCCTAGAGTTAATGTATCCTTTAGTCACACTTCCTAGAAAACAAAACAAAAACAGAATATTAAAATGGCATCATAAAGCCCAGAAGCTGCATTGGCGTTGAATTTCTAAATGACATTATTTTACCATAATGTTTTAAGTAAGATGATCGTGATGCACTTCAAAGCGGAATACTAAAGTATTTTTGTTGTGTGTGTGTGTTTTATTTATATCGCTTATTGATTGTGTAAACGATAGCTTAATGTGGCGAAACATGATTTTGTTGATTTAGTTTAATAGTTTTTTTTTGTTGATCAAGCTTCTTTAATCGGTTGGTTATATTTTTATATAATTCTTTGTGTGCGCATACAAAAACTGTTGGCAGTTTAATAATTTAAATATAGCTTTGATGCAGATATATTTTGTTTTTGGTTATATTAAATGCATAAACAAATTAGCAGATTAAATGTCAAATTAGGAAAACAATTTTTTGAAGTTGTTTTTTTTACAAATGTCAATCAAACATATTCGTGGCCTTCTACAATTCCTCCAAATTTTGAGTATGTTAAAAGTTTATAAAATGTTGACAACGAAAAATCGAATCGATACCAACTAACTTCATAATATTAGGTATTTTTTTAACATTATTCCTAATGATAATAAATAAATAAAAATTTTGATATTAAACTATAATAAATTTTTGCATTTCTATAAGATAAGACAGTAGGCAATTTTGAAACTGGCCAGTGGATGGTGGTTAACTTTAATGTTTAGTGCATCCAAAATTGGTAAATTTATTAAATAATAATTAAATTTGCTAAATATTTCCATATTTAGTCAGAATTTTGTGAAAAAAGTGATATCCTTTCAAAATTCGTAAATTCGTTAGAAAATATTTTTTCAGAGTTTCGATGAATATATATGATGTTTAGCCCTTACAAATTTTGGAAAGTCATTTGAAAATATTTGTCTAGACTTTTCATGAAAATAAGTAATGTATAGCCTATCCAAAATTGGTAAATCCATCAAAAAATATTTTTCGGAGTTTTTTTGATAAAATGTGATGTTTACAGCTCACTTCAAATTAGTAAATTCGTTAGAAAATATTTTTTCGGAGTTTTGATGAAATTTTTTCGGATGTATAGCCCATTCTAAATTGGTCAGTTTATTTGAAAATATCTGTCTGGACTTTTGATTAAAACAAATGAACATATAGCCCATTCAAAATTCGTAAATTCGTTAAATTTCGTATTTTTCGGAGTTTTATTGAAATAATGTGATGTTTACCAATTTTGGGTAGCCCTGTACTCAAAATTGGTAACCCTACGTCTCCACCTGATATAAATCATACCATTACCATTACCATACCAAATATTTTTTCGGAGTTTTAATCAACATTTTTTCGGATGTATAGCCCATTTTAAATTTGTCAATTCGTTTAAAAATATTTGTCTGAACTTTTTGTGAAAATATGTGATGAAATCACTATTAAGCCTTTCCCAAATTAGTAAATTAGTTATAAAATATTTTTTCTGTGCTTTGATCAAAATAAGTGATATTAAGTTTTTCCAAAATTGGTTAATTCGTGGGAAATATATTTTCGAAGTTTTAATGAAAATAAGTGATGTAAAGCCCATCCAAAATTGGTAAATTTAATAGACTTTTTTCGGAGTTTTCATCAATAAGTGATGTGAAGCCCATCCAAAATTGATAAATTCATTAGAAAATATTTTTCGGAGTTTTGATGAAAATTTTTTCGGATGAGACCATTTTAAATTGATCAATTCATTTAAAAATATTTGTCTGGACTTTACATGAAAATAAGTGTTGAAATCACTATAAAGCCTTTTCCAATTTGGTAAATTCGTTATAAAATATTTTTTCTAGGCTTTTGGTCATCAATATAAGTGATATTATGTTTTTCCAAAATTGGTTAATTCGTGGGAAATATATTTTGGAAGTTTTAATGAAAATAAATGAAAATAAGTGAGTTTTTCGGAGTTTTCATCAATAAGTGATGTAAAGTCCATCCAAAATTGGTAAATTCATCAGAAAATATTTTTCGGAGTTTTGTTGAAAAAATGTGATTATTACACCCCATCCAAAATTGGTAAATGCGTTATAAAATATTTTTTCGGAGATGAAATTTTTTTCGGATGTATAGACTTTTGATCAAATCAAATGATGTATATAGCCCATCCAAAATTCATAAATTCGTTAAAAATTATTATCCTGAACTTTTCATGAAAATAAGTGATGTGTAGCCCATTCAAAATTGATAAATTCGTTAGAAAATATTTTTCGGAATTTTATTGAAAAAATGTGATGTTTACAGCCTTAAAATTGATAAAATCACTTAAAATTGATAAAATCGTTAGAAAATAATTTTTTGAAGATTTGATGAACCTTTTTTCGGATGTATAGCCCATTCTAAATTTGTCAATCCATTTGAAAATATTTGTCTGAATTTTTTACAAAAATAAGTGATAAAATCACTATAAAGCCTATCCCAAATTGGTAAATTCGTTATAAAATATTTTTTCTGAACTTTTGACCAAAATAAGTGATATTAAGTTTTTCCAAAATTGGTTTATTCGTGAGAAATATATTTTCGAAGTTTTGATGAAAATAAATGACTTTGTCGGAGTTTTCATCAATAATTGATGTGAAGCCCATCCAAAATTCATAAATTCGTTAAAAATTATTATCCTGGACTTTTCATGAAAATAAGATATGTATAATCTATTCAAAATTTGTTAATACATTTGAAAATATTTTTCTGGACTTTTGATCAAAACAAGTGATGTATAGTCCATTCTAAATTCGTTAGAAAATATTTTTTCGGAGTTATGATGAAAATAAGTATTGTATACCCATTCCAAATTCGTAAATTTCGGAGTTTTGTAAAAAAAAGATGTAAACTTATCCAAGATTGGTAAATTCGTTAGAAAATATTTTTTGGGACTTTTTATCGACGAATCCTGTAAGTATTGCAGTGCCCGTATTCTTGAAATCGATGGAACAAATTCTTCAAAGAACATCTATCAAATGATTAATATCTATATCAAAATGGTCAAGCCATGCTGAAGCCTTTGATCTTGCTACAAGTGAGCTACAAAATGAACAAGAAAGGAATTCAATTCTATCTTTTAATTATTTTGTACATTCTAAAAACACTCAACTCGATTTATTTTTAAGTATCATCTGAAGCAAGACATCAGAGATCTTGTTCTAATCGTAAGTGACTGACATATAGTAAGCAACATAATGCTTTGTTTTGTTTCATTTGTAAAGGGCTTTCTTTCCAACTTCTCTTCAACTTTTCTCTTTCTAGTTCTGATACTATAGTTCATGTGTTTGAATTAAGAGTTTTTGATTAAAGTACCAATAATCAAAATCGGACCACTTGCCTGATTTTTATGGTCAAAATGATTTATGAAAATGAACTGATATTTTGCAGCCGTATCTGTGCAATGTCAATGACGAGACAATGTAATAATGTCATCCCATTTTGGTGACATTCATTACCTAAGGTTATTATTTCTTGAAGTGTTTTTAATTAAACAAAATTGACGCTAAAATGTTCAATTAGACTAACATATCAAGCCATAACTACTAATACCATTGAAAGATTTACCAACGCTAATTGGTAAACGATATACACAATTTATCAGTTTCTTAATAAACGTAGGATTTTCGATTACATTTAAGTGCATAACTACTTCTTTTCGGTTTTGCTTTAACAACAATAAAACATCGTTTCAACACCAAACTACTGTGTATGCAAATCAAACCGGCAGTAAATCATATTCTCATAATCAAAAGACATTAGACCGAAAAAAAATTTTTTTTTGTAAATTATCTCATATTTTTGTATATTTACCTACTCAGTCGTACACACACATATGTGGTCAAGGTGAATCAAGAAGATTGGTTTGCATATAGAAGAAGTTGGAAAGAAAGATTGATTATACTTGAACAAAATATAAACAAATAACGAAAAATGAACTCAATTAGCTGGAATGTACGAGTATTTTTGATAGACGCGCGTATAAACATCAATAAAAAAATTGTTCGTTTCATTTACGAGAGAAATATGATTGATCTTAAGAGGTCTTTACGCTTTATACGTATATACTAATTTATGTAAATAAATAAGGAAGTTATTTACAAGAAACAGATTCATTGATGACGATTCGTCTGATGATGATGCAAATTTTTTTTTCTTTCTGTTAATTTAAAACAATTTGAATGTCAAGTCCTTCTTTCACTTTGCTGTATATAATGAGATACAATTTGGCGGTTGTTGAATTACAATATACACAAATTATAAATATTTTCATTAACTAATCACCGGAAAATTGAGGTTTCCCAAACCGAATACGGTAATATATCATATAATAATGTTATGTAGATGAGAGGATAATAAAAAACATGATCCAAATATAAATAGTTAAATGGCCTCAGGATAAATTTGCAATTTTTTTTTTTTAAGTTTAGTTGGGGTAAAAACCATGAATAACAACCCACTCTATATTCGTACCTTATACATCATGTACATCCGCAACCAACTATATAGTGTGTGGTTATTGTGGGTGCCAAATTAATTTTAAACTTTGTACTCTGTAGTATACAACATTATACACTCGTACAATATATGAATATTGAAACGGATTTTGGCCTATATTCATACTTAGCCCGTATTTACATAATTTGAAGGTTGAGATTTCGAATAATTTATTTTAAGATCATGCTGAGAAAAAAAAAATAATATTCTAATTTAAAAATGAAACGAAATTTTTTGTCGAATTTGTGGAATTTTAACAAAATATTTATGGAATTTTTATTGATTTTTTTGGTTTGGGATTAAAAAAAAATCTTTCGTATTGAAACTTATTTAATAATTTTTAAGGATTGCCTTTTTCTTTTAATCTGCGCTATAGACGTTTTGCGATTGATGTTTACCAAACTCTTTCACAGGTGTCACGCAGTTGTTTCTCGCTTATGCTTATGTTAAACAGCAATATTATAGAAATTAAGTATACGCTTTTATCTCAACCATTTACATAGTTTTTTTGGATTTAGAAAATATATGGCAGGTAAAATTTTTTTCAGCTGAATCACTAATTTCGCGTTTTCTTTAGATTATAATGTAATAAAGGATCCCTTGCATTGCTCGATAGGCTATAGTTAAAAAAACCGGCGATTTAACAGGAAATAACCTCATAATAATCGGAAAGTAATTTCAATAAAATATTAAATTTACGTTAATATTGACATTTACGAGGGTGAAACAAAATGTCTTACAATATCATATGAAAAAAAAGTGAGTGAGACAACTGTATATTTTTAATAAAAAAAATGTTTCGCGATGTAACTTATAGTAACAAAAGTCGATGTAAATTTTACAGTTCGTTTATTTTGGGAGAGACACAAAAAACAAAAGGGACCATAATTTTTTTTAAATTTTATAATTGAAATAGCTTCATCACTAGAAGGTCTTTTTTGTTATACTATCATCCATCAATCATTGGGATCCGGAATCCATAAAGTATTGATGTAATGGGTTAAACGTTGTCAACCAGCACCAAAGAAATTCAATCCGTTGGTAACAATTTTGGCAACAATTTTTTGGATTGCTGAAATAATATTGGTGATTAATTATATGCCTACGAAAGCCATAATTAATAGGCATCCGTTACGCAGAGGTTTCACAAAAATTTAAAAAGTGATCCGGGAAAAAAGGCCAAAGAAAAAAACCTTACTTCTTCACGACAATACACCAGTAACAAGGCTAATGTTTCGTGTGTCTGTTCTGGAGTCAAACAGCCATTTGCTAGTGATCAGATTACTCAGTAACTAATCATATTGAACCAAAATACATGAATTTTTAATATTTTAGTTAAAATAAAAAAATGCGACAACGTTAATCTGGATTTAATATAAAGAGTAGGTTACAGAATCCGGTATTTTATATTTATATTTTAATCAACAACAAAATATCGATTATAAATGTTTGTTTTATAAATCTACGACCATATTATTTGATCGCTTAGGCTATAACTCAATTAAGTCAATAAAAACCAGGAGTTCAACTCAGCAATCGCTTTATTAACTCGCATTCCAACCTGTTTAAATTTTTGTTTTTTTGATTAATTGATTAGATATCAGATTTAAAGATCACGATGGTATTAAATGTCAAGATCGCATTTGAAGCTAGTATACCAGATTATCGTGTGTTTGTATAATTACACTCGCAAACAATTGTGACGAAGTCATATGGTTATATGTCAAATAGATTATTGATTTGTTTTGCTATATTAGTTATACATAGTTTGGTTTACGGAGAATAAAATCCAAGGGTAAAGAAATTTCAATAGATTTTTAAAATTTTAGAGTTAAGTAATAAGTTTTAAAAAAATATTTTTTATCATGTTTAGATATAATGTCCATTAAAGCGATATTATAGATATTTAAAAAAAAATCAGACATATCCTCCAAATATCTCGTCTTCAACAAAATGATTTCGAAACCAAAATTTCAGCAAAGAACGAAAAGTTTCAACATTTCGAAATATAGTACGAGACACGTCAATAAACTAACCTCCGAATTTATTTGATGATTTATTGGACGATAGCGACAATAATTCGAATGATATATCATCCGATTCAAACTTTTATTCTTTAAACCAAGTTTCCAAAATTTTGTTTAAAATCAAAAACAAAAGGTAGCTACAAAATTAATACATTTGATTTAAATTTTATAGGCAAACAGGTACTCCAAGATCATTAAAAATTAGATGAACTCGAGGTAATTGTTATGCAAATCGAAAAAATACATAGATCTTGGTTGGCCGCTTTTTGCAATAACAGAATTAGGCGAACAGCTTCTGCAAGATTTTGCAGAACCGCGTGAAACAATTGATATGCATATGCAAATCTACAACAGATTTTTTGAAGGTTTAAGAGGAGAAAACATATGTGTGACATGTGTACTGCTCCGGTAATTTCTTAAATCAATTGTAAAGAAATACGGGCAGCATTATTAAGCGCGGTATAGTATAAACGTTGATCAAAGAAAATATTGCATCTCTACAATAATATACGAACATGTGTAAAAATTAAAATTCGTTTCATCAACAGCAAACAACATTTAATCAGTACTGGTTCTTGGCAAAGCATGATCGAAGAGTACGGCACTCCAACAGGGAGTCATAGTTGTATTCATCGTCATCACCGATCGTAATCAGATGATGAAAAATCCCTTTTACAACCCACCTCCGTTGGGATTCGAACCCGGTACCTCCCGTCCCAAACACCGCAGCTTTCATTACTGCGCCAATTGTTCGGTTTTGAAAAAGTTACTATTAAAATACATTCAACGAGCAGGCACCATTTACAACACTTTTGATATCAAGGAAAGGTACAAGCAGTTTACCATAAGCAGTATTGATATTGATATTGATATTGATATTGATATTGATATTGATATTGATATTGATATTGATATTGATATTGATATTGATATTGATATTGATATTGATATTGATATTGATTTGATATTGATATTGATATTGATATTGATATTGATATTGATATTGATATTGATATTGATATTGATATTGATATTGATATTGATATTGATATTGATATTGATATTGATATTGATATTGATATTGATATTGATATTGATATTGATATTGATATTGATATTGATATTGATATTGATATTGATATTGATATTGATATTGATATTGATATTGATATTGATATTGATATTGATATTGATATTGATATTGATATTGATATTGATATTGATATTGATATTGATATTGATATTGATATTGATATTGATATTGATATTGATATTGATATTGATATTGATATTGATATTGATATTGATATTGATATTGATATTGATATTGATATTGATATTGATATTGATATTGATATTGATATTGATATTGATATTGATATTGATATTGATATTGATATTGATATTGATATTGATATTGATATTGATATTGATATTGATATTGATATTGATATTGATATTGATATTGATATTGATATTGATATTGATATTGATATTGATATTGATATTGATATTGATATTGATATTGATATTGATATTGATATTGATATTGATATTGATATTGATATTGATATTGATATTGATATTGATATTGATATTGATATTGATATTGATATTGATATTGATATTGATATTGATATTGATATTGATATTGATATTGATATTGATATTGATATTGATATTGATATTGATATTGATATTGATATTGATATTGATATTGATATTGATATTGATATTGATATTGATATTGATATTGATATTGATATTGATATTGATATTGATATTGATATTGATATTGATATTGATATTGATATTGATATTGATATTGATATTGATATTGATATTGATATTGATATTGATATTGATATTGATATTGATATTGATATTGATATTGATATTGATATTGATATTGATATTGATATTGATATTGATATTGATATTGATATTGATATTGATATTGATATTGATATTGATATTGATATTGATATTGATATTGATATTGATATTGATATTGATATTGATATTGATATTGATATTGATATTGATATTGATATTGATATTGATATTGATATTGATATTGATATTGATATTGATATTGATATTGATATTGATATTGATATTGATATTAATATTGCTATTGATATTGATATTGATATTGATATTGATATTGATATTGATATTGATATTGATATTGATATTGATATTGATATTGATATTGATATTGATATTGATTGATATTAATATTGATATAGATATTTAATAATATTGGTATTGTAACAGAACAAATCCCTATTCGAAACTCATGTTACCGGGGCTGTTTATTGTTTATGAATTAATACCGCTAACTTAAACTAATTTGTTTATTTATGCTTCCAATATTGAATTAGGTATATTTAATCGATAATAATATCGAAGAAGCAATTACTCTGGAAGTCTAGATATTCAGTTAAATCGGTAGGTAAAATAGAATTTCGAAAACGAAATAAAATATTGATTTCTTTTGATTCAAAACAGTTTACATATGCGCACTTAATCAAAACTTTGGAGTTTAAGGAAACTTTTAAATCTTGCATATATTCCCAGGTTATTTTAAAATTTTCCGTCATTTAAAAAAGGATAACTTTTTCGGGGAACACGAGTGTTACATTACTTCATTCTTTGAAGTAAATTATGCTATAAGTGCATAACAAAGTGTAATAACATAAAAATGAACTTGATTGATGAAAGTTTACGTTATGTCTTGCCTTTGATATAGTTACCGCATTTATAGAAAAATTACCCAGTTCAAAGAAGTTTTTTCAATGCTACACTAACAAAGTTTAGGATATTAATCAAGTTAGATCAGTTCCGAATTGATGGAGTATGTTGGTTCTCGAAAAGGTAAAGCAGCTGTTTATGTTAAGTACATGTCCATTGTTTCATTTTTCATTTTCTTGATAAATTGTTTATACTTTTGCCAGAAAATGGAAACATTGTGGCATATTTACTTCGATATTTTTTGTCGAGAGATCTTTTAAACGGATTTTTATTAACGTCTGGTATCTTTCTAGCATTTTTAGCAAATTTTAACATTCTCTTTATCAAAGCATTTGAAGTTCTTTGACTCATCCGTTATAAATATTTACTGATTATTATATCAAATCTAAAAGTGTGCCACAAATCGAAAATTAAACAAATCCGAAAATTACCAGACGGATAATATATAAATAATGTGAGTTTCATGCCATAAATGGAAATTTATTCCATAAATCAAAAATTTAAAAACATAGAACATAGATGGTTAGCTAATTATAACGACCATTTATGCCAAAAATTTTACATGACCTTGGGTTGCGTTTCCTCAGTCACTGAACCCAACACAATCCCCTAATGGACTGAACTTATCTAATTTCCACAACGTTATAATTTAATTTCAACTGATTGCATTTATAACCACGAGACTGAAAGTCTAACAAAAATAAAGACTGATCAACAACAACGTGATTCTGTTAAATCGTTTAGTTTATCAAACATTTTTACATCGTATCCCACTATTTTAATTTATGATAATCTACCATAAGTTACTAAAAATAACAGGTTTTAAGACGATTATGATTACTATTTCCAGAAATAAATTGGTTCAGCATTTTTATTTGAATTCAAAGTTTAACCAACATTTTAATAAGTCTCTAAAACTATGTAAATATTTGATCTTAATTTGAATTGAGAATTGAATCGTATATGTTTTAAAACACGTGTTATCCAGCCAGTTTAAGTATTATGAGCTCGTGTACTTTTTTTCATTTCTTTCCACCCCAAACAAAAAATTTTCTACAAAAATCCTTTCGAACAAAATTCGTATTATTATGCTTTTTTGAAAATATTTAATTCCACAACGATTATCGCTTCCACGAATTAAATTCAATTTAATTTCACTGTGCACCTTTATTTAGACTGGAAAAAGCTCTTTTTCCACAAAACAAAATTTTACTCGTTTCGTTCATGTTTTTAAATTTTTTTTTTTTTAACTTTATTGTTCGCGCACAACCAACATAAATACATAAACCGAACAACACGTTTTTCAGCATAATACTACCACACAATCATAAATTCATCGACAAAACCAAATACTATAAAAATCACCTGGCTGTGCGCAAAACTGCTAACATAAAATATTCAAGTTTGTTTTGTGTTTGTCCCAAAAATTAAAAATGTTAAAATTTGAAAAGTTTTTCGTTTTAAAAAATTAAAAAAATAAAAAAAAAAAAAATCATAAACAACAAAACTTTCAATTTGATGAATATAAATTTATAAAACTTTTTCCAAACTTTTTTTTTTTTGTATTTTTTTGAATTTTTTGCCTCTTAAATGTTTGATTAACTAGAGAAAATATTCACTTAAATTTTAGTAAAACAAAAAATCACTTTTTAAGGAGGTTTGGTATCCTTGCTTAAAACAACACTTAAAGCTTCATCACACAACCAAATTTTCCACTTTCAATTTATATTTTAATAATTATTCCGCTTTGAAGTGCTTTAGGCAACTTATATAGGTGCACATATACGTACTTTAGTAAAATTCTCGTTTCTTTCTTAAAATATTTTAAAGCTCGTTTAAAATAGCTCGATATTTAAAAGCGCGATATGATGATGTTCATAAGTTCAAACGCGAATCGGAACTGAACCAAAAGTCGATAAGTTTTTTACTTTTTTTTCTAATAATTTGTTAAAAATAAAAATTAAATACAAAAAAATTATGTTGTCTCTTCTTGTGCTTTTGTCGTTGTTGGTTTTCTTTAGTCGTTTAATTTTACTATACATGATCATGGTGATGATGATGTTGATGATGATAATACAAAAACGACGATCAGAGATGATGATCGTTAAATTACTTTATGAATATATTAAACACCACAATCATTAGTTTTTTTTTCTTTGATAAAATAAAAGTAAAACTTATTTTTTTTTGTTTTAGTGATCTCAACTAAATATGATCCGCTAAGATCGTGTTTGTTACAGATTTTAAATATTTTGTGGTACGATTCAACGTAATTCAATTACGTTAATTTGAAATAGACATGACGATGAGTTTAAAAATATTTTGCTAAATGTTAGTTGTAGAATGTTGGTTTCGACCATAGTGATATTATGGTCATCATCACATTGATGGAAAAAAATTTTTAATGAACTTTAATCACCTTAGTAATTGTTAAATGTTTTTTTTTGTTGTTGTAATTGTCATTACACATTTTTTATACAATAAGATGTTATGAAATGTGTTTATTGATTCATTTACATATATGGTTTTCCAATTTGAATATCAGCATTTCCAAAACCTCGAGTTGGACCACCATCAGGGAATGATTGTCTTCGAAAACAATTAATCATATTCAGTAATGATTGATTAAAATTCAGGAAACTTAATTCCAAATTAAAACTCGACCATTGAAAATGGAAAACCCTTTAAAATCTTAATCGATTAATATTTTTTGTTGGTAAGTTAGTTTGACGGTTAAATGCAGATAGTTCAATATTGTTTTTAGTCTTGAACGACCATGGGAAATATTATAATGTACAACGAAAAGTTCGTTAACAGGTATATTGAACGTGTTTTACCCGCTTATCCGTATGCCAATTTATTACGATGTTAAGCATAGCCAAAGCTGTAATTTATTGATTTTCAAGGTGTTTTATCACCAACGTAATCCATCAGGATATGTTTAATCCATGAACTGTTATATTTTTATACTGACCCACTCCAAGGTTTAATATTCATTGTATGGATTGATAGTCTTATCCGCAAATATCTTATATACGTCTTATTCGTTAAGGTATATCGAAAAAGCTGGAAGATTCGTGCAGGATTAAATTTTCGGTGTTTAGTAATTGGACTGTAGGACCAAACTTTAGGATCTCATCTTCTATAATGACGGGCCTATTCCTAAGCAGGACTCCTACTATAAGGCATTAAATGATACGGATGTTTTTCTTTTCATATTTTTGATATGTAAATCGAAGTTAAGATTATTGGTAATTATGATTCCAGAGTATTTAACCGAACCCACAACTGTTAGTTTAAGGTCTTGGATAGTTATGGGAGTAGCTTTTCTGAATTTGTTTGGAATCTTTCTTCTAGGGGTTAACGTAATTAATTGAATTTGGTTTTATCAATGGTTATTTTCTATTTTTTTAATCCAAAATTTCTGACAGAAATGATTTAAATTTTTGATGTTGAAAGTTTTGAGTATTCGGTCCAATTTTAGGCACGAACTTGAAACACTCTAAAGCGGTTTTAATATCTAAAGCGGATTTTAGTGTAAGGTCGTTTAGGAGATTAAGTTTATAGTACAAGTGATGTCTAAAACTATGCCAGTCGACATTCCTATAGTCAAAGGTATTTGCAACCTGTGTGACTTGGAACAGGTTATAATATTCATTGAAACCTTTGAAAATTACTGGGTCACGTAGCATCTCCTCAGGGGCACCGATTTGGGAAACTTAATTGTAACTTACCAGTTTTGCAGAATTTGAAAAGTTGTTTACCGGCTTTTGATGATTTACAATGCTGCTTCTTTAAATAACATTGCTGTTTGAGCAGTTACTTTTTTGAATGTCAACGTATTGGTTTGTTATTGTTTTGAGTAAATTCATTTGGCCATGAGAGGTCACCTCCAGGATTATTGAAGGCAAATTTTTTTTCTGATTCTTTAAGCATACTATATGCTTCATTTTGAAGATTGTTGCAATAAGGAAGGTTCTTGTTACGAATATGTTCAGAATAAAAAAAACTTTGATGTTGAATCTCTGATTAAAATGAAACCAAGTAAGCGCTCGCTCATCCAATTTTCAGCTTAATTCTGTTTTTATCCAATTTGTACACGTCCATTACTGTTTCCATTTGAGATATAAACACAAAAATATCCTCTTCACTTTCCTCACAAAATATCGGAACGAATGTTGAAATTTCGAAGTTTTTGACAGGGTTTCTTGTACCCTATAACATTCATTGCTTTATGCATTCCTTTACATCAGAATCACTGATTATAGATTTATCATGTGCATCAATATCTGATTCGTTTCCAACAACAATTTTACAGGAGTTTTTCTTTTGCTCATTTTGAAATAATTGATAAAATAAAACTTTTTGAGCTTTTGTTTTTTTAAATTGTATTTTAAATTCACGAAACTCCAATACAATTCACCTTAATAAAATCATAAATTGTTTGTTTTTTTTTTTTTTTTTTTTTGGTAAAATACGCCTACTTGACCAACAAATTCACAAAATAAAAAAATAACACCATGTGAATTTTAACGCAAATCACCATTTATTGCAATCATCAGTATCAAATATTCCACTTCTCAACTTTAGCCACCAAAAATTATTCATTGTTCTTTTTTTTGTATATAATATCTATTTCATGCTAATCGCTTTTCCAACTCAAATAACTAACTGAATAACTCCTTTCATTTATTTCTTCTATAAATCTTGTTTACTATGATTAAAATATTTGAATTCAAATTTATAGACTACTACAATTAAGACATTCTATAATATTTTAAAGTGAAAAAATCCGTGTTCAAATTTAGGTTTCCTCACTCATTGCACTCTCAATAAACACAAAATACTAAAATGTATAGGAATTACATAATCAAAAAATAATATTATTTAGCACGAAAATTAAATGAACTAATCATTAAACAGACAAAACACGACAAACACCAATGTTGTGGTGTAAAATTATTGGATGTTTGATGGAAAAGGAAGCAATTAAATTTTCCAGACGTTCATCGACACGAATAATTCCAAGGTTATCAAAAATGGGATCTAAGGACTTTAGACTGCTGATTCTATTGATCTGCTTTTTGGATCATTCATTGAATGATTTTTTCTTTATAATATTTTAACTACTCATGCTTGCATACTTTATACAGTGCCTATAACAATCCGTCTCTTTACAGGTAAACTCCATGGGATGTAGATATTTCTTGAGATTTAAATATGGTGATGAATCGCAGTATGTATTCTTTTTCGTTAAAGTTACAATTCAATTTTTGAAGAGGTCAACCATCGATTGATTAAAAAAGCCATATTCATATTAGTAAAGTTCATGTGGTATTAAGCCTCGAGAGGCACAATCTGCTGGGATGTCAGATGATGAAACATTATGCCATTGATTGCGTGATATTGATGATATCATTTCTTTAGTTATTGACCCACAAATGTGCTCCAACGTCTGAGGTGACTAAAAAGCCAATCTAAAACAATTTTAAAGTCAGACGAGGCATTAACTTTATATATTGCTTTATAAGTATTGTGCTGGATTGATTCAGTCAGGTTATTAAACAACACTGCAGTACAAAGTTCAAGTCTAGGTAGAGAAAATTGCTAGATTGGGCCACTTTACTTTAGCGCAGATCAAATGAGCAAGCACTATTACTTTGGATATTTTTAATCTCATTTAGACCAATGCTCCGCATGCATTTTGACTGGCATCGGAGAATCCGGAAGTTTGAATTTTATGACATTTGTTTGACTGGAAATATCTAAATATTGAAATAAGTTTGACATGCTGTGATTCACTTCGAATTTTCTGTTTGTGAATTGTGGTTCAGATGGTTTGTTATCATGATTTTCGGTGATTTCATAGAAAGCAACTTCTCAATAAAACGGCCTCTGTTGGAAATTTTTACATTTTCAATCAAATGTCTCGCGAAAGGTCTTATGGGGACAAGCTGGTTTTATCAAAATTAAGATATATCATTTGTTTACAGCATCTACACCAAATAGAATCCCAATGGTTTTTGCAATACAGGTCCATTCGTCTTTATTTTAAACTACCGAGGTCTCAGTAGATTAAAAAAATGGTCGGCACCAATCATGACATCTACTTCAGCAGATCTACTTCAGCAGATTGAATTATGGATCAACCAGCTGGAGAATCGCTTAACTCGTCACACGCAAATAATGATTGATTATTTGCACTCACAGTCGTTATAACTTAGATGGTTTCTATAACTTAAATGGTTCTTCTTAGGATGGCGAATCAATTTGATGATGTCATAAATTCAATTAGAATGACTTGCATATAGCAGGTGCTCAATGTGGCGATGAAATTTGATGTTTAAAAGTTCGAACGGCTCGAAGGACCGTATTAAGGGCACTTTCAATACACACACTATTCTAAAACATATATAAACATATAAATAATTATGTAGCACGAAAATTTAATGAAATAATCGTTAAACAGACAAAACACCTCACAACACTTTCAATTCACAAAAAATTATCTATTATCATTCGCCCATTCTTCTTTGAAACACAAATTTCAAGAACCAGTTTGCATCCTTGATACTTGAATGGGCTGAGCTTACCATCATTCTTCGACAGAATTCTTTGATAGGCACAAAATTATAGAACAATAAAAAAAATAGGCAATACGCTATGAAGACGTATCCTTCCAGTGGATGGAAAAATTTTGTTTAATATTTTCTGGCTGATTTTTGATTGTCGGGAGTGTTTTACTATTGGAGTTTAACTGTTTAACTATTTTCATCTGTTTTGGCAAATGATTATTTGACGAATAATAGTCATCTTAAAATTATTTTTGTCTTAGAATAATTCCATTTCATTAACGAGATTTTCTTATGCTAACATTCATTCTGCAGATAATATCATATTATGAATAGCGGTTACCAGGCCACAATGCAAAAAAGCATATTTTCAAATCAGGAATTCAAAAAGTAAAAGTTCTGAATCACTTTATCAGGATTTATAGCACCCACGATTATAATCATACAATTTGATGATCAAATTTTTTTTTTACTTTCATCTGTAAATGAAATTTAAATTTAAATTTTACCACAATATTAGGAAATTTTAATAATAAAATAAAATTTCTTAAATTTGAATAACGTTAACCAAACACTTTGCTTAAACTCGTATTGTCTATAGTGATATGTATGTATATGTATATATACAAAAGTTCACTATCAAGGTTATCTAATCTGCGTAATTATCATAAAGCATTCATCATTTTATAGTGAGATTTTCATTTTTTCATTTTTTTGCTCTAAATCCCATATTTAAAATATACTGGATCCGCAGGGTTCATTATCTTGTGTATATTTAGTGCAGAATCAACTAAAATTTAATTCCACACCTACCCTTGGATTATTTTTTATATACTTACGAAACTAAAACAAAAACCAAAATTCTCATCATCGTTTTCATTTTCATTACATAAAAAAAAATATATATATTTTCCCAGTATCAAACGGTAAATAAACACCTCCGAAAAACAAAAATTCAATAAAACTTTATTACAGTTACTGTACCCAACCAGTATATTTTAACAGACACGTCTGAAACTTAAAGAAGGGGGAAAAATGAAATTTTCATTTGAAAAAAGCTCAAAACGCGCGGAAACTATATATACACACATAGATATATTTATTCATGTAAAGAAAAGTATTAAAGATGGGAAAAGCAAACATCTCATTAAGTATGTAACAAATAAATATATAAGAAAACATTATATTTGGTTCTTTGACAAATAAATCAATCACGAATTACATTTTTTTTTTTGACTTTTATTATTTACGAAAAAGAGAAATTTTCCAAAAAAAAAAAAAAATAAATAAGTTTTTCATTTAAATTTTAGATAACCTTTTGGAGTTCATCAAAACAAAAACGTAACGAAGACGCGTCTTATCAAATTCTTTGAACATCAAATTCGAATGACAAATTTCTCTTTCATTATTGATCGTAACTTTATAACTGTATACGACAGCGATCGATAAAAATCAGAGAATATCAAAATACATGAAATCTTAGATATTTTGCTGTCCACATGCTCATTTAATACACAAATCGGAAAGTAAAAACTTAGGTTTAATTTGTTGTTATGGTTATTGTTGTTGTTGTCAACATAAAATTGATATGCAACAATTCTAGACATTTATGTTCAACGGAATTTGAAACCCGTGTATACTTTATTTGAAATTGTGAGAAAATTGGAAAATTAAATTGGTAATGTTTTGGACCATGCGTATTACAAAGCACTCTTAATTCCTTAGAAGAGGCGCAACTTCTAGTGGGAGTTGTTTTTAAAACATTGTTAAATGTGCATTCCCGTAATTATATATATACGTTCTTTACGTCCCACCGCGCGAAATAAACATGCCATCAAATTACTCACGAAGATTGTCAACTCAACGAAGATTGTGGTATGTGCTATGTAGCACGTATCTCGCTGGCCCGTTTTACCTTCGATAGAGAATTGTCTTACGCTACTGAGCAATTCACAACAAATTTGACAGATGGTGACTTAACAACATGGCTGCTATGATGATTATGACTTAGCAAAACCATTAGAAAATTATAAGTCTACACATATTCAAAATATAGTGCAAGAAATGTAACTGTTTGTGTGGATATACCTTTATCTGTCATTTAAGTTTAGTGTGATACTGGGGTAGTCGAGCATATAAAATGTTAATGTATTAAATAAAAAAAGGTTTTCTTCCGGTCTCGCTTATTATATGAAACAGACGTATTCTTGTTGACCTCTTGTTATGGGCCCAGATTTCCATAATAAGTGTCGTTAAAAAGGAAACAAAACAAAGGAATTGTCTATAAAAGGAAAATTCCTGGAAATTGCAAATAATGTGACAGGCAAACGATTTAAAGGCAAGATCGGAAATTATTTCACTGTTAGAGAAGCAAAATTATTTGTACAGCGCAAATACAAAAACCGCGAAACAAACACGCCCATGTCAAGGGCTTTTGAAGATAGTAGCTTGTATAGACGAGTAACCTTTCTGAAAGAATTAGTCCAATTGAAGTTGTCTGATTGGGGATTACAATTTCAAGTTCCAATGTCATTCGTGCGGTCAGATGGGACATTTCGCTTGAGATTATCAAAAGAAAAAGGCCAAAAAATTAAAAATATTAAAATATCTAGTATATGACATTTCTGTCTAATAAAATCTGTTCTAATAAAAATAGAGTATATCGTTGAATAAAGATGTCCTTCGCAAACAAAGGGAAATTACAAATTGATTGTGTTGGTTAAGTAAACATAACCCTTTTGAGTATGGAACGTCGAAAACAAATGCAACGTTGACGAATGTTCATGTTCCGGGTTTGTGTGCAAATTGTAAGCCGCAGATGATGCATTTGATAAAGAAAATTGCTATATAGCAACGACGTCATTGGTTAGCGACATGTAACGGCTGGATTGTGTATTGCCAAACTGTGAAAATAAATGTGAAATTTCAATGAATAAAACGGCAATGAGTGGCAGAATATAGACAATAATTTGTGGTATCAGAGGTCAGAACATATTTCTGGCGTAAATTTAAAAAATGTTTATGGTGCCTTAATTGGCGTAAATTGTAGCATAGGAAGCAACAATAAATGAATTGTTTGCATTGAAGGGAAGCAAAACCGCGCTTCATTTAAAGATGTTGGTAATCGTGCTGAATACTTGTCCGATTTGGTTCATTGCGAGGTCCGTGGTACCCTGGGAGAGCGGTCATTTTCTCTTCCAAAATATTTTGCTATATTTGTAGATGATTACAGCAGAAAAGTATTTGTTTTTCCGTTAAAAGAAAAAAGTCAATTTTTTAGATTTTAAAGCTCTTGCCGTTTTTTGGCGAAAAGCGGAATTGTTCGTCAAAAAACAGCAACGATATTAAGCGTACCATTATAAGACTTATATGGAACAAGTTTGGTGTATGTTAATCGATTTCGGCTTGAGCAAAAAGTTTTGGACCTAAGATTTATAAACAGCAGCATATTTGATAAACCGAATTCTATACAGAAACATGCGATTGACTACACCAGAAGAATTTTGGTTAAAAACTAAACCAGATTTGACGCCTTACGAGTATTTCACAGCGCAGATAACTTGACCGGATATTTGCTATGCAATCAATTTATTGAGTCGATATAGCTAAAATTCTGAAAATGCACATTGGGCAGCAGCCAAGCATAAGCTACGATACTTGAAAGTAACGATCAATTTAAAGTTGGTTTATCAGAAGCCTTTAGAGGCTATTGTGATGCAGATTGGGCTAATGATCTCGACGAAATAAAATCGACCACTGGCTATTTTTACACAATGCTGGCTACAGCGGTTTCTTGGAGATCAAAACGTCAACTAACTGTTGCACTTTCGACGACCGAAGCAGAGTGCATGGCAATGGTATGTAAAATACAAGAATTTATTTGGCTCAAACGACTTCAAATCGAACTTGAATGGATAAGCTTAAGTTGAAGTCATCATAGAAACAATTAATATTATATTGTAACAACAAAAAGGCAAAACAATTGGATATCAAAAATTTATAATCTGTGCGTACTAAACATATTGAAATCAAATCAGAGTTTATTCGTGAGAAGGTCAAAATAAAAAATGTGTACTATTATTATTAACTTGACAAATCTGAGAAGTGCTCAAGCAGCTCTCATCTTGGTAATCTGGCTTATGCTGAGTAGAAATCTTTTAAAGAGTTTTGTGTAATTTACACAGTATCTTTCATCGAAGCCCACCAGCTAACCAGATCAATGTATTTCAATGGAAATAGAGTGTTAGAAAATTGTTTTATCACTCATAGTCTATAGCTTAAAATAGCTATACTAGAGGGCACTTAGAAAAAGTGATTCAAGTGTTCATTACATGTGCAGTGTACAAAAGTACCAGGCAAAACCATTTTTGTAAATTTTAATGGCTGTCATGACTAATAGCATTAGATTTAACTGACCAAACTGCTAATTACATTAACAGTAGCATCACGAAACAGAAATGTTGACAATGCAGTACACGATAAAGACATGCTTCTGGTGTCTGAAATTGTTGTAGTATAGTTGTTGCTAAAAACTTGTTGATTTGCTCAGTTATAAACTCAATCGGCACATTATTTATATCAGGTATTAGTCCAGCGCTTCGGTAGGCTTGTTAAGCGTGGGCTGTTAAACAAGACTCAGATGCAGAAGAAAGACCAGATTCAGAAGACCATTTAGTTGCGAAGAACCGATTCTAGTAGAATACAACTAGGAAGATGTCGATTAAGATGACATAGATAGTGATGATAATACATTCAGTTCTAGGTCATTTATCTTTCTAAACATTATACATATATTATATATATATATATATATATATATATATATATATATATATATATATATATATATATATATATATATATATATATATTATTTTAAAAGGATCAATATTTACCAAATAAACGAAACACAGCAAAAAGACAACTTTTTTACCACTCATAATCTAGCTTCAAGTTTGATTTAAGATAACCTGTCAATACAATGGGCACAAAAACTGCCACATAAAAACGTGGTTCTTATTTCAAACCTTTCTCATGCGGGGTAGTTCAACACCGAACTGCTTAAAACATGAAAATGCATAATGATTACCCCATCAAACTGGAAATACATACCACGAATCAAAAACTTCCATAACCTAGAAATTACGTGATGGTTAAACCCATCAAAGATGAGAAATTTATGCATCATATCAATACCTTCCAAAACTTAGGAAATTTATAATGGTTAGATCGAAAGTAGTTATTAAATGAAGAATTTATTTAGCCATACTGATTAGTAGCTCAGCTTTCGTATTGAAAAGCTTTTACAAATATTTTGCATAAAACAAATTATCTATGGCAAAATACTGATACTGTACAGATTTCTATTAATCAATCACCATATAGTCATACATATATTATATATATATATATATATATATATATATATGCATATATATATATATAAGATTCCAAACTGCCTATGTATGTTATAATACAAAAAATTTGCGTAAATCTATAGAATGGCATTTTAATAAATTTCTAGACAATTTGTCTTCAACCCAATAAAAAAAAACGATATGTGGAGTAGATAATACCACTAACCGTCCGTATAAAGAAAAAAAAATTCGACGAGAGTAGCCAACCAACACACATGTTAAAACTCATAATTTAACTCAATTATGGGTTTTGGTATATTCACATATTAAATTTTTGAAGATGGATAATTTTTCCTAATGTCTTGTTAAATTATTCAAATCAAAATTAATTTTATTAATTGAATTTTGATGATGATTTTGTGTATTTTATGTCTAACATAGGCTTATATGATTATCGAGAGATTAATGACCAGTAAATGATCATAATTCTTATTTTTAAAATTGATAATGTGCGGTTTCAAAAAAGGGTGATTCGAAAATTAATATTTGGCAAAATATAATAATATAATAATATAATAATATAATAATATAATAATATAATAATATAATAATATAATAATATAATAATATAATAATATAATAATATAATAATATAATAATATAATAATATAATAATATAATAATATAATAATATAATAATATAATAATATAATAATATAATAATATAATAATATAATAATATAATAATATAATAATATAATAATATAATAATATAATAATATAATAATATAATAATATAATAATATAATAATATAATAATATAATAATATAATAATATAATAATATAATAATATAATAATATAATAATATAATAATATAATAATATAATAATATAATAATATAATAATATAATAATATAATAATATAATAATATAACAATATAATAATATAATAATATAATAATATAACAATATAATAATATAATAATATAATAATATAATAATATAATAATATAATAATATAATAATATAATAATATAATAATATAATAATATAATAATATAATAATATAATAATATAATAATATAATAATATAATAATATAATAATATAATAATATAATAATATAATAATATAATAATATAATAATATAATAATATAATAATATAATAATATAATAATATAATAATATAATAATATAATAATATAATAATATAATAATATAATAATATAATAATATAATAATATAATAATATAATAATATAATAATATAATAATATAATAATATAATAATATAATAATATAATAATATAATAATATAATAATATAATAATATAATAATATAATAATATAATAATATAATAATATAATAATATAATAATATAATAATATAATAATATAATAATATAATAATATAATAATATAATAATATAATAATATAATAATATAATAATATAATAATATAATAATATAATAATATAATAATATAATAATATAATAATATAATAATATAATAATATAATAATATAATAATATAATAATATAATAATATAATAATATAATAATATAATAATATAATAATATAATAATATAATAATATAATAATATAATAATATAATAATATAATAATATAATAATATAATAATATAATAATATAATAATATAATAATATAATAATATAATAATATAATAATATAATAATATAATAATATAATAATATAATAATATAATAATATAATAATATAATAATATAATAATATAATAATATAATAATATAATAATATAATAATATAATAATATAATAATATAATAATATAATAATATAATAATATAATAATATAATAATATAATAATATAATAATATAATAATATAATAATATAATAATATAATAATATAATAATATAATAATATAATAATATAATAATATAATAATATAATAATATAATAATATAATAATATAATAATATAATAATATAATAATATAATAATATAATAATATAATAATATAATAATATAATAATATAATAATATAATAATATAATAATATAATAATATAATAATATAATAATATAATAATATAATAATATAATAATATAATAATATAATAATATAATAATATAATAATATAATAATATAATAATATAATAATATAATAATATAATAATATAATAATATAATAATATAATAATATAATAATATAATAATATAATAATATAATAATATAATAATATAATAATATAATAATATAATAATATAATAATATAATAATATAATAATATAATAATATAATAATATAATAATATAATAATATAATAATATAATAATATAATAATATAATAATATAATAATATAATAATATAATAATATAATAATATAATAATATAATAATATAATAATATAATAATATAATAATATAATAATATAATAATATAATAATATAATAATATAATAATATAATAATATAATAATATAATAATATAATAATATAATAATATAATAATATAATAATATAATAATATAATAATATAATAATATAATAATATAATAATATAATAATATAATAATATAATAATATAATAATATAATAATATAATAATATAATAATATAATAATATAATAATATAATAATATAATAATATAATAATATAATAATATAATAATATAATAATATAATAATATAATAATATAATAATATAATAATATAATAATATAATAATATAATAATATAATAATATAATAATATAATAATATAATAATATAATAATATAATAATATAATAATATAATAATATAATAATATAATAATATAATAATATAATAATATAATAATATAATAATATAATAATATAATAATATAATAATATAATAATATAATAATATAATAATATAATAATATAATAATATAATAATATAATAATATAATAATATAATAATATAATAATATAATAATATAATAATATAATAATATAATAATATAATAATATAATAATATAATAATATAATAATATAATAATATAATAATATAATAATATAATAATATAATAATATAATAATATAATAATATAATAATATAATAATATAATAATATAATAATATAATAATATAATAATATAATAATATAATAATATAATAATATAATAATATAATAATATAATAATATAATAATATAATAATATAATAATATAATAATATAATAATATAATAATATAATAATATAATAATATAATAATATAATAATATAATAATATAATAATATAATAATATAATAATATAATAATATTATAATATAATAATATAATAATATAATAATATTATAATATTATAATATAATAATATAATAATATAATAATATAATAATATAATAATATAATAATATAATAATATAATAATATAATAATATAATAATATAATAATATAATAATATTAACCCAGATTTTCCAAAATATGCAAGGCTATCTGAATTTGGATTTTTTTGTCAAAATCAAAAATTTTGTTTTATGTAAGTTTGGCCATCTAGGATTGTCTAAACTACTATTTGGTACCATAAGCACTCTATATCCACCATTAGTACACAAAAAATATGAAGTCAACAAATTGATATTAAGTTATCGAAAAACAATTAAATGGGTACAACATTTTGTTAGCCGACTTATTGCAACTGATGCAATAGATTACTCAAAGTGGAGAATAATATAAAACTTGAAAAAACTAATCTGAGATAGATTCATCGTAGTTTCACAGTGTAACAGCTTAACAGTGGTTTAACTTTCTCGTTGGTATGAACCAAAAGAGGGAAAATACTCAAAAGCTTGCCAGAAATCTATAGGTAGATATAATATTTTAATATTTTATTAAACTTAAACTTAAAATATTAAAATAAGCTTAAAATATTATACTTAAACCCATTTTCAGTAAAATTAAATTGCAAATGAAGCAGTCCACTTTTATCGCAATCTACATAGCGAACCAATAACAGATAAATATCGTGAAAATGGGTGCTAGATAGATCCGTACGTACCTTTTGAAATACCCTTTATATACATACATACATGAATATATATAAAATTATGTTTAATGATACGATGCTGATGACGATGATGATGGTCAATAATATTTATGAAATACAACACCAATAGTTCTATTAATTCACTTTCATTCTATACAAAATTTAATATTTAGACATTTTTCAACTTAATCACTCTATCGAAATTCGTTTTGTGTATATTTTGAGACGATACGGAACTTATCATAAAAGTTAAATTTCTTTTTCGTTGTGTTGTTGTTTTATATCAAATCGGATTTTTGGTAGAAAGTGACAATTAATACGAGTAGTATAATAAAAAAAGTGTGTTCGACATTTTTACATCGTGGACGACCATCATATATACCACAGCAACACGTAGCTGTTACGCACACTTTAAAAACGCGTGAATGTGATCTTTTGAACTTCTCATCAAAAAGCTAACTAGTAAGTCGCGTTATGATTAATGAAATGGTACACTAAAACGATGGAGGTGCCACTGTTTATATATATAAAATATGCTGTACCTTATGACGTTTAACAAATTAGGAGACGCCGTCTGTATTGTACTATGTATTAAGATATTTTTTAATAATTAATAATTATGAGATGAATGAATTCTAAACCTAAAGATTAATTTTTTTAATCTTACAGTGAATTGAAACATCTTAGGAATTCAATTCTATAGATTGATGATGTCATATGGTATTTTAAATATGCCGTGACATAATCAGTATGCATATTAAAGGTTTAGTATCCAAAATGTGAAAATTTGTGTTGAAACAGGTCAATGAACAGGTGGTTTCGAATTAGCTTGGATTGTTGGTGATTATTGTTTTTCTGGGAACTACGCTGGATTAAATATAACTACTGTTGAAGATGAGCCGATTGTTACTAATTGTAGAGACAGGTTTGTCAGATGAGTTTCTTGATGTCCATATGTTTGTTTTGGAGGTGGACAGGACTCTAATGAGAGTAGTACCTAAGTTGGTGCATTCCACCACATCGCGTGTTACTTACGTTCATTTGATGATATAAGGCACCAGAAGCGTAATCTGCTCGATTTTCCGAAGATGAAACGTACCTTCAGTCAAGGCGTTCTTCCCAGCCAGTCCAACACAATTTGGAATTCTGTCCATAGGCATATGTTTTTTTTTATGGAAACAACTAGTTTCTTCTTGATCATTTTCATCAATTGCGTCAATAATACTGCTGCGCATAGCTCAGGTCTAGGCAAAGTGTGTTACTTTATCGGTGCTACTCGCATGGATATTTTTGCGTTTTTGCAAAAATGAGCCTCACAGAAACCCCATCGATGTTGATTTTTTCAAAATATACTAAGGCGGCGAATTAAAATGCATGGCAGAAACCGTGCATTTCGACCTTTAGTAGTAGTAGTAGTCATAAATCTGGGAATGCAAATTGTATTAATTGGATTTAAGTTTGCCTTATCCTCTCCCACACTAGATGTTTGTGTCGTTCATCTCAACTCAGAGCGGATGACGTTTAATGTCGAACCCATTTCGGAGCTCCAAAGCAAATGTAAACAAATAATTTCAAGAATTTTAATTTTCACTCAACCTCTTGATGGATGCTGTCAGCTAATTGGAGTGTTCTTGAATTATTTTGTTGTCTACTTCTTGGTGTGCTTCTGGAATATTTCGTAGTATATTTTTGTCGTTAGATTTTTATTTTCTATGGTCTTAAAAATATATCGGTGATCTTTTATTTGATATGGGATACATATTTATCAGTTTAGAGTTTAGAAGGATATGATCTGTAAACAATTTTTGCGTACTTGGTGTCATCTGAAAAGAAACGCACTTAAACGCGATGCATCATTTCCACATCAGCAGAAAAGCTATCTTGTGTTCTCAAAATCGCAAGATTATAGAGTTCAAACGAAATTTATCGGTGAGTCCCACTGCTAACACTAATTTATCAAGAGCCCAGTACTGGTCTTGGCTAAACCGTCAAATACTACTCTTATTTTTGTGGTTTTGGTAGAATCCTTTAAGACTTCATGATGAGATAAGTAAAACTCATTCTCAAACATCTTTGGGAAAAGAATCTTAATCACATGGTTGAGAGCTTCATATGCATGCATAAACTCGTGATACTGTTGTGAAAAATCTGGATCACGAATGAAACCGTGTTCATTCGTGGATCGTCCTTCAGGATCTTTCTTCCGATTCTGTAAGATTAATTTCATCTTCATTTGATTTAATTTTCTCTTCATTTGATAGATTTCTGTTTTAACGTTTCTGGTTTGATGTGAATTGTCATGAGACCCTTTCACTTCCCGGATCCAGTTTGGCCGAGCCCACTAATAGAAACTCGAGCATTCCTGTTTTTGAGCTGAAGACGTTGCGAACAAGATTTGGTAATAAAGCTGGGATGGTTAGAGCTTCAGCAATTAATGCATCTTCCCGTTTCTTGTACAAAAAAAGCCTTTCGTCCTATTACATCCAAGGTGTGCAACTCGTTGTATTGATATATTGAATGATTTGTATCGCCACACATGGCACATTAGAACTTAAATCCAGGTTTTATTGCAGTGAGGCCCTCCGGTTTACCATCTAAACTCCCAGAAGCGACATGACTCTTGATTTTAATTTTCGGAATGGTTCGCTTATGCATGGGAAGCGTGTCGAGCGTGTCTATAGTTGAGCATATCTATGGTCGAGCGTGTCTATCCGTCGACCCAAGAATTTTAAGAATTCGGTAAACTCCAGATTAACTCTACTTGCCGAGTGTTCTGCCCATAATGCCCTTGTCTTTTAATCTAACTGCTGCATGAAAATATAAATGAGCCAGGGATATTTCGTTTCTGCTACCTCACTAAATGCTAGGAGGTCACAGATCACCTGGTGTGATGTGTCCGTTTGAAGCTTTATGTTTACCTATGTTGAATTTTAAACAGCTGCCTTTTCCATAAACGTTCTGTTAAAAGTGCACTTTATTAGAAACTTTTTGCGATTGTAGCATTTTCTCCTCTAAGAAATCTCTTAAAGTATTCAAACATTTGAACCAAGTTAAGGCTTGGTTTGTATAGTTAAGACCAAGTTATGACTTGTATTTGATTTTAAACACTTATTGCAGAGAAACTAAAAATGGTAACTTATCATTAACACTTACGGTGATATCCAATTTGCTCTTATCCTTTTTTGCGTATATCGCAACCTCTAAGGTGATGTATATATGAAAAACGTGGTAATAACCTCACTTTTGCAACAATGACATCTGGTGTAGGGCTTATTTATTATTTTATTTATGATTTAATTTGGTTTAGTATAGCCGATTAGCAAATCTTTGACCATCTATAGGAAAGCAAAATTCATTAGCCGAACAATATTCCACTCCTAGTGGCAAGAGTGTTGATATTCTGCTCGTTTTACTATTTTGCTCTGCATAGTTTAAGAGAAATTCTATCGTTATCTAAATATAATGATTGACATTCAAATTATTACAATAACCTTGACATGAGTTTTCAAAATCATATTTTAAACTATGTTCCAGACAAATCCGCCTAATATGTAAGCTTATTTTGAAATTTTTAAACATTCGGCATTTCAGGTGTCATCATCGGTTTACTCGTATACTATAGAAATACAAGAAGAGACCATGAAGTTTCAGGTCGGTTTATAGTTTAACGGGTTTAAATTAAATATGGGAGTGGATGATTTAAAAAAAACATTATATGAATGTGGCTGTGACATAACCTATTGTTATAGCATAGGTCATTGTGACCGTTTCGATGTCTAAACGTGATATTAATGGTAATGCTTAGAATAAAAATTATGAAATTAAAGATTTGGTCTTTACTGGATATTCTAGAAAAGCAATTTGTTATAAGTCTTATACAATGTGAATTTACAAAATAAAAATTTGACAGACTTACAACTGCTAAAAAACGAATAATTCAGTTTGAAACAATACTAAATGCATTTCAAAAGAATTAGTTGTTGAAATGACTTTTCTTTGTATTAGCATCAAATTTATCAACAGTGTAGAATTATAAAGAATTTTCAAGTTTTTAGCAGGTGATTATAAAGGAACAACTAACGATGCTACTTTGGATGAGTTAGATACAAAACTTTGGAGATCTATAAAAAAATCGTTGATGTTGATATTTGCATTGGATTGTAAGATGGTGTCGGAAATGGATCCAATCGACGAGATGTATTTCCCATTAGTATCGAAGATCCTAAGTTTAATAAGAAAAGATACATTATTGTCCTGATGATACAACTAATATACTTCAGGCAACATGAGCCAACATTTTAGTTCAGACTTTAAGCTGCCACCTTTAAATCAAGTTTCTGGCCAAGTAGATGGATGCATTAGTTGATACAACTACCAGTCAAGCCTTATCAAGTGGTAAGGATCTAGAAATAGCGTGGACGAAAGTTTTAAATCACGTTTAGAAGTTAACAGTGATGTATATAATCTATGACCTGAGAGACCCGCGCGTGCCTTAAAGTAAAAACTCGTTCATGTCAGTGGCAATTTTACAAATAATCAAGCATAATCCACAAATTAATTCGATTTGTATGAAATACTGAGTTCCAGGCTATGGAGTAATTCAGAAAATAGACCCACATAGAAAATAGATATCCACAGTTCTATTGAAAAATTATTGTGAATTAGCAATATGTTTTTTTTGCTGCTTCTCAAAAACGGAATTAAATTATATTACGTTTAATTTAGGACAGTCAAATATCGGGCCAATTTCTGATCTAAGGCAACTTAAAAAATGTTGCTGATCAAACTAGAGGTCTGGAACCACGTTTTGTTTTTTTGCAAATATGTTTTTACAGTCTCATATATATTCATCTCATTTTATTTGATATGTTGTTCTTTTCGAATATCATTTCTACTGAGATAAGTTGATTCTGCTCTGCTTATTCATATTTTTCGCAAGAATCACATCTACGTTAATTGATTAACATTTGCTGTCTAAACGGGTGGTTGTCAAATGCTGTATGTTCCAAGATAACATTTAAGACATCAAACGCTTTCAACTGTTTTGCTCTTTCCGTTCCCGTCACATTTTGAGCACACAAATATTTACATTTATTTTCTCAGAATATTTTCGTTAACATTTTTGAAGCAGGTACTGTTTTCCCTCGAACATTTAAACATTCCTTCCCTAACGAACATTTTTGTTTACGAACAGAACTTTTCCAATTTGCAGTACTGCTTTTTAGTTTTCTGTTATTTTTGTGTTAATGGCAGTTTATCAATTAAAGGCTCGGTTGATTTTTCGTTCAGTGCAGATGATTCTTGGGGACATTGTGGCCTGATGACCAAATAAAATGAGAGGAGGACTGCTTTTATCTTTTACTTTTGTAAATCATCTTTATCTGCCTCAAATATCTCAGATATAACTATGGAATGGTCAAACACAATTTCTTCATGAGTAAAATTTGATTGCCCACAACTATATACTCCCGTTTATTATGGGTTCACACAAATTCAACTCAGGATTTGCCATAATTCGATGAAATATACACGTCTGTATACTTTGAGAACCAAATGAAACTGTCACTAAGATTTATGAGTATTTTCCAATTTTGTTTACTGAACCAAACACAAAATGGCTAAAAATCATGTGACTTACAACTATTTTTTACGCCTTATTATCGCAACAAATATCGCAACACATATATGACAGTACTTTGGTCGCAATACAATAATATCGCAAACAAAAACAATGTAGCATCAATATTTCGCTTACACAAAAATTTTCGAAAAAATATTTAGTCATTTGTTTTCCGCGTGCTACTATCATCGCAAACAACAGAATCTCAACACAAAAATATCGCGAACAAATATTTCACCACAAAATTTAATTGTTTTCTTTATAAATTTTACTGCAAATCAGGAAAAGACCCTAAATTAGAGGTTTAACTAGATGTTAGACGATTCGCCATTTATGTCATTTACAATAACCCCTCACTTTCCCTGTAAAACAAAATTCCTTGTTTTTTGTTTAAAATATTCGCCAACAAAAGCCAACCACGATTTGCGAGGGATAACTGTATATTTCCTAAACGTAGCAAAGAAAAAGGATAATTTTGCGAAATTACAAGAAGTATAGTTTTTTCACAAGAAATAGATACGAAAACAAAAATCGAATTTTTCACATTTTTGATGACATATGTAATATTTTCTTTGTAAGTTTAAAACGATGTTTTTTCTACGATATTTGTGTTTTGCGATATTTTTGTATTTTTTGCGTCTTTACTTTATAGCGATTCTATTAACAATTGATGAAAGAGCATTTGACATTTTTGTTATGCGGTTATTTTGCCTGCTCTATTTTTATCTGCGAAATTTTGGTTGCGAAATTTTATCTGCGAAAATACGGTAGGGAGCAAATTTTACTTGCTATAAGACCAAAAATGTTTTATAATACTATCATATCTTTGTATATTTGAATATATATTTGTATATTATACTCCGTATACGAAAACTCACGTTTTTACTCGCACAAATTTGGTAATGATTTGGTGTTCTGGACAAGTTCTGGACAAGTTCTTATTTAAGTATAAATTACAAGGTGATATTTTATCTAAACGCAAATTGTTGTCTGATACCAGTAAAATATTCGACCAGTTATCGCCTTTAATAATCAAAATTAAAATATTAATCCAATGTCTTTGGCTATAGAACCAATTACGTGAGATGACTCGTTTCCACCGCAAACTAAACTAGACTGGCTTTATTTAAGAGAAAGTTTGAAAGAAATAAACAATATTAAAGTACCGAAATGGCTTAATACAATAGACAAAATTGAACTAGGCTGATTTTTGCTATGCTAGTGAATTGGCATATTCAGCCGAAATATATGCAAATTCTAGAAGAAACTAAACAAAGG
The DNA here is from genome assembly GCA_963556175.1 of Tipula confusa. NCBI lineage: Eukaryota > Metazoa > Arthropoda > Insecta > Diptera > Tipulidae > Tipula > Tipula confusa. Next base: position 44,775,170 of record OY744477.1, on the reverse strand, counting down.
GATACTATTTTGGTTACTTAAACACATGTAGCCCATTGCATAGGAAACACTTGCTAGACTTGAACTTTAGGCTGCACACATGTTACAAATGATGTTATTTGTAAAAAAAACAGAAACATTAGAAATTCAAACCATCAAATTCAACAATTATGGTAAGTTGGCTGTCATCTTTATCAAAACGATGGAAGACCTTCGTTGCCAAAAGGTCATCGTATATATTGTCTCATTAAAAGAGAAATAATTGGCAATATGTCTCGTCCGAAGATAATCCAGCTGATTATGCCACATCATAAATATCATGTTATAGTTTATGAAGTTTAAGTTTGTTGGCGAATCTCAGTCGGTTTTGATTGGCTAATCATTAAGTATGTTTTTCGATTTGTGACATACATTTATCAGTTAGCATTGTAGCGACACTAATTACATAGTATCAATACTGTACCACAGATGGAGCTACATATAATCACAATTAATTGTTGCATGTGAAAACACCAAAAATGATTGTAAAAAAGTAAAAAATAAAAAATAAAAGCATCATTAGTTTTCTGAATATTTAACAAATATCAGACTCATAAAATTTAAGTATCATTCAAAGACCTTAGAAGAGAAAAGGATTGTTCTAAATGTGTGATACCAAATACCTATAAATGAACTTTTTTTAAATGTCAAACTATAGCCGGACAAATTTATAACTGGGTTAGTCTAATCAAACAGGTTAATTGTAAATTATAAATGTCGAGATATACTAACATAAAGTCAGGATTAAACAAAAATGAAAATATACAAATTCACGGTCTCAAAGAACTTACCGAAATTTAATGATATATTGATTAAAACCGTTAAATACCATAAAAAGCAAGTTTTGTTTTTATTAATTAAGTTATAAATCACCTTAAGTGTTAATATATTACATTCACAAATGCTACACTATAAAAACTATATTTGCAAAAAATGTAAATATCAAGGGTGATTAACCTTTTATATTCGGGTCAAGCACTTCAATATATTGAACTACATATTTAGAACGTCGATCGGAAAATAAAAATTACTCCAATCATCAAAAGCATCACCACAGTTCATAAATCAAATAGTGTGGCAAAGCAAAAAAAAAAATAAAATCAATCAAATTTTCAATATATTTTCAAAATTTGTTCGTATATACAATATGATACACACATTTATAAGATACACACACCTACACACAGTACAGTAATGATGGTATCGTTAAAATAAATAAATCAGAAATCAAACCTCTCGACCTAAACATCTAATCAATTTTCTTTCACCCATAAAATTACTCGATGGGTTTTACATTTTCCTTTTTCGTTTTTGTTTTTTTATAGTAACACACATCCGACACAAAAACTCTTCAAAAATCTATGAAGCACAAAGAAAAAGAAAACAAAGAAAATTGGTTTAACAAATTTTCCTGCATTTTCCGTTTCTTCCAACAAAACTTTACTTTTGTATTCTAATCATATTAAAAACTATTTACAAAGTGTGTATGTGTGTGGACCTGTATGTTTGAGAGTGTATGTGTGTATTATGAATATGGTTTAGGTTCGATGATAGTTGGGTGAAAAAAAATTGACCCCCATTATAAATAAAAAAATACCGTAAATGTGAAAGAGGAAAATTTGGTAGAGTAATCTACTACAAAAATACCAATAATAGAGGGAAAATATATAAATAATAAGATGAAAATGGAAATAATTTGTCTTGTTCATTTGTTTAGACTATTGGTATTGCATTTGTGTGTGTGCCAAATAGAATTTTAAATTCACTTAATTCGTAAATAAATTTTTAATCAATCAATGTACAATTTATTTTACACAAAATTTTTTTTGCCATGTACCGAATTTTTCCTTTTTGTTAAATTTAGAAATAAACTGGAAGTGAATATTATGGTAAAGACGATTTAAATTTATGGTAAGACTTTTGTAAAGTTGTTTAAAATGGTTTACTGGAATTTATTACGATTAATTTCCGAATTGGGCGAAATTTTACAATGTAACCTCAATCAATTTTAATGTCACAATTGATAAAATGTCTAAACTATTAAGGTCAACTGCACCCGCATCTATGAACATTCGTGCAAGTCAATGGTCCTTTCCATCTTTAAAATAGACCTACCAACTTAACTGACGGTATGCTTAAGTACAGCATGTCGTCAATTTACCCGTAAATTGTAAATTGTAAATTGTAAATTGTAAATTGTAAATTGTAAATTGTAAATTGTAAATTGTAAATTGTAAATTGTAAATTGTAAACTGTAAATTGTAAATTGTAAATTGTAAATTGTAAATTGTAAATTGTAAATTGTAAATTGTAAATTGTAAATTGTAAATTGTAAATTGTAAATTGTAAATTGTAAATTGTAAATTGTAAATTGTAAATTGTAAATTGTAAATTGTAAATTGTAAATTGTAAATTGTAAATTGTAAATTGTAAATTGTAAATTGTAAATTGTAAATTGTAAATTGTAAATTGTAAATTGTAAATTGTAAATTGTAAATTGTAAATTGTAAATTGTAAATTGTAAATTGTAAATTGTAAATTGTAAATTGTAAATTGTAAATTGTAAATTGTAAATTGTAAATTGTAAATTGTAAATTGTAAATTGTAAATTGTAAATTGTAAATTGTAAATTGTAAATTGTAAATTGTAAATTGTAAATTGTAAATTGTAAATTGTAAATTGTAAATTGTAAATTGTAAATTGTAAATTGTAAATTGTAAATTGTAAATTGTAAATTGTAAATTGTAAATTGTAAATTGTAAATTGTAAATTGTAAATTGTAAATTGTAAATTGTAAATTGTAAATTGTAAATTGTAAATTGTAAATTGTAAATTGTAAATTGTAAATTGTAAATTGTAAATTGTAAATTGTAAATTGTAAATTGTAAATTGTAAATTGTAAATTGTAAATTGTAAATTGTAAATTGTAAATTGTAAATTGTAAATTGTAAATTGTAAATTGTAAATTGTAAATTGTAAATTGTAAATTGTAAATTGTAAATTGTAAATTGTAAATTGTAAATTGTAAATTGTAAATTGTAAATTGTAAATTGTAAATTGTAAATTGTAAATTGTAAATTGTAAATTGTAAATTGTAAATTGTAAATTGTAAATTGTAAATTGTAAATTGTAAATTGTAAATTGTAAATTGTAAATTGTAAATTGTAAATTGTAAATTGTAAATTGTAAATTGTAAATTGTAAATTGTAAATTGTAAATTGTAAATTGTAAATTGTAAATTGTAAATTGTAAATTGTAAATTGTAAATTGTAAATTGTAAATTGTAAATTGTAAATTGTAAATTGTAAATTGTAAATTGTAAATTGTAAATTGTAAATTGTAAATTGTAAATTGTAAATTGTAAATTGTAAATTGTAAATTATAAATTGTAAATTGTAAATTGTAAATTGTTAATTGTAAATTGTAAATTGTAAATTGTAAATTGTAAATTGTAAATTGTAAATTGTAAATTGTAAATTGTAAATTGTAAATTGTAAATTGTAAATTGTAAATTGTAAATTGTAAATTGTAAATTGTAAATTGTAAATTGTAAATTGTAAATTGTAAATTGTAAATTGTAAATTGTAAATTGTAAATTGTAAATTGTAAATTGTAAATTGTAAATTGTAAATTGTAAATTGTAAATTGTAAATTGTAAATTGTAAATTGTAAATTGTAAATTGTAAATTGTAAATTGTAAATTGTAAATTGTAAATTGTAAATTGTAAATTGTAAATTGTAAATTGTAAATTGTAAATTGTAAATTGTAAATTGTAAATTGTAAATTGTAAATTGTAAATTGTAAATTGTAAATTGTAAATTGTAAATTGTAAATTGTAAATTGTAAATTGTAAATTGTAAATTGTAAATTGTAAATTGTAAATTGTAAATTGTAAATTGTAAATTGTAAATTGTAAATTGTAAATTGTAAATTGTAAATTGTAAATTGTAAATTGTAAATTGTAAATTGTAAATTGTAAATTGTAAATTGTAAATTGTAAATTGTAAATTGTAAATTGTAAATTGTAAATTGTAAATTGTAAATTGTAAATTGTAAATTGTAAATTGTAAATTGTAAATTGTAAATTGTAAATTGTAAATTGTAAATTGTAAATTGTAAATTGTAAATTGTAAATTGTAAATTGTAAATTGTAAATTGTAAATTGTAAATTGTAAATTGTAAATTGTAAATTGTAAATTGTAAATTGTAAATTGTAAATTGTAAATTGTAAATTGTAAATTGTAAATTGTAAATTGTAAATTGTAAATTGTCAATTGTCAATTGTAAATTCTAAATTCTAAATTCTAAATTCTAAATTCTAAATTCTAAATTGTAAATTGTAAATTGTAAATTGTAAATTGTAAATTGTAAATTGTAAATTGTAAATTGTAAATTGTAAATTGTAAATTGTAAATTGTAAATTGTAAATTGTAAATTGTAAATTGTAAATTGTAAATTGTAAATTGTAAATTGTAAATTGTAAATTGTAAATTGTAAATTGTAAATTGTAAATTGTAAATTGTAAATTGTAAATTGTAAATTGTAAATTGTAAATTGTAAATTGTAAATTGTAAATTGTAAATTGTAAATTGTAAATTGTAAATTGTAAATTGTAAATTGTAAATTGTAAATTGTAAATTGTAAATTGTAAATTGTAAATTGTAAATTGTAAATTGTAAATTGTAAATTGTAAATTGTAAATTGTAAATTGTAAATTGTAAATTGTAAATTGTAAATTGTAAATTGTAAATTGTAAATTGTAAATTGTAAATTGTAAATTGTAAATTGTAAATTGTAAATTGTAAATTGTAAATTGTAAATTGTAAATTGTAAATTGTAAATTGTAAATTGTAAATTGTAAATTGTAAATTGTAAATTGTAAATTGTAAATTGTAAATTGTAAATTGTAAATTGTAAATTGTAAATTGTAAATTGTAAATTGTAAATTGTAAATTGTAAATTGTAAATTGTAAATTGTAAATTGTAAATTGTAAATTGTAAATTGTAAATTGTAAATTGTAAATTGTAAATTGTAAATTGTAAATTGTAAATTGTAAATTGTAAATTGTAAATTGTAAATTGTAAATTGTAAATTGTAAATTGTAAATTGTAAATTGTAAATTGTAAATTGTAAATTGTAAATTGTAAATTGTAAGTTGTAAATTGTAAATTGTAAATTGTAAATTGTAAATTGTAAATTGTAAATTGTAAATTGTAAATTGTAAATTGTAAATTGTAAATTGTAAATTGTAAATTGTAAATTGTAAATTGTAAATTGTAAATTGTAAATTGTAAATTGTAAATTGTAAATTGTAAATTGTAAATTGTAAATTGTAAATTGTAAATTGTAAATTGTAAATTGTAAATTGTAAATTGTAAATTGTAAATTGTAAATTGTAAATTGTAAATTGTAAATTGTAAATTGTAAATTGTAAATTGTAAATTGTAAATTGTAAATTGTAAATTGTAAATTGTAAATTGTAAATTGTAAATTGTAAATTGTAAATTGTAAATTGTAAATTGTAAATTGTAAATTGTAAATTGTAAATTGTAAATTGTAAATTGTAAATTGTAAATTGTAAATTGTAAATTGTAAATTGTAAATTGTAAATTGTAAATGGTAAATTGGTGATTTTCGCAATTCTGCCGAGTTGCGAGTTGTTTCTTGTCGTTTCTCCTCTACGAGAAGCCTTCATAATATAATGATTTTGGTGCAAACGCAAAACATCCAAATTATTTTACAGTTCCAGATCACTTTGGATACCCTATATAGAGATAATACGGAATAATAAGAATCAGAAATTATTTTTTTTCATTATTGATTCCAATTCGTAGAAATTTTCACGATTTTTCTATAAATACATAATTCTTTTTTAAATAATTACTATTCCTACTATGCCGAGACAAAACCGTTAAAATGTGTCGCTAAATAAATCATTACCGACAACCAAAAAGGTAATAAAAATTTGTATGCTATTTTTAATTAAAGAATGTAAATGGGCGGTAAATAACGAATAGTTGATATATTATGGAGAATCATTCATTCGGAGTGCCATCATCTTCTGTCATGATTTAGTTGAACTTGAACTACCCAAATAATCGATTTTTTTATGCGTTAATGATCAATGACATTTCAAATGTATTATATCGTAAAAGCAACGTTATATTACGTAGTCGATTTCTTTAGCGAAGATCAAGGAAACATTAAACGGCATAATTAAGATAAATTTGGAGACGTAAATTAATTATCTGGTTTATAATTAAAATTAGATCATTTTGAACTGGTTTGACAAAATACACCATAATTAGTGTACATATATGTCCATGTATATAAAGATATTTATATTGTAGACTTGACATGCAACTAATCACGATCAAGTGATCGCAGATTTGATAAAAATTTTGTTTTGTTCACACGAAAGTTGATTTTTTTTTGACACCATGGTTATACAAAGGAAATGTGAATAGGTTTTTCGTGTTTTTGATTTCCTGATCTGATATAAATATTATTTGTGTTTTTGGAGGCCATTGCTGGCCTATTCGATATTAACAACCAGGCTTCGTCGGTTTAGTTTCAAGTCAGTTCATAATATTGTTTTAGAAGAAGCCTAATATTCATTACTCAAAGAAGCCATCTTCAACTACTTTTTTGCATATGAAGACAACATCAGCAGATTACCTAACTTAGTGAACGATATTAATATTAAAAACAAAATTGGAATTCTTAATCAATCTTCTACTCTATATAAAAGTAATTGTCCCAATTACTGGCCCAATTATATGCTAGAAAGTAATATAAATAGACCGTGCAAAGCAGTGTTCAGATATTGTCGATATATTGTATATTTTGAAGGCGATCTTTTTTCTAGAAAGGACAAGATTAACCTTGTAATCTTTTTGCAAAAAAAGAGCCTGATCAAAATTGAGAAAATTTTGCCTCAAAACCAAAATTCTCAAAATCTAGAAAATACATGATGGTTATCGTAACAAAACTGAGAGGATTATCCCAAAACACTAAAATCTAGAAAATACATGCTTATCAAAACAAAGAAAATTATGCCATAAATCGAATTCCCAAAATGTTGCAGTTTCTCTTTTTAGCCCCATTTGAATCACACTTTAGAATGATTCTTCCATTTCTGTCCTCTCTGGATACATTCCTGCCACTCATTACAACTATATTCTCTTACAGAATTAATCAAGAAGTGGTGAAGTACAATTATCAATGATAGACCTATACCATTTTAAAACAAATGAAAGTAACTTATTCCGGCATTAAGATGTTTCTAAAGTTATCATGAGCACAAAACGGTGAAGCTAGTGATGGTACAACATCGGTTGTTGTTATGGCTAGTCCTTTATAGAAGCTGCTCAAAAATTACTTGAAAATGGAATTCACCCAACAAATATTTCAGATGCGTTCCATAAGGTGCCATAAGAAGCGAAAGAATCAGAATTTAGTTTGAGGATCAAACAAATTAGTTTCGTGAGTAGCTCTTCTACTATAGTAGTTACTTCAGTACCTAGGTCGTAACTTTTTGTGAAGTCTGGTGATCCCTTTAAAAAGTAAGTACTTTTCTTCTCCTAGAATTTCACTTCTCATCATTTACGCTTTTATCATCTACAAATTGGTTCTCATTCAGTGCTCCTAAAATGATGAAACTGCTGATAATTTTGGTACTTATCAAAATCTTGTTTAAAATCGTTAGCGTTTATTAGAACTGGTTTGCCAGATCACGTTTTTCATTATACAAACGTTTCATGTCAATACATTCTGTATAGAGCTCAGCTTGAAAAACTCGTGTATTTGTATAATCCAACTAAGATCTTAGAATGTATAGCTGGTTAAAAATTATATTCTATATAAATGGAAAGATAATAAACAGGTGATGGTCTTTCACGTTTAATTAATCGTAGCTTCATTCAGAATCCACAATCGAGGTTATTTTCACCAAACATTTGTTTGGATCTTTTATAATTTTTTTTATAAAAAATGGTTCTACTGCAACCATATTATTTCTAACAACCATATAGTTAGAACAAAATCTAACAGTAAATCTTTGTGATTTGCTCGGATACGGTGAATTTTTGGACTGGATTAAATATCCGAATAATGGAAGAGACTGAAATATCCATAAACAAAATTTCTAACCATAAAATCCCCAAGGATAATAAATATTTTCAAATTTAATATCCTCGGGCACGAGTCATAAATACAATATCACTGAGCTCAAAATCCCCAATATCAAAATTCATAAAATGAATTACGCAAGGTGAACTTTACATCCCATCTATATTTAGAAATAACTACCTGCATAATCATTATAAATAATTTATATCTAGTTATCCTGGTAAAGTATTCATATTTTTATATTATTGCGATTTTGTTTATTTCAATTATTAATTTATCAACTATTTGTAAGTAAAGTGCTCGAGATTTTATATTTTTTAAAATAGTTCCTGTTAAACTGTGCGTGAAACCTATAATATTCAGAAACCTATAATATTCATCGTTCCTCAAACTCAGTAATTCCACTTATAAAGCACAATTAGTGCTGCTAAACGGCAAAACCATCCGGATGTTTTATATGGGTGCCGGTCGAAACTGGATATTTTACAACTGGATTTGAAGAAACAGGATAATTCAAAACTAGATATTTTAAAACGAGATAAGGTACAAAACCAGATATGGTACAGAACTGGATATTTCAAAATTGGATATTTTAAAACGAGATAAGGTACAAAACGAGATATTGTACAAAACTGGATATTTCAAAACCGGATATTTCAACATGTGATTTAAACTTAAAATTATTTTTTAGGAAAGTTTATTTTTTAGGAAATCCCATTTTCATCCTACATATCGAATTTCATCATAATCGATTAGAAACTCGTCGAGTTCCTTCCTAACTGACCTTATTTCAGAACTTTCCCAAAAAATTATTTTAAAATCCCATTTTTATCTTACATACGAATTTCATCAAAATCGGTTAAGAAATCACCGAGTTCCTCCCTAATTGACCATATTCCAGAACTTTTCCAAAAAAACATTTTAAAACCCCATTTTCTTCCTACGTATCGAATTTCATTAAAATCGGTTAAGAACTCGCCGAGTTCCTCCCTAATTGGTCATATTCCAGAACTTTCATAATAAAATCATTTTAAGTTTAAATCTCATGTCAAAATATCCTGTTTTGAAATATCTAGTGTTGTACCGTATCTCGTTTTGTACCTTATCTCGATTTGAAATATCCAATTTTGAAATATCCAGTTTTGTACCTTATCTCGTTTTGTCAAATCCTATTTTGAAATATCCAGTTTTAAAATGTCCAGTTCTGAGCGATTTCCGTTTTATATATACATACATTAGGTATGGAGTATGTTATAGTAATAGTAAAGTCCAATAAAGGAATTGAAAAATTATTTGTGGATGGTTAAGTGGGTATCAATTACACTCGAAAAACAAAAAAAAAAGAGTAGCTCTGGGCGTATGTGAGCAAAAAAGCAGTTGTTATGTAAAAGCAATCACCTTTCTCCCATTACCATGACCCTGTTGCGCATATGCTCTCTGTGGCAACAACCATCTCATAGAAATTATTCGAGGATTGATTGATAGCTGTCAATCAGATTGTCAAGTTCATATCCCATCGAAACGAGATGACTTAACCCCATAACTACAAAATTACACGAGAACCACGACTCCATTGCGAAAGCTAAAACAGTCAATCATTTGTCTTTAATGAAACACCACAATTCCACAATTCTCAAAAAATTGGTACCCGCAATACCTCATTCAAGCCCACCAAATAAGAGCAACCACACTCACCTAAACATGGACAGGACAAAACAAGAACCTCACTACATCCAGCCACAAGACCCACAGGCACGACAGAACGCCAACCATCCAAAACACCAACAATACCACACAAACTCACAAATCACAAAAGCAAACCAGAAACTACCACTCCACCATGACAAACCAGAAGCAATACCGCTCTAGTTATTCACAACACTCCCACCAAACTACAACAAGACATCTACAAAACACGTAGTCGGACCATCCCCAATCCCCAAACAAAAGCACAACCACTAACAAGGACCCCTCACATGATCACGACGAGCCAATACGCCTCGCTGCTTGCAGAAACCTTTAATTACAGACCCAACTTCCTCCAACTTCCTCCAGAATCGACACACACTAACAAAGACTAACCACATTCAACCAGCCAACTCCCTATCACAAATTACCAACAAAAACAGCTCCCACAGCAGACATCTCTCCTGACACCTTACATATTATCTAACAGATCGGCGGCGAGACTTTCTGAAATTGCATAGTTTCACAAACACCCAAAAAGCAAGGCCAACATCGCTAAAATCCAAGCCATTCGACTTACAATCGCAACCACCAGCAAAGCCACTTCAAACTGATGTTTATGTTAATGTTTAAAAGTTCAGTCTAGTCATCTCGGCAATTTTTGTTAACCAAACATTATTAGTCAGTCAAATCTAAACAAAAGCATGTTGCTGCAATTCTCTTTTGTGCCAACCTATCAGTTTTAATAATTACAACTAGAACGCAAAGTGGTTTTGTAACATGGCCTTTAGTACATGGCTTTATTTTTATTTGGATTCAACTCTAAGTTTTAAAATTAAAATTTTTAATTTCCAAATTTTTATAGATTTATGTAAGCGTCCCCAACCACATTGTATCTCATCTGACGTATACATTTCCAAACTATTTGGATAGGTTGTCGAACTTTCATACAAAACTATATAACATTTTTATTCTTTATTATAAATCGTTCGCAGATGACATGATTGCGTCATGACGTAAATTTCCTTAAGTTAATTCCGTGAACTTTTGAACATAAGATAAGCATCTTTGTATATATAAAAACTCTTATAGTGCCAATGTATGAACATGTCTCTTCGCCATATATTATACAAGTATCTTGATTAAAATGGGCAATAATATTGGGTGATTTATTCTTATGGTTGGAATAAAATTAACAAAATTCACATAGTACATTTATTTACATATTTTGAGCATAATAAGCTTTTTGTTGTATGCCATAGAAACAATAAATCACACCCAATACATCATAATATTCTTAAAGCCGTAATTAAATTTTTTTTTATTGTGTTTATTTATAAATTTTGGTCCAGTTTCTTGAACTTGGATTTTTATCGTTCCGAGAATTATAAAAATAATTTTGTTGTTCAAAAAGGTTAAAGTGTTGAAGTAGATATTTTTGGTTTTTCTCAAGGATGATCGAGATAGAAAGTAATACAATATTACGATTCTTAATGGTTTGCCGTTTGAATCTTTTCGTCAGATAAATTTGGTTTTTTAAGATAATGAATTTTAATTTATTTTATGTCTAGCTTCACCCATATTATGATCTCACATTTACTTGGAAGAGACGTATTTCAGAAATTCGAGAGAGTATTGTAAATATTGATTATTATGTGCTTAGAGGTAAAATAATAAAATTATATCTCAAATAAAAGGTTATACTGTAAAGTTTTGATCATAGGCCATAACTTTAAATAGTTGGATTATTGAAGATCGAACGACAAATCCATTGTTTTCACCAAAAATTTTTTTTAGCGATGAAGGTCGTTTCACAATGTATGGATTTGTCAATAATCAAATTTCAATTGGACTCCAAAATCATGTGATCAGTCATTTGTTATGTACTTCTTTGAAAAGTAGAGTGTATGCAAACAAACCACAAACAGTTATTAATCGAAAGAACAAAATTTCAGTTGTAATTCGTGTAATAACTCTAGCAACATGTCCAAAAACTTCAATATTCGGATAAATGCCCGCAGACGCAGTTAGCGTGGACATTTGTATGATATTCTCATCCATTTACAATTTCACGTCGATTTCTCTTAATAGGATTACTGTACGGTAATATATTACACGTAAAATTCGTCGTTATAGTAACCAGTAATCGAAACTATGTAAGAAAGAATGAGGTGTAGACTTGTCTATTATAGAAAATATCGCAAGCTATGTGCCTTCCTTTATATCTAAAACCACTCTAAAAGTAGTGTTACTTTGGTTATACGAAGCTCGGCATTGTTAATCACAAACTAAACCTTTATCAACGCTTTATCGCAATCATGGTTCTTTTCGGACAATATTGATTGTGAAAGGTGCAACAAAACCGGCAGAAAGAAAAGAGAACCTCGAAGTCGAGGTGGTTAGTTCCGTGGGTTGTGAAACCAAAACTAGTGAAAAAAAATCCTGCCGCTGTGGTCAGTGGCGTGGGTCAGAAAATACAAGTGAAATAAGTGGTTAATGGCGCGGGTCTAAAACAGCATAGCTTAAACTTTGCTAAACTCCCTTTGAATAACTCTCTTTGCTTAACCCCCCTTGCCCAACCCTCTTTACTTAGCACTCTTTGCCTAGCCCCCTTTGCATAGCCCCTGTGTTTAACCCCCTTTGCTTAACCTCCTTTGCTTAACCCTCTGGGCTTAATGTCCTTTGATAATCCCCCTTTGCTTAACTGCTTTGGATAACCCTCTTTGCCTAACCCGCTTTGCTTAATCCCCTTTGATAAGTCTTATTGCTTAACGCCCTTTTCCTAACCCCCGTTGCGTTACCACTTTTGCCTAACTCCCTTTCGCTTAACACCTTTGGAGAAGACCCCTTTTGCTAAACCCCCTTTGCGTAACCCCTTTGCTTAACCCCCATTGCAAAACCCTCTTTGCTTGACCCCCTTTCTTTAAAGCCTTTGCCTAAACCTCTTTGCCTAAGCTTCCTTGCTTAGCCCCCCTTGGCTAAATCTTATAGCATGTGATACATCTGATATCTAGGTCGGGAAAGCTACTTCTGTTTTTCGGAGGTCTTTCCATGTATTGCTGATGGTTGTGCTTTGCATTTGGTTGATTTAATGCTTCCAACTGATAAGGAGGTTTAGGTGGAAGAATAGTCGAACCTGGATTTACATAGTCAAGGTGATCCACAGTTGACGTTTCGCACCGTGTCAACCTCGGGTAGGCTTCTATTTAGTTTTGCTAAAAAACTATAACAACATAGTTTAAGGTTAAGCTAAAGTGAGGATAAAACCACACCACAGAAGGGTGGTGTGTGAGCAAAAAAAAATAAAATCAAAAAAGAACGAAGTAGATAAGGCCAAAAAGACGCCAACCAGATCAGTTGTTGGATAAGGGATGGTTAGTATTCATGTATAACGAAATCAAAAATTAATTCGTTCGGAGCTTACAAGCGCTATATCCCTTTGGTTTTTTTATAAACTCGGCCATAACACAAGGTACATTTCTCGTGCACTTTCGCATTACCTTTCTCTAATTCGTCATATATTTTAATGATATTTACGTCACCTCCTTACATTGCGGCAACCCAAACAATTGCGTTTTCTATCACTAAGACAACTTTACGATCTAGATTTAACTCTTCGTATTCGTCATATATCGGTTACTACTAAGAGCAACTACTACTAAATATAAATATCTTCTCTTGTGCATATTAGATCCTAGACCTATAGTCGAATTCAACAGTTCTCAGAAACCATCTTGTTGTCATTGGATTCAAGTCGCGTTTACTTCCTAAGAGCGTCAAATTATGAACCATTATGTTCTTCACACTCACCGAACTAAAGATGGATTTTACATTGTCCAATTGCCGTTTTCGAAAAATCCGTCGTTTTTGGGCCTATTTTATAATATTGCAATGTGCCACTTTCTCTATGGGACAAGAGGCTTTACCTCTTGCCCGAAATGCGAGTAAGATATTCGGAATTTATTCGAGCACAAGACGCTGAAGCACTTGGAAGTCGTCAACGATTTTGATGAAAAAGTATATATTTTCAAAGTTTTGGAACAAAACCGGTTTCACCCAGATGATCCAATACAAATTTATCACCTGTGAACCGTAACCGCACTTGGGCCCTATTTGGCTCGAGTGCTCCGTTAGAATTGTTAAGTGGATGATTGATGGTGGTGCCAAATTCAATCGAGGATTGATTCGCTTTTGGAGATTAGAAAATACATAACGAAGTTGCTGGTGGCGGAAGGCTTCTCATTATCCAAATTAAGTACCAATGAATTGAAGGCGCTTTAAATCCAAGCCATAGAACACTATACTCGATCCCATTTCCTTGTTTGCCAACTTTTCATTTTGATAGACTATACAAAAAAAATCAGAATTCTAATTGCAAGGAAATACCACGTTTTGATTTGAGTGCTTTGATAATCAGTGGTGTCCTTTTAGTATTATGAAGTTAAAGAAGATAAGCTGTCCAGAAAACCTGTACTCAATCTTAAACAACTATTTCTCTGAAAGATTCAATAATGTATGGTCTCTAATTATGAGACAATATGAGTAAAGTGTGCTAACAAGGGTCAATAAGAGGCGCACATCTATTTCCACATATTTTCCAAAATATGCAAGACTTCAGACTGTCTAAATTTCGATTTTTTTCATTAAATCCACAAATAATTTGCACGTAATTTTGGCTATCGAGGTTCGTTTCAACAACACTAAAGATCAGTAAAAACCAACCTTGCCTTATTCTGACGAAATTACCGTCATTTAAAATTAAACAAAAATCGAAAGGATTTTTCACATAATCCAGGAATTTAGTCGATTGATTATCAAACGAAAATGTTAATAAGGGTGCGGATCACGAAGGTTTCCCGCCCATTCTTATTAAAAACTGCGCTGAGAACTTAAGTGAGCCCATTTCTTTAATTCTTTAATAAAAGCCTTCGTAATTTTTTCAGATTCGTGGAAAATTTATTCGTAATTCTGATTGCCAAATAGGGTAAACAAAGCGAGATCAGCAACTTTCGCGGGATGGCTATACTTTTTATACGATGCCATAACTCTTTGAATCAACTGTTCATCGACCCAAGCAAAATGTTTTATTTTCCGCGGCGGGCTACAAATACAAACCGAAAGACAGTTGGCTTTTCCCATGTTTATGGTGAAATCGTTTCCAGAAATCAGTTTATTTCATTCGTCTTCCAGAATTCTTCAAAGTTATTCCCCAATTTGTGATTTTGACTGTTTTAAATTCTCAAGTTGTTTAGTTTGTGCCGATGGCATGAACTTTTTCGTTCCAGTCACTAACATATCGGACTGTTTAAAGTGGCAAAATGATGTAAACAATTTGTCTAGTTGGACTGTCAAAATCTATCAATGTTCTGCATCAATATTTTTTGCGAATGACTTGTTACTTAATCGAATTGAACTTTTAAAAGATCTTGGAATGGCGTTCTCTTTTGATTTTACTTTCAAGAGTTTCAACAGTTTTATTCGGCCATAATTTGGTTTCAATAAGCGAGAGCCTCGATGCACTGTTGGAAGAAATACAGTAAAGGGTACTAGGTTACCTGCAAATTAATATTAAATTTCCAAGCTCAATGGATTCGTTACCATCTTTCATTTGATGAAGTGAAATTGTAAATAGGATGTGGGTATTGTTGTATATTTCAGAGATAATTTTCCTTAAAATTTAAGATCCAGTAAAAAAACTTAAAGGTCCTTTATTTTAACAATAAATCTTAAAATAAACACTTAAGAACTTCAATCAACACACTTATTTCTAAAAAAAGGAATAAAGTGCCGTTCAATGATCCATAAAATAAAATCAGACACAAAGAATTCAAAATCAAAAAAAAATAATTTTCAAAGTTTTGGAACAAATTTTCTACTTCTTTATCTTCCGCACCGTTGTTTGAACGCAAGATACAAAGTTGTGTGTCCTTTTTTTATATTTTTAGTTATCCACTCAAATTACATTCATTCGTATCGTGTTCATGTCTCTCAACGATAATGACACATCATTGTTGCTCGAGTATCATCTATCCGTCTCCTATATATATACATACATACATATGTACAATCGAAATATTGTGAAAATCGAGAAAATTCGATTTTATTTTTACCTTTCATTCAATAAATTTTTATATTTTTGGGTCACAACTTTTTTTTTTTTTTTTTGTAAATTAAGGCAAATTTTGCCGTTGAAGAAAAGTAGCAAAATTTTCTTCATTTCTTGTTTGATTTGGTTCTGATTATGCTAAATTAGAGACGGATCACACAAAAAAAAAGGAATGACAACAACATAAAATTGTAAAATGTAAAACGGAAATGAGGAATCAAATTGACATTTTCATCTTGTTTTCCTTTTTTTAGTTCATTTCTCGAATCTCGAGTCGACAGGTAATTTTCTTGTTGATTGTTTGTATATTATTGTATCTATAGAAATCGATTGGAATAGAAATTATAGTACCCATAAAAATGTATCTGATCTTTAAAACTGACGCCCGGTTTTTTTTTTATTTAGAAAACTGTTTTTGTCATGTCATCGTTATATATGCAAATTGAGTTGGTTTTTTTTTAAAGTTGAATCTTGCTTAAACAGCCCTTCACTCTCGAGGTTATCGCAACGATTGTCTGATTGTCTATATAAACAAATTGGTTTATAGTTTAATAAATTAATTAAATTAAATTAATAATAATATTATTCTTTAACATTTTTGGTTTGTGCGTAATTGAGATTTTTTTCGTGCTACTGTGCATAATACACAAAAATTTAAATCCCTTTTGGGGCCTGATTTAATAAGAATTAATGTATCAAATTTGTATTCATTGTTACATGGCTTGACCATTTGGATTTTATGAAATTTGATATTAAATTTTTTAAATTTAATTATTTTATAAATTAGACGCGATAATTTATAATTAAGAGTACCCGGAAATTAATAAAAATATAAAGTTTCCGTTATGTTGCGGTACTTGCTCATATAGACGATACCTAGTGAATTAATTTTGGCAAATAATGATTAAAAGTTTTATTTTTATATTAAGAGAGGGAAGGCAATATTCCTCTCCGAGCACTCAATTTTCATTTCTTTTGTCGATTTTGTCTAAAGTTTTGTTGTAATATAATTATTTTTTGTTTTGGTGTTCACAGAGAGATGGCGTTGCATCAGAGAGGTTTAGTGTGTGTGATTAATTTTTACTGTGCGTGATCATCATTGGAAATCATTATGACTGGAAAAATTTCCAAACATACGAAACGAAGTGGACATTAGTTTAAGGGGTCAAAATTATAGTCGAAGCTCTAATCTAAATCTATAGCTGATTATTACTATAAGAAACTTGATTTGTTAAATAAAATTGGTTTCCCGGAACACACTCATGAATCCTGGATCGTGAGAGGATTAAAAATTGTCAACTAGTTCACAAATTTAGATCCATTTTGTAAATATGGAAATTCATATGGAAGCCTTCAAATGTTTCAAATGTAAAATAAAGCAGCACTATGCTTTGAAGCCCAAATACAAAACAAAGCGCGTATACAAGATATTATGTTGAATTGGACAGTGACTGTTCTTTATTGGAACAAAAAGTACAGACAATTGGTTTATTGCTATATCAATTCACTGAGAGAGAGAAAGATGTTATACGAATTGTGAGTGATAATAGAGGTTCAACAATTTTGAATGCAGGCAACAACGCGACACCAAACTTAAACTGTATGGGCGAAGAGTGCGAACGTCATTCCAATGACCTTCGAGGATGTAAAAAGTTTATTTCAAAAGTGTAGCTGGCTTCACCAATTGTAATTCATCGTGGTTACACTCAAAAATGGTGCATTTGCACGCATAACTATAACTCACAAATAAATCGGAAAGCAGAGATCGTTGCAATTGAATGATTTTGATTTGAATACAGAAGAGGAGTAATCTTTCTGGTTTTAGAGCCTGCACTCAATAACCATAAATATTTTAATCTAACGTATATAAAGGGTGGGCTAACTTTTAGTCTGATGTTTCGCGACGCGAAACTGTCATGTTTTCACTTGAAGAGACTTTCGAAATATTGAAAACTTATTTTCAAAGAAATTTTTGTGTAGCCGAAACCGTTCGAATTTAAATATGGGGTCATGAAAGACTGCCTAGTGGAACCGCTGTAATGAAATTAGTAAAGGAAGTTCGTAGGAAAGGCTTACTATTGGATAACAAAAGTGGTTAACGCTTGAGATTATTGCGACTGTGACAGTTTATCGATCTCAACTCGACAGCAGCAACTGACCTTTAGTCACACCAGTTTGCGGGGAGTACTGAACAACGAATAATTCGCCTATCTGCACAAAATGACTCAGGTGTTGAAAGAAAATTACCATCTGTTTCAATATCAGTTCTCTGCGTGGCCCATAAATCAGCTTAATAATGACGTCGATTATATGATCGAAAAACCAACTTTTCACGAAACGAATTTCCATCTCGGGATCGCTTTAAATAAGTAGAAGTGTGGGATTTGGAGTTTGGAAGAGTACCAGTTAGATGTAGATTTTACAGTGGATGCATAATTTTTCTTCAAAAATTCTGCTGCTGGCACCGCCGTTACCATTATTGGCAACCGTTATAGAGGCATGCTTACTATTTGTTATGACTTCAAACCAATGCCAATAATTTTGATGATCTATGGTTTCAACAAGATGGCACCATATGCCAGGCAAGCCGACAGACAATTGACCTTTTGCGCAGCCAATTTGGCAACCGAATATTCAGCGATTATAGGTGCGATTTGACGCCGTTGAACTTTTTTCGAAAAAGTTTTGGAAAAAGTTTTGGATGGCTTAGGAGATATCACTGTTCATTCAAAAAGAAAACGGAATCCAAGATCTGCCCAGGTAGTTTCCTACCAAGAGCATAATGACACGGACTGAACTAGGTATTACCCAAATACCTCTTGATAACCAATTTTCTAGTTTAGAGGTCGATGACCTCAATTCAGCGTCGAAATTGAAAACAACAAAAATTGAAATTAAAAGCTGCGTAGATGTTAGCGAGATAAAAGCTGCATTTTATGCTCTGAAGCTGCAAAGGAAGGAAAGTCAAAAGGAGTTCACAAGATTTACAATCTAAAATATTTGCTTCATCGCAAAATAGGAATTGAAGAACGTAAGAAGGGGTCTGGACTAGTTCAATGGATAAAGTGCCAAGATTACAGACACACGAAAGCAAACTGCACCTTAAACCACTGACTCCAAACAGTGTGATAAATTTCACAATGATCCATCTGTGAAACGTAGTAACTGCGTTGAAAATCACACTGCAAATTATAATGGTTCCCCAGTGTATGGACATAAAACGGAAAATAAACCCTAAAGTGAGAGCTGAGCAACGAATGCTCAATATATAATTTAAACAGAGGGCTATGTTACCAAAAAATATAACAGTCACCAAACCAACGAGAGCTAACATACAAAATGGTAACTTGGAGACATTAGCCAGCAGTTTTTCACAGCCAGGTGTTTGCAAATATCCTAAAAGGTAACAAACCGGAACCCAAAATTCATTTTAATGAAGAGAACCTTTATACTAGGGTAAATAAATTAGCCGAGACCATCCAAGGTTTCATGTTGATGATGGAAAGACAACTGAGCATGATGATAAAAAATATGAATACGCTTACGCAAATTATAGTCATAAATCAAAAATGGCAGGCTATTCTGTTTATGACACCAAACATCAGGATTGAAAAGCACACGGTTGCACTGCAGTCCTAGTAAAAAGAAGATTAAAGCATTACGAGCTCCAGAAGTATGCTAAAGATCACATCCAAGCTAAAAATATCTGTTTCGAAGAATGGTTCGGGAATTTTTAATATCGGCTTTCTACTGTCCACCGAAACACAATTAGAAAACAGCAATTTACCGTTTACTTTAATCAGTTGAGAATTAAAATACTAGCAAGGGGTGATCACAACGATAAACATGTGCAATGGGACGAAGCAATAAACGAGAAAAACCTAGATTATTTATCATCTGGACATCCTAAATATTAACCTACATATAGGAAGAAAATTTCTGAATTTCTGCGTAATACGAGAAATAGCACGAACCAATGCTCAAGTCAATGACTGTTATGATATATCATCAGATCATTCACCAATAATATTAACACTAAGTATCCAATTTTTATAAAAACCGCACCATCTCAACGGTTAACAAACAAACAAACTAACGAAATGGGTTCTCTATATAGAAACATATAGTATATGTAAATTGTCGTTTGGATGTCCCACTTCGCAAACCAGAAGGCACTGAGCTGCAATAGAAAACTTAAGACAAATAATGGAAATGGCAGCCATAAAAGCTACTCCGGAGAATAAAAACATATTTTTAACTCGATTATGAGATATGGGTACTTTCCTCAAAAATGGAAAATATCTCAAATTATAATGACTCCTATACGCCAGGTAAAGACAAAAGTCTTGTCGTACAGGCCATATAAGTCTCTTTCCAATAATTTCAAAGTTTTTTTGAAAAGATGCTACTACAAGAACTAATATCTATATTATCTGAAGGTCGTATTATACTAAATCATCAATGTGGATTTAGAGAGCAGCACGGTACAATGGGACAGGTACACAAAATTGTAAATACAATTAAGCTTGCCTTAGAAGAAAAAAATATGTATTAGTGAAAAAATAATAACTTCAACTTTTGCTGACGACACAGCTATATTGTTTTCACACAAAAATCCTGAAACAGCATCGAGAGAATTACAAGAACATCGGCACAAAATTAAAGATTGGTGTTAAAAACTTGGCAGATAAGAACGAATAACTGTAAATCAACACATGTAACATTCACACTGAATAAACGTACATGGCCGGCAGTAAAATTAACAAATGTCAAATATCTCGGTTTTGATTTATTGCACATTTCCAACTATTGGGATACCCTTTATAAATGGAATGATTAAATAAGATCATATTCGACCGATTTCGGTAATAGAAAGAAGTTCTGTATTCATAAATTTTGAACGTGGTAAAACCCGATTTTATTACTATAGTAATTTAGGGTCGCCCTTACGACATAGATCAACTTGAAGTTTTTGTTGTATTTTTTTTTCTTCTTAAACGTGACAATATCATTATTCACGTACATCTTATCTCAAAACGTGCGCATAAGCTTAAAATCAAAAATATTTGGAGTGAGTACGATGAACCAATCTCATCTCCGTATATACCCAGAACCGGATATATTTTGATTTATAAATTCAATAAACTGATATTGATATTACCGCGGGACACCATTACTCGTCTAACCCTATACACACTAACAAATAATTTCAATTTATAAATAAAATGACAAAATGGCAACAATGGCACACGAAAATTATAAATTCTACGAAGGTATCCAGGTACCACCGGTGTATATAAGAATAATGAACAGGATCCAATTTATGTGTCCCTTTTTTGTTCGTATTTTAATTTTTATCATCTTAATTCATTATTCGATTTTGTAAACACAAATAAGAAAATAATAACGATGATGCCAATGCGGAGGAAAATGTTTTGACACAATTTTTAAACAGACAATAAAAAGTTTTATAAAAAATATCACGAAATTATTATTATCGTTATCACTTAATTATCAAAGGGAAATATTTTTCAGATATTATCAATTTTGGAGTGTTGCTATTATTTATGTATAATGGATACAGTCTACTACATCTATCGTTTGGTGATTAATTGAATTTTATGGATTTTATGATATGTTGGTTACATCATGAAATAAAATATTTCAAATATAATCCTTTTATAAAAACACTAAATTATGCAACGAGACAATACGAGAACTTTGAAAACTTGTAAAAATGTCTGTTTCTTTAACAAAAAAATTAACTTAATTTTTATCGTATTTATCAGCAAGAACCAACAGGTCGATGTTCTCAAACGACCCCACATACAAATCATTACTATATATAAACAAAGTACTAAACTGGCGTTCATTAACTTCTTTCGTTATTTTGCTGTGTCCATATTTAAGAGATTTAATAAGTTTGTTGGCCTAAGTCTGTATCGTATTGACCACAAAATGTTATGTTCCAAGTTGTTATCGGCAAGTTTTAAACATTTTTTTATTTTAAATAATATTCGGAAACCAATCAAACAGGCCCTTAAAATATTCAAAAAACAAATTTAGAACAATGCCGTCTTCTTTAAATTAAAAAAAAATTACTTTCATTTTTTGTTTAAAGTACGGTAAGATGTATCAATTTACATATCTCAAAAACACTTTACTATTAAACCTTTTAAGATCATTAAAAAATCGTCATTCAACTTTTCAAAGTATTAAACTTCAGAAACACACGAGTACCAAAAAAACTCATTAATTCATTACTCATTCCACCATCCATTACCCATAAGTCATTATCTATATCACTAAACGAAGATGATCTATT
Source organism: Tipula confusa (assembly GCA_963556175.1). Classification (NCBI taxonomy): domain Eukaryota; kingdom Metazoa; phylum Arthropoda; class Insecta; order Diptera; family Tipulidae; genus Tipula; species Tipula confusa. The sequence continues at coordinate 44,752,903 of OY744477.1, read as the reverse complement.
CCGACAAATATGAAGGTCATCCATACGAAGATAGAAAAAAGTGTTACAAAAATTTTAGTGTTTTTCACTTTCAAAATTTTTATGTAAATTTTGACTCTAAAAACGAACAAAAAAAAAACTTTGACTTTAGAAATTTTTTAACTTTTCGATTTCGAATTTATGTTTTCAATCGACATAATCGTTAATTGCAAGAAGAGTCCAAAATCATTATAATCCGCCCGCAACTTCATAAATTGTATGTATATACAAAACATTGCAGTATTTATGATGTCATCATAGTTCGTTGTTTGTGGCTTAAATGTTTTGGTGTATGGATGTATGTTTAAACGTTAGGATACTTACATTATTCATTCATCAGTTATACATATAAGACTTTGTAATTTTTTAGCCTTTACGATCATTTGGTTAGTAAGTGCCATTCTCATGATAAAACTGAAGGGGTTCGGTATTGATATTGTGAAAATTTAATCACAGATTTGGCTTTTCTAATTTTGAAAATATGATCCTGACGTTGTCTAAATGTTCCTATTCTGTATTTCCTCAGAATATTAATATGTTGTCTATGTACACTCCGAATTTTGACAGTATACTCTGTAGTTTTTCTTTAGATCCTTGTGAGAGATGGTCATCTCGAACTTCTAGGTTATTGAATTATGATGACTTCTTTAATGGTATCTTTATGTAAGGTGTTACAATCAGTGTCTCTTTCACAGAGTGTTGAGAGGCGCCCATCATAAAAATTAGCATAAGATGGAAGGTCCATCAAAACCGAAACATTAATGCCAAAATTTAAATCTTCCAAAACCTAGAAAATCATTTACAACAGAAAGTTGAATCATGACTTAAGAGGGTAATCTTCAATACGGATTGGATATGAAATATTTTGAAACTCCAACTTTAAGAAACCGTAGCAAGACCAATTGGGATAATTTCAGAATGGTTTTAAGTAACTCTCTACCATCATCAGTTCCTAAATCTGCGGAATCAATACAGGAGCATCTATGTCATGGTAGACTGGGTGTCTGATGCTTTTAATGAACCTATTTCAAGTTCATGTTCCATTAATAGACCAAAGGGTAAACCTCGTCCACTATGGTGGTCGAAGGAACTACAAGTAACGCGCTTAAAATGCAACCGGCTTTTTAAAATCGCGAAGAGAAAAAAAACTAGGAAGTGCCAAAAGCAATTCCTGGAGACTTTTTTGTAATAAAATACAGGAGTCCACTGAGCCAGCTAGGATACGTAAAATATTATCCACTTGTTCTGTCATTCCAAGTTATCTCCAACGACCGGATGGACAATGGACTACAACAAGTAGGGAATCCTTGGAGCTTCTTCTGGAAACTCATTTTCCGGGTTGTTCTACTTCTCCTCATATTTTGCAAAATGCAAATAAGTTTCAAGCCTTTCAAGTCTGCAGGCCTGGACGGCATTATTCCTGCTAATATTCAGAAAACCACTGGCTTAACTGTTCCCTGGCTTGAGGTTATTTTCAAAACTAGCCTTGAACTATGGTCTGAAGAAATAGAAAAAACTAAAGAAATGGACTGAAGTAAATGTAATTTTTATATCAAAGGTGGGAAAACCCTCTCATTGCAATCCCAAAGTCCTTAGGCCTTTTAGCTTATCTGTTTATTTCTTGAAAGTTCTTGAAAGACAGATAGAGGCTTACCTCAAAGGCTCAATCGAGCATGCAAAGCAGTCAGCGTCTCATCATGCATATATTAAGGGAAAATTGGTGGAAACTGCTCTCCATCTCTTCCTTGAATAATTAAGAAATTCTCTTTGGTGAGCTTTTGTGATATTGAGGGTGCCTTTAATAATGTCAAGAGGAGATCACGCAAGGACTTTCAAATTTGGGGGTGGATGTGACACTTACAAGCTGGATTGATCAAATGCTGAAAGGCAGGGTCATAACGGCGAATCTAGGTATATCATCCATCCGTAGATTTGTAAATAGGGGTACACCGCAAGGTGGTGTATTATCCCCCTTCATTGGAATTTGGTCATAAATGACCTGTAACTAAACCTGGAAGGGACTGCAAAAATGCCGTTGGAAAAGGATGAGGACTTAAACCTCACATTGCTTTAAATACAGTGGCGAACCAAAAGTTGCTGATGAAAGTGCAAAGAACTGCTACATTGTGTATTAGTGGTCCACTTAGAAGCACTCCTACTCAAGCACTGGAGATGCTGTTTCATCTCATCCCTTTGGATATCCTGGCTAAGCAAGTGGCTGCTAGTACAGTCATAAGGCTTAAATCAATTTCTAAGTGGTCCTGTAACATTATGGGATACTCATCTATTCTAACGAACAAAGAAATCCCTAAATCTATCGTCTCCACCATCTCGAAATCATACCTCGAAGTTAAATTTATAACTGATATTCCTTCCAGAGAGCACTGGGTGAATGGAACAGTTTTAAAGTCAGGCTTCATTAACTTTTTTACAGGTGGCTCGAAAATTAATGGAAAGGTCGGCGAAGGGGTTTTCTGCGAAGAACTAAATGTGCATTTCTCTTTCCGCCTTCCTGATCATTGCAGTATTTTTCAGACTGGACGAAGTATCATGTAATATATGTAAGAGATATTGGCATTTTTACGGATAGTTAGGCTGCTATTAAAGTTTTACAATCGAAAGTAGCCCGGAGTTGTCTAGCATCTCTTAACGAGATGGCTGAACAGTCCAATATCCATCTTATATGGGTGCCAGGACCTTTCAATATTACAGGAATTATGAAAGCCGATGAACTCACGCAACAAGATATTACTTGCCTCATCTTACCGTGCAAGGTGGACATTGAATTATCACTTGCTACATGCAAATTACTCCTTAAAGAAGAAACTCGTAAAATTACAAACAATAGATGGGCAATTTGCACCTTATGTGTAATTAATAGACAAATTTGGCCTAATTTGGACTTAAAAAGGTCTAATCAGCTAATATCTATGCAACGGCATAATATTAGCACGGTTGTGAGTGTCATTACTGGACACTGTCTTATTAGAAAGCATGCCAGTAGACTTTGTGCTTTCTTTCATGATTATTGTCGCAGCTGTAACGACGAAGAAGAAGAGGAAACAATACTTCATTTATTATGCACCTATCTTAGTCTGTCTCAAAACAGACTCAAGTTTTTGGGAGCTCACCTCCTGTGCGATCTAACGGATCTCAGTAAATTGAGCGTTAGTGATATCTACTGCTTCGTGAGAAGCTCAAATTGGTTACAGTAGGGTTCTGTGGTAAGACTACGGACCATATGTGTCTTTGCCTTGTCCTTTTGTTGGGCGGCCGCCTAAAACTAACTAACTAACTAAGGGGGTAAGGCTCAAGGGGTAAAATAGGTCAAATGCTAGTTCAAATGTCAGCCTCACCTGCACGCGGTGCTCCCTGCTTTAACCAACGAATACGTTCTCATCTACAACCCTCTATCAACTGGTACTAGTAACGGTTGGTAGATGTATTATTATCAGTGATTTAATGCAATGGATACAACAAATAAAGGAATTTATAACTCCAGGTGGTAAATCAGCAGAGATGCTGACAAATCCACCCACTTCGATGATCGGCCACAGGATCCTGGGATGGGTCAACTATTGCTTGATGATAATCCATTTTCAAGAACCTTTAAGCTTACAAGATCAACTAAAAAATTTTTTAAAAGGAAAATGAAAACTTAAACAGGGCTTTACAAGCTAAAGAAACTGAAGAGGCTCCTCAGACTACCAATGAAGTTGACACAATTGATCGGTTTTTTTTCTGATGAAGAAGAATTAGTAAGAGAAACAGATTAAAAAGAAAAGGAAGGTCTTTAAAAAGAAAAGGAAAAGCAAGAAAAGTAATATGAAAAATTAATACGCCTGATTCTGAGACGGATACAGCTTTGGCTTCTATGAAGATAAGAATGATAGCCCAATTGAAGGTATGGCTAGAGGCCTCCATCCAACTTGTTCAAAGAAGAATGTAATAGAAGATATAATAAGCAAAGGATTAAAAATAGAAAATGCAGTGAATATGCTCAAGAGAAAAAAATCGAAAATGCAGAAGGTATTCAAATCACTAAAAGAGGGTTACCCTTATTTATGCTTACATTTAATAACAAAGAAAATGTAGAAAATATATTCAACATAAAAGCCATCTTTAACATGAAAGTCAGAATAGAACCGTTGGTAAAATCTCAAAGCTATAACCACACCCAAAGATATTGTCAACGAGAGCCTAGACGTGTCAGATCTGTAGGGAAACAAACCGCCAAAGCATGTCCTTTAAGTAAAAACATTCCCCCAAAATGTATAAACTGTAAAAGATCCAGCAAATTATAAAAGATGTGAAGTAGCTTAAGAACTACAAAAAATAAAAGACAAAGCGCTACAACAAAACCATATAAGATACCTGTTAAAAAAAGCCTAGATAAAAGTGAATCCCAAGCAAACACGATAAACAATAGAAAAACATTCTCACAGATCGTACAACAAAGCGCTTCGGTGGGAAATAATGACGGTACCGATACCCTCATCCTTGAAAAGATTCTAAAATGCATAGAAACCCTAAACATTTGGCTTGTAAAACAAGAAAATAGCAAAGAATCTACAAATAAGCGCTTAATTATTTAACGTACATTGATTGAAATCACTTCCATCATTTATTAAAATATGGGAATGAATCAAACACTTAGAATTGTCATCTGGAATGAAAATGGGCTAATGCAACATACTCCAGAACTAGAAATATTTTTAAATATAGAAAAAATAGATATATTCCTAATATCTGAAAGCCATTTAACTAAAACTTCATTTACTAAAATACGTGGGTATTGTTGTTATCACGCCATTCTCCCAGCAGGAAAAACGAGAGGAGGATTGAAGAAGAAATTATGCAAGTAGCCACTAGCATCAATGTTCAACAAAATGATGGTAAAAAATACAATGTTTCCTCAATCTATTGCCCTCCTCGTCATATTCTAAATAAAGAAGACTAGATCTCGTTGTTTAACTCATTAAACAAGTTTAATTTACCATTATCAAAGAAAATAAGAATGAATCTATTCACAATTACCTTACTGGCCAAAAGATACCGATTATTCCCTCTGAAAAGCAAGAAAAAGTCTAAAAAGGCCTAAAATGCAAGTACCTGCAATTAAATGTGATGATGGAACTCGGGCTAGAAGCACAAAGGAAACAACTGATTTATTTGCATCATATCTTGGAGATACATTCAGACCTCCCCCACGACAAACTTTAGATGAAAACATAACACTAGTTAGTAAAATTGATAGCCAAAGCATGACACCTGTATCTGTACAAGAGTTAAAAGTTGAATCTCCTGGCTATATGATCTAATTACAGGACAAACATTTAAAGCATGACCTGCATATGGTTTCGAAAGCTACTTCAAATAATTAATGCAGTGTTCAGACTTAACTAAGTTCCACACCAATGAAAAGTGGCAGAAATGATAATGATACCTAAACCAAGCAAACTACCAAACGACGGAAAATCGTAAAGGCCGATTTCTTTGCGCCCAACTATTTCTAAATTATTCGAAAAATTGTTGCTGAAGAGACTCAAATTAATCATAGAACAAAGAGATCTTATTCCTCCGCACCAATTCGGTTTTAGAGAAAAACATTCGACTATAGAACAGGTCGACAGAATCACAGACATAATTTAAGATGCGCTGGAAAGCAAACAAACATGTTCAAGTATTTTCTTGGATGTAACACAAGCTTTCGATAAAATAAGGCACAGAAAACTAGAATATAAACTGCATCCAAATCTACCAAAGCTGTTTTATCAGATTCTAAAATCTTACTTAACTGTTCGACACTTTCGGATAAAATATGAAGTTGAATATTCTGCATTGAAGAAAATAACAGCAGAATTACCACAAAGCAGTGAATTAGGTTCAAGTTTGTATAGCCTATACACAAGAGATTTGCCAAATACAGATGAAGCTCACAAAGCAATATTTGCTGATGACACTGCAATCTTAACAATTGGTAACAGTGTAGAAGAAGCATCGAGAAAAGTGCAAAGAGCCACTAATACATTAAGTAACTGGACAAAGAGATGGCGAATCCAGCTAAATGAAACCAAATCAATTCATTTTAGGTTAGTTTAGGTTAGGTTAGAGTGGCTGCTAACGCACTTTTAGGCCGGTGACGGTCCATTGTGATACCAAAGGATCCTAATCCCCTTTCACCTTCATTGGAACCATTCAGAGCTGCTTATGTAGCGTAAGATATCTCGCACACTGCAGTTTCCGAGGTCTATAAGGCCGTCGAAACAATACTTGCCCAGATGTTTGTACCTCAAGCAGAGGAAAAGGCTCATAGTCTCTTCCTCCTCCTCATCTATACAGCTTCTACAGAAGTCATTTGCCATTGACACAAGCCTCCTCGCATGCTCTCCAATGAGGCAGAGTCCTGTGAGCACCCTACAACTATACTTAAGTCAGGTCTACATAGGGATAGTAGTAGTTTTTTGGAGTGCTTAAGTCCAGTTTTGGCCAGACTTGCCGTGCTACATTGCATGTTATGGTGTTATTCTACCTCTTCTGTGCCGAGGCTATCGCCTAATTTTTAAGCACTATAAAAAGCACTGCTATAAGCCTCCCCAAATTTACCCTTTCCCTGCAGCCCTGCAGTTCCCCAGAACAATTCATTTAAATTTACCAACAAAAAAGTTAACTGGATACTAGTTGAAATCAACTAACAGCAAGTATCACATGAAAATACAGCCACATATATAGGCATGACACTTGACGCTAAGCTTAAGTGGAAAGAGCATGTCAAAAAGAAAAAGAAGAGCTTAACATCAAATACAGACAAATTACTGGCTTATAAGTAAGAAGTCCGAGCTATCATTACATAATAAACTGCTGCTATATAGCCAAATTCTAGCTTTGGGGATGCACCAAGAAGATCAATGTGGCAGTAACACAATCATCCCAAAACAAAATTTTACATGATATTGTAAATGCACCATGGTACGTGAGAAATGATAGTCTCTATAGGGTCTTATAGGTGGAACACGTCAACGAAGAAATCAGAAAGCACGCGAAGTCACATACTTCCTCTTTATCAACATGAAAATGTCGAGATTCGTCGTATAATGGATAAAATCAACTTAGTTAAACGTCTTCTAAGAATAAAACCTCTAGAACTAGGGCATCCTAATACCTTTCAGACCTATATCCATTCCGCACAAGATGAAAACTTTCGTGTAAACATTGTTGCAGTCCTCGACACTTAGAAGAAATATTTTAAAATTTTTCGATCAATGGCATAAATTTTAAAGTTTAATGGGCTAACCAATATGTAGCACTAAAATGTCAATATTTTGAAAAGTGATAGTGATACTGTCACCTTAGAACACTGTTATCATAAAAATATTTCTCAGGTCAATTACATAAAGTATTTAGTTTCGATTTAAATAACAAAGTGGAGGCGTAAATGACTTTCAAACTAAGTTTAAATGCAAACCATATATCAATACAATTTTGACATTAAAATAATTATGAATCAACATGAAATTATCAAAAAAAAAGATACACACGCGGAAGAAAACGTTACGATGCACTACCAAATTCAGAATATACAGTTTCATTGATAAAATCTATAAAAATTTTGGATAGTATATTGCCCATATTTTGTAAACCGACACATTCTTCTGAACCCACATAAAATTCCTCAATTGATACATCTCTTTATAGACTATAAAAACAGATAAAACCTTCAAAATATTAACATGAACAATACTTTGATTTCAACAGAAAAAAAATCATAGCACTTAATACAAATCTGATACTTAAATACGGTGCGGCAATGAATTTCGTTGGCAACAAAATTTTACATGTTGTAGGTGTTTTCTAAAATAAATCCATCATAAATATAACATTGATTGAAGATCATCTCTGCATCGCAACCATTTCATCATATTATATCTAATGCATGGTATAAATTGATAACACTTTATAAACCGCACGGTGTCATCATACTCCTAACCTGCTAATATTAAATTACTTTTTATTGCTTGAATTGTTGTTGTAATTTTAAAAAATTACGAATTTATAATGTAAAGAGAAAATAATTAATTAGGTAAATTCCACGTAAAAAATGCCGTATATACGAACGAATTTATTAATCAACTTGGTAATCGTTAATTAATTCATTTTCTTTGGAAATTAAGATGAATATGTGTATATATATGTTTGTATATTTTATTAAATTAAATTTAAACTTTTTATTTTTTTTTTTTTATAATAAATCATTTTTTATTTATTTTTTGTTAAATTTAATCAAATGTGCCTGTGCATACGTCTGATAACGCAGAATTATGTTTATATACAGTGTGATCCGCAAAACATTTGGCACACTTGTGATTTTTGTAAATTTAATTATCTTTAATTACTAACAGGTTCGATATATTTTACAGACCATTGCTGGCCCATACCGTATGAAGATTCGATCCAGAGCTTGATCTTAGGCTTATTTTTTATAAGGCGCCTACTAAATGGTGGCTCTCATCTCAAAGATAACTACAATATCGATCGATTTAACCATTTTTAAGATTTTATCATAATGTTTTCTTCCACCAGAGGTATTATTCGAGGTCATAAAATATACAAAAAAAAACTGGAAAAATCCATTATTAAAGAGTCAGAGAAGTCTTTGGTGATTCAGATACGTATATGCTTACGGATTTATAAGAAACAGTTTTTTCAACACCGAATGATGCTTGGGAAAATAAAAGCATTCAACGGTTGATAATTTACGTTGGAGGTATCAACACGGGTGGCCCACAAATATATCTATATATACATCGATAATTATAAATCTCCATTTCCAAATTTTATAGCGAGGTTGTCTACTTGCTTTAAATCATTTGACTTTAAACCAAAATGACATATGAAATCATAATTTAAACTTTTAATAGTAAAAGTCTGAGCTTTAGAAGTAAATGATTTCATGGTTTTCAATTCAAATGTCTTTTTTTGAAGATAAAAACTAAACAGTTTTAAACCCAAAATTTTGGACTTTTCAAAATTTTGAAATTACATTTAAAACAAAGAAATCCTTTTAAATTAAAAAAAAAAATTCTTTTGACGAAAAATCATGTCGCATTTCTTTTGATTTTACGTGATTTTTTTTTAAAACTAAAGCACGATTTACATTCAACGAAATCGACATCTACCAAAAAACATGAGATACAACATTGTGAAATTGTTCAAGAATAAAAAGGAAGTCACGACTTCTGTAAAAAAAAATTGACATCTGTAAGCCGAGAAACGAACCGAAAAATGAGGATGTCAATGTCAAATTTTATAGTTTAGTGGATTAGGCGCAAAATTTAGTGATAAAAAAAATCAACAGAAAAAATATTTTTAAATGATAAACTAGACGCACCCAAACTGCTACAAAAAAAATTAAATTCGATTATAAGAGCGAAGCGAGCAAAACCAATTTCGAATTCTTGATGACATTTAGGAAAATAATAGGTTGTTGAATAATCTTCGTTGTTCTAATTTATAAAAATGTTAAGCTAAAATGAAATAAAATAAAAAAAACTTGAAAAAACTGTTAAACCACTTAACTTTAGGAACATTAAACCTAGCTTTATTTCTAAACTTCTGAAATTAAATGCGTCACGACCCAATTGCGATTCTCTTGCTCTGCAGCGAATAACGTACTCTCTCTCTCGCTATTTCGATCTGCTATTTGTCCTCGTTCTAGGACAATTAAATCGTCTTCATTATACGGAACATTATTCGTGATTAGGATGTTATGTAAGATCACACAGCAATTAAAAATATTTCGCTTTCCCAAAATACAACTGAAATATACCAAAAATCAAATCAAACCTTTAACTAAAGTTATAGATTTTATTTTACGTGCCGAAAACGATTTTTTAATAAACCGATACATCTTTCTATTTTGCATCGAATGGTGCAATGCAATTTGTTGTCGGATCAGGTTTAAAAGGAATGACTGCAGTCGATATCCGCTATCACCTGTGTAATTTTTGCCGGTAGGTCGCCATGATTATTTGAGGGGCCCTTAGGGGGTATAGCTAAAGATATGCAAGTTTTGTAACTATTACAAAAATAGTATTAATATAAATTATTACCTAAGAGCCATTCCCGTCTTTCATCTTGCTCAGACAGCATCTCGGCTATTATACTAATGTATTTCCTTATACAATTTGACACTTTTGCTTGGCTCATGAAAGCTATCGCATCGCTTCCGGCACGCTTTTGATAATTACCTCTTGCCAAGAAATTTAGAACTGCTTACATCTTGAAAAAGTACACATATATTTAAATTTTTCATAATGATTTAGGTATAAATACACAATGGGATTTAAAACAAAAAAATGTAAACATTACCTCTAAAAGAATCGGTATTTTTGGAGCGTGTCTGATATACTACCAATATTTTTTACTTCTTCAATAAAATCTATAGCAAGACTTATTGGAAGTCTATACATATCCATAAACTAAAAATAAAAAAAGATTTAATCAAGCAATATAATATTAATAATAATATATATAAGTATTACAAAATTTTTTTTAAAACTTTATGCTGTTTTACCTTTTCTCTGGTATATCAAAGGGATTCAACGTAGCCCTCATTCGTTTTCGTAGAATTCTCATATAATGAGAATAGTAGTGTAGTACATTACTATTCTCATTATACTACTTTTTGTAGTGTAGTACAGCAATAGGCACAACTCCCATTAATCACTTTTAACATAAAAAAATATAATAATATATATTATATAAAATCTATAATTAAATTTATAAAAACAAATATGACGCTTGAAATACTCGAATATATTTAAAATCTAAACGACAAACACAAAAACCAGAAAGTAAAGGAAACGACATAAGCCTGCTATACAAAAAACATATTTTTTTTGTTGGATGTACGTTTTTCTAGCAAACTACAAGAAATTTTATTGATTTTTTTTTATCACTAAATTTTGCGCTTACGACGATACACTTTAAAATTGGCAGAATATAAAATATTATGATGACTAGATTGCACTGTAAAAAATTTATAGAATCTTATTGAATTTATGAAAAAAAAGTTTATTGTTTTGAAAGTGAAATTGAGGAACAAATTGCCGGTTAATAAAATATTATTCAAAAAACAAACGAGATTATATTTTCGTTTGGAAATGCCAAAATAAATATGATTACTTGACTAATAACAAAAACAAATTATAAAAAACGGTTTTATTTCTTACTCATATTTTCCATAGTATTGTGTTTCTCATGCTTTCTCGTTTTAAATATCTGTATCTTGAAAATATCGTTGAATGTAAATAGCACATATATCACGCATTAGTAAATAAGAATGATTGAATTTACAAAAATGCCAAGTTTAGTAAATGTTTGTAGATCACACTGTATATAAACATAATTCTGCGTTATCGAATATTCGGAATTTTTTTATTTTATTTACCAAATTTCCTTAGGTTCTAAATATTTTTTTATAAAATTAATAAAAAAAATTTGATTATTTTTTAAGTTTTATTTATTGCATATTTTATGCAATATTTATGGTTTTTATATAAATTTTATAAAATATTTTTTATAACTAACAAAAATATCACATAATTTTATAATTTTATTATTATTTACATAAGTCAATTTTTTTGCAAAAAACGATAGTAAACTAAAAAAAATTGAATTTTATAATAAATTTTATAAATTGTAAAGGGTGGGACATCTATCTGTTTAAATTTGAACCACCGGTTATTTCGAACCTGGCAATACTTATGACATTCTATTCTGTCACAAAATTCAGTATATTATCTCCACTGAACGAAATTAATCGCTTGAGGAACGTTGGGATTTATTGGAAATTTATTTCCAAAACAAAGACAATTGGTCGGAAATTGCACGAAAATGTCATGCAAAATTTGGTCACAGAGAAGAACCAACAGTGCCCGGTATACGCAAGTTTATTGTTAAAGTTCGTGAAACTGGTTTCATTGTTGATGCGCCAAGACGTGAGGGTGCCCGTACAGTGCGTACACCCGAAAATATCGAAGCTGCGGCTAAGAGTGTGCGTGAGAATCCATAAACATCAACTTGGCATAGTTCTCAAAAATTGAACATTTCACGCACCAGTTTACTTCGAATTTTGCGAAAAGATCTCGGTATGACGAGATTTGTAAGGTACCTTACTTTGTAAGGTATGACCTTACAAAGTTCAATTGGTTCAAGAGTTGAAGCCGCATGATCATCCACTTTGTTTTCACTTCGCTAGATGGGCCAACGAAAAACTTCACGATGATGTCGATTTTGTCAAAAAAATCATCTTTTCGGATGAAGCTCATTTTCATCTTGGTGGGTACGTTAATATGCAAAATTACCGTATTTGGGGCTCAGAAAACCCATACGTGTTCTTACAGAAGCCAATGCACCCATTTTGATATTAAAAAAACGAGTATTTTTTAAGAGAAATCAATGAATGTTTATTTCATTGTAAAGAGGTCATTAACATTTGAAAACGAAATCAGCCAAATGGCCGCCACGGCTACGCTTGCAGCACCATATCCTTTTCATAAAATTTTCCGTGACCAATTCGCTCATTTGCGGCTGTATGTTCTCGATAACTTCACGAGTTCCATCTTAAGGGTCTTGGATCGATTGGATCAATTGGAGCATTGACATAGACCTTATCTCTCACGTGGCCCCAAAGAAAAAAGTCTAAAGGAGCTAAATCACAAGATATCCGTTGCCAATTGTGATCACCTCTTCGAGAAATAACATGGTCAGGAAATTTTTCTTGTAAAATTGGCACGTAGCGCCGCCATGCAGAAAATAAACGTCGTCCACATCAATATATTCCAATTCTGGCCATAAAAAATCATTAATCATTTTCTTCAGCTTATTTTCTTCAACACTACGGGCTAAAGCAGCAATATTCTCAGTTCTTGAGCGACGCACAGGGTTTCGATCCTTCACATCACAAACTTGTCCCAACAGCTCAAATTTTTCCACCAGTTTCACTATTGCCGGCCGAGAAGGTGCTTCACGACGACCAAAAAGTGGTTTAATTTTGCGAACTGTGACTGCAAAATTTTCAACTTTTTTGTAGTGAATTTTCTTACCATTTTTAGTAATGGCGTAATTTTTACTTGTCAAATGTCAAAAGATGACAGCTTCAAAATTGGCAACTGCCCAAATAGCAGGCTATTCAAAATGGAACTTCTTTTTGTGTAACACTATATTTTTGTGTTCTAATCAAAAGTAATTACTACTAAAGTTGTAATTGTAGTAAAAATGTTTTTTTTTTAATATATTATAATATTTTAAAGCACTGGAAGGTAGGTTCCAATTTTTTACATTACTAAATGTGGTTAACAAAATTAAATCTTTCCGGAATAATTGTAACTAAAATTCGAACCACCTTTCATTGTAGAGCTTAAATTATTACCAAAATATTGAAACGTGAAAAACTCTAGCATTGGAAAAAATTTAACAAATTATTGAAAGTGCCAATAAATAATCAAAAAACAATAATCAGAAACTTATTGAAGTTTGACAAAACTTACAAGTAAGTTTTTTATTTTGAGTATATTTGGCATAAAACATGAATTCACCGTTTTATGCCTAATACATAAAGTATTTGCAAGAAAATCTTATTTATATTCACTTTAATCGACACAAATCACCGAAATTATTATAAATAAGATTTTATTAAAATATGTAATTAAACGTTCCAATTCGATTGAATTCACCGTTTTATGCCAAATACATAAAGTATTTGCATGAAAATCTTATATATATATATATATATATATATATATATATATATATATATATATATATATATATATATATATATATATATATATATATAATATTCACTTTAATTCACACAGATCACCAAAAAATTATTATAAATAAGATTTTATTAAAATAATTAAACATTCAAATTCTATATAATTCACCGTTTTATGTCAAATGCATTAAGTACTTGCATGAAAATCTTATTTATATTCACTTTCATCGACAAACATCACCGAAATTATAATAATATTCGGTGATTTTGTTAAAACAATTAAACATTCAAACTCTATAGAATTCGCCGTTTTATGTCGAATACATAAAGTATTTGCATGAACTTTACTCGACACATTCCTCAAAAATATTATAAATAAGATTTTATTAAAATAAATAAAAGTTCAAACTCAATGAATTCACCGTTTTATCATAGACAACTACCGTTTTATCATAGACAACCATCATTCAAATTCGATGAATTCACCGTTTTATGCCAAATACATCTGTATCAAATTTAAAATTAAATGTCAAAATATAAAAGATTTTAGTATTCAAATTAAAAATGTCTTTCGAAGAACGACTAATCCAAGCTGTACGAAGTAACCCAATCTTCTATAATTTTAAAAAGAATTATCAAACGATGTCATATTTTACCCTGAATATCCAGAGTAAAATATGGCATTAAATTGAACATAATTTACAATAATTAAATTTTAATTCAAAGAAAGTTTGCGAGACCCATACAGAAAAGCACGCCGGATTAGGTCTTCTGAAAGTGCTGTTGATGCAAATAGTGAAAATAAAAAAATGGAAGTATTTTGAACTAATGAACTTCTTATATTCTGTGGATGACCAAAGAGAGCGAGTAATAGCTATACACATTACATAATGTTAATACATAGTTGGTTCATTTTTTAATTGTCCAACTGTAGGCTATTTCAAAATACCGGGAACCTCTTGCATTAACACAAGCAGAGATATTTTTTATGTTGATGATACTGATACATCACCTGATTTATTATCTAAACCAGAGCATGTCTCAACCAGGCTCGATGGAAACAAAAAATTCAAAAGTTTTTTAATGTCGCCGCGGAAGTGTTGAAAAATGTAAATTCTGTGCCAAACAAACCAGTCAGTTCTATATCATTATTATTTTCTTTATTGACCTCTAAAAAATTGCCGTAGTTCTTTTTATCACGTCATGTTCCAGCAATGCTAACTCCGTTTTGCTAATAATCTACATAGACTAGTAGACAATACAACTCGCTTTTTTGTAGAATCATAAAATTATGCAATTGAACTGTGGCCAATGCAATTTTATCAGTATTTTTTTGGAAGAAAATGTAAAGTTGGGCCAAGGACTCGTCATTTGTTTACGAGGATACCAAAACTATTTTCAATTTGTTCCTCTTCATTAGTTCATTAAAGGGAAAGCAGCGTCACCGACAAAATAAAAAGGAAAATTTATTTTGGAGTTTGTAGGATCTCTAACGAGATCTCTACTAATTGTTTGCCAAAACCACTATTATGAAATATTTCGAAATCGCCCTGGCTTCCATAAGCTCCCACGTCGATAGCTTTCAACAAATAATAACCGTCACATACATCTAAAATAATAAGACTGTGATGCCCCTTATAATTGTAAACTTAAGATCCGTTTTAGGAAGAAATTTCACGTTTACGTGTTTGCCATTAAGTACACCGAAGCCATTTGGCATTCCGGACTTGATTTTAAATGCATCCGCAATTTTAACCTATTTAAAACAAATTCGGTTTCGCTACCTAAATTTCGTTTAGGTTCCATATTTCAACCATTGCAACATAACTTGCATACGTTACAGCTAATCTGGATCTGTTTAAACCTATGCGGTAAAAAAACCCATTGATCCTTTTGCATTTTGAAACCAGAAAATGACAGTATGGCCTCGATTTTATGGTATATTCTTTATAGTAAGTTTTGTGATTACACATTAAAGGTCCTTTTAGTATCACAAAAAGCTTTATAATTTTTTTTATAAGACCCAACGCTCTGGACACAATTAAGATATTGCGCAGATACAGGCTATGATTGATGCCACGATCAGACAATCAATTAAAGGCTTCCAAGGTGGCAGACACCAAATATTTAATTTTCGGTCAAAATGTTTCAAATGTCAAAAAACGTAGAAGGTCATAGTTGCTGAATGGGCTTTGAAGAGTGGTGTACAAAGAGTGAGGTTTGCACTGCCATCAAAGGACCCTAAGCAAGAACAAAAGCGATGATGAAACAATACAACTTTAGAGCGCCATTCGAACGAATAGCAAGGATATTATTGGTCCATTTCCAGCTACCCAAGATGGTAATAGATCAAATGAAGACCAGTTATGACTTGTGGTCGAATAGTAATGGATTTGTGGATGGTGATTTGGTTTGGCTATGCAATCAAAAAAAAGGGAAAGGGAAATCTCCGAAGTCTCCGGAGATATGGGAACGGTATTCAAAATAATAAACGTTGTGTACCGAAATAAACATAGCCCAAGGAAAAAAAATGAAGATAGTCCACATCGACTGGTTGACACTCTTCCCCGACACTCTTTTACCTCATTTCAGAATTCAACTTTCGTGAAACACCTCAGGACAACATCTTGTACCGTCAGTCAAACCAGGTTTTGGCATATGCAGAATAAGTCTATGTAATTGGACTGAACGGCATTGGTGTCAAAGAACTACTGGATCCATTTGTACGATTCTCATCTTCCATTGGTCTCAAAATCAATTAGCTCAAAACAAAATATATGATTACTGGTCTTAGAGACCAAGACGCAATGGATTTTAGTAGTGGTGACCACACATTTGGAGGAAAGATAAGTTTCCGATACCATGGGTCGCTTGTCACTCATGATAATTGTATGGGAGGGGATATCAAAGTACGTCTTATCGCTGGCAGAATATCTTGGAAATGCCAACAAGCTGAAGTTGTTCAAGATTAGACCCGTTGTTATGGGTGGGTGTGAGAATTGGATTATAACGGATAAGTTTGAAAGATGGTTAATGATATTCGAGAAAACATCATGCGCTTGATTTATGGCTCAAAATGAAGACACTTACCAAAATTTATCTGACCATTCTCAGGCCGATCGAAAACAGATGGTACAGCGATGTCTAAATGAAGGGCCGCTATTTGTCATGCGCAGAGGTCGCTATCGGTGACGGTGGCTTCTCGGGGTAAAGAACAACTTTTCTTCTTCGGGTTGTCAGGAACAATATGAAAACAAGCTCTGGATCGAATCTGATGGATTAACTCAATCTCGCAATATGTTGGATTATTTTGTACATAATCTTGCAAAATTCAAGCTCGTCTTCAGAAATGAAATAATACGATTCCCTCTTTAAACTTAAATAATTCACTTTATTTCACTTTTAGCCATCATCGTTTGGTACAAGGTTATTATGTTCTCTTCAAAATTAGTGACATTAGCTGGGATGATATCATGTAATTTTTGTAACTCTGCCTTGAGTTAATTGGGTTTAAGAATGAACATATTGATCTTACTAATGAGAATGTCTATGATGACGTCATTTAGCTGTTTTTCATCTGCTAATTTTCAATCAAGATATTTTGTCACTGGCCTTTTGATAAGGGCCTTTCGGAGCCACTGGTGAGTTTCTTCGGGTAATCCATCTGGATGGTAGAATATTGTTGTCTCGAATTAATCTTTAAATTTGGTATCTTTGTGGACCATTTTACTCGTTATGTTGTAGTTGATGCAACTATTCTCGCGACCATTTTTCCAAATATTCTCGCCATCATTTGTATAATTTACTGCCGCTTTATTACATTTTGAAATTACAGGAACCGTTTTTCCTGCGGAAGACTTTTGTTTGGATCGGGTCTAAAACTGACAAATGAGGAAAAAAACACTTAGTCAAGTCGATAATTGGTTATTGGATATGAATAATCTTTTACACCAACCTAATATCAACAAAAATAATCAAACAACAAAAATTTAAAAAAAAACGCGCCCGCGGTATACAAGATAACACGCTTATACATATAAATTGCTTGATTTCTTGATTATTTTCACTTTGTTTTGTTTTTACTATTGCCATTGTGATTAATAAGATAATTAACATTGAGGATGATTTACGGGATACATAAATATATATGTATATAAATAATTATTGATTATTGTTTTCCGGGTGTTCAGTAATTAATTCATGTATATGCATGTATATTGTAACCACTTCAGTCCGTTCAAAAAGTTCTTTGAATATTTCCGTATAATTAAAATATATTTCATCTACTCGCATATTGTAGGGCCGTATAAGTACCCACTAGCTATAAAAAGTAAATAAATGGTAATTACATATAATTAGTAGTTTTGTAAACGTATAATTATTTCATCGTCATATTCATATGAATTCTAAATTTTGTGATTAACGATTTTTCATCATATTATTGTATAGTATGTGGTGACATCTTGGGAAAAACTTTAAAATCACTGTCGATAACGAAGAGTAATAAAAAAAGTTGTTAGATTAACCTCACAGTGGACAAGATTTGTGGCCCGTAATGCCATTTAGCGGAAATCGTTTGTATTGTTTGCACGATACGGGCCTACCAATGGCAACAGTCATTCAAAGACTGTACCCCGCAGATTTGCTTCAACCGACGTCTTAAACTATCCTTACTTAAAGTAAAATCGAACATATTTTCGACATTATTATTTTAGTAATGCTAAAAATTAATGTTGGTTTTAATTTGAACATTTTTGTCCAAAATAACTTGTTTTGGGGACGGATGAGGGTAAACAGTAATATAATATTACGAATAGCATAGTGTAGAATCAAACCAGAAAAGCAGAAAAAAACTAATGAAAATTACTTACTAGTTTTTTAGTGATTAGCCCGCGCTCTATTATTTAGCACAAAAACGAATTATTATTACGCTAGCAGAGACACTCATCTATTTAAATAATAAGTATAAAAAATTGTCGACAGTGCAGTTAAACGTAAAAAAAATATCTAAGATATAAACCAAATATTTTGTTGAGATTTTTTTATAAAAGTTTACTATAATTCTAATTAAAGTTCTACTATTTTGTTTAGCGACTAGCCCGCATCCTATTATTTAGCACAAAACCGAATTATTATAACTCAAGCCGAGACACAAAACTATTTATATAAAAGGTATAAAAAATAGTCGATGGAGCAGTTAACCATAAAAAATATCTAAGCTCTAAACCAAATATTTTATGGTTGTGATTTTATTATAAAAGTTTACTATAAATCTAATTATAGTTCGAACTGATAGTGAAAAAAGTAAACAAAAACATGCATATAGCCAGTGAATTAATTTTCAAGGTTTTTGTGTTTAGCTAGAAATAGCGCGCATTATTTTATTGGTTTTCGTAAATATTTACTGTGCTAACCAAATATATTTTTTAGTCTCCAGGTCAGTGCTGCTGTGCTTAATTGGTGATACACGTAATTACTTAAGTACAATAGTTTTTAGGTATTTCCCAAAAAATGGACGTAAACCATAAGACGCACATTTTTTGGAGCGAAATTATATTTACATTGATAATCGTAGGAGATACTTTGTGGAATTATCTTTTTGACCTTAATCGATTAGGTAGTGCGATGTTACTACATTTGAAGAAAAGACGAAAGGTATCACCTTTGAATCTTAATAGAGAAGCACCAGTGATTACCATTTATAGAGGAGGGTTATTGAATTCGTCATTTTTTTCATAGACTTCGTCGCTGTACTTTACTCTATATTTTCAATTTCCAAACAAGTCCAATGCAATCGCAAAGTACACATTGTGATGAATACATAGGTGATTTTAAACTTGATTAAAAAATTTAAAATGTAAAATTTTATTTAAAATGGAAATAAATTAAATCTAAAAAAAATTTATTTACGATTTCCATAAGTGGAAGACAGTTAAGTATAATTGCGATTGCCGTTTTTGCCGCGCGAATGAATTTGAAAATTTTATTAATTTTTTTTTTTATTAATTTGGACAAAGTTAATTTTTTATTTTATAATATTAATTAATTGCAATTAAGATTATGGTTTTGTTTTTCATTCATTAATTCAACTAAATTTTATTAAGAAAGTTGAATGTGATGCGCGTATATGTATACAGTGCAACGATGCCATTGAAATTAGAAAATGGTGAACGAGTTTAAATTTGTCTTGGATCGGCAGGTAATGTATAATGTCAACAATAATGTATAATGTCTTATATAAGACATTATATGATAATGTCTTATTATCATTTTTTTCAGACTGTCTTTACCAATTACCGTATAGTAATCTGGTTTTATAGGTTTCGATACCAAGCCAGCTTTTTGTATTGTTTCACCACCCAATAAGTTAGGCCATTATTTTCAAACGTCGCAAAGTGTATTACTTCATTAAAAATTGCCTGATGGAACAATCATGGAGAATCAGTTAAAAAGAGAAGCCATTAGATTCCTGATTTCGTGGTTGAAGAGAACTTGTTAAGTGCCGTCATTGTCGCGTTTGGGTTATATATCATACTCATACCTCTCCTCTCGAATGTGATTAACCACCTTTCATACTCATCTATCAGATTCCAACTCTTACATCCATATATAATAACGGATCTGATCAACGCCTTGTACAATTTCCGATTTTCAGCATTTGCAACGTATTTAGACTTTAGCAGTGGGTGTAATGCATACAAAACACGCATGCCGGCTACAAGGCGCGCTTTTATATCCTTTCCCACACAATTATCATGAGTGACAGTGATCATATATTTTATTTTGGACTCATCAATGCAAAGATGACTTCATTTCCGAAATATAAGGCATGCGTTCAATACATCTATGCCACACTAGATGGATACAGCGCCATAAATCTGTCATTGTTTAATTACAGCTACAAAATGCATTCATTATTGCATTAGACAAATATTTTCAGAATAAAGTTTACAGAATAAAGGTTTAGCTATTCAGGATGATGTCAATATGATCAAAAAAGACAGAACTGAAAGCGATAAAGGAAGCCGCGAATTGGTGAGAAGGGAATACCGCTCTTTATGCTTACTTTTGGCAATAAAGAAAACATCCAAAGGATATATAATATTCGGACAGTTCAAAACATAATAGTTAGAATAGAACCAATGAAGAAGAATACTTCAAAGATAGTCCAATTTAGAAAATGTCAAAGTTATAATCATACCCAGAAATATTGCGGGCGTGACGCAAGATGTGTCAAATGTGCTGGTAAGCATCTTACGAGCATGTGTACATTAGATAGAAACACTACAGCCACATGCATAAATTGTAAAGGACAGCACCCTGCACGATAATTTTATCGTGGTTGTGAAGTAGCTAAAGAATTGCAAAAAATTAGAAACCGTGCAAGAAATTCTGAGCAAAATCAAAGAAACCCTGGTACAACAAACCAACCAAATAATAAGGGATTATACAATCTACGAGTTAACGCATCATATGCAGAAGTTGCTAAAAATACAGAATCAACCACAAAAGTAAATAATACTGGCCAAGTTCAAATAGATTTCATCAAAACCATAGAAGCTTTAAGTAAAAAACTTGACGAGCAAGCTGAAATAAATAAACTTATATTTGACCAATTGAATACTCTATCATCGCAGTATTCCAAAGTGAATAAAAATAAAAATTAATTTACAAACGCTGAGAATAGTAATATGGAATGAAATGGGCTAAGCTAGAAATATTTTTAAACATGCAAAAAATTGATATATGTTTAATCTCTGAAAGCCATTTTAATAGATCTTCATATTGCAAAATACGTGGGTACAGTTTCTACCATGCTATTCATCCAGCAAAAAGGACAAGAGGGGGATCTGCCATTTTCATTAAAAATAATATAAAACACCATAAAGAAATTAAGGTTGAAACTGAGTCCATACAAGTGACAACACTCACAATTCAAACTAAGAGCAAAGATGTAAGTGTCTCAGCTATATACTGTCCACCACGCTATAACTTAAAAAAAGAAGAATACGAAGAACTTTTTCACTCTTTGGGACGATGTTTCATTATTGGCGGTGACTTCAATGCAAAAAACAATTTTTGGGGCTCCAGAATTACAACACCAAAAGGAAGAGAACTGTTTCAAGCAGGAAAAAAATTATGCGACTTCGAATCTGGTCGCGCACCTACTTACTGGCCAACAGATCTAAACAAAACTCCTGATCTTATAGATTTCTATGTAACAAAAGGAATATCTGACAACTACATACGAAAGTAATGAAGACCTTACATCAGATCACTCTCCTGTTATCATGACATTAAGCGAAACTAGACATTAAGTCATAATGTCATAAACTATGACATTAAGCGAAATTGACAGATTATTTGAAAATATACAGCAAGTAGCGTGGCAGAGCACTCCACTCGAATCTGCAAATAACATTGGAGGCATAAATTATCCACTCGAAGTAAGAGAACTGCTGGCTAAAAAACGTAAAGCACGTAAGTTCTGGCAAATAAATCTAACTGCAGCTAATAAAACCGAGCTTAAAAACTTATTTAAAAAACTGAAATCTATTATCAAGAAAGTTAAAAATGATACAATTGAATCATATTTATCTTCATTTACTGGTCAAAAAGACATTGAATACTCCCTATGGAAAGCAACAAAATCGTTCAAGAGACCAAAAAATTCAACAGCCCTCTTAGAAATGATAATGGTACGTGGGCTCATAGTAGTAAGCAAAAATTGGATCTGTTTGCGAGACACCTCGAAGAAACGTTTCAACCATTACCCAGACAATCTGCGAATGAAAATGTTAATTTTGTACACAGATCAAATGAGCTTGAAATACAAGAAGTGAGTTATAAGAAGAAATAAAGAATTTAAATTCGAAAAAAGCTCCTGGATATGATTTAATAACTGGGCAAATTATAAAAAAACTACCAGACAATGCAATACACAAACTTCTTCACATAATCAATGCTGTATTTAGATTAAGATACGTTCCAAGGCAGTGGAAGGTAGCAGATGTGATCATGATTTTAAAGCCAAACAAAAACAGTAACGATAAAAATTCATTTAGACCAATATCTCTACTTCTTACTATATCGAAGATATTTGAAAAACTACTTCTGAAGAGACTAAAGCCTATAATAAAGGATAATGATCTTATACCTGCTTATTAGTTTGGATTCAGAGAAAAACATTCGACCCTAGAGCAAGTTCACAGAATCACAGATATCATAGAACGTACTCTAGAAATGAAAAAGATATGTTCAAGCCTCTTCATGGATGTAGCGAAATCCTAAAATCCCTTGGGTGAAATCCTGAAATCTTACATAATCGACAGGCACAAAATATGAAGATGAATATTCGTATCTAAAGAAAATTTCAGCAGGAGTGCCGCAAGGAAGCGTTTTGGGCCCCATCTTACACCTCCTGTACACTCGAGACATACCACTAATGAAATAAACAACCATAGCTACATTTGCAGATGACACAGCCATTTTGGCAGTTGGGAGTTATGTAACGTAAGCTACCGAAAAATTACAAATATTGATTAATACAGTTAGTAACTGGATGAAGAAATGGAGAATTAACCTCAATGAAACAAAATCGGTTCATGAAAAGTTTACTAATAAATCAACCTATGTCAGTATACCAATCGTAATAAACTCTAAACAAGTCCCTTATGGGCTGGCTGGAGCAATGCAATGTGCAGATGGATATTTGAAAACGCGAACCTGTATTCGCGCGTCCTCAATTTGGCTAGTAATGGCGTAAAGTAGGACGTTAATTAACCGCGAAAGAGTTGGGAGAGCTTCGGCCCCAAAACAGATTGCATAGAAATAAACAAACAAACAAACAAACAAGTCCCTTATGCAAATACAGCAAAATATCTAGGAATGACGCTAGATGCCCAACTTAAATGGAAAGAATCAAATACAGAGAAATGTATTGGCTCGTAGGTAGAGACTCTGAACTATCTATACATAATAAATTTCTCCTTTATCGGCAAACTCTGAAACTTGTGTGGCCTTACGGAGTACAGCTTTGGGGCTGTACTATGAAAACGAACGTTAAGATAATTCAGACGTTCCAAAATAAAGTACTTCGGAATATTGTAAATGCCCCGTGGTATACATTCGAAATAAAGACCTGCACCGTAACTTAAAGATGGAAGACATCAATGAAGTAATTGCAGTTTATGCTGCCAAACATGATTCACGCCTTCAATAACATGAAAATATCGAAATACGTCGTATGCTGGACTGGCCGATAGCAACACGACGCCTACAAAGAACCAAACCATTGAATCTAGTGATTGCAAACTAAAACAAATCTATATTATAGCAAATATTTATTTGAATGAATAATTATATTTATCTTTGGCAATCACCATTGTCCAAGTTCTTCCGAGGGTCAGTTTTATAAATATTGGTATCTCTGGTCAATTAATTTTGGGTAGATTGTAAAGAAAATAAAATAACTGTATGAAATCGCTTGTTCACTGTTTTATTTTATTTTATTTTGATATCCTTTGTTCACTGTGGATTCCTTTCGAATGATCTAGTTGTTTGTTTGTTTTTAATTTGTATCTACAACATTCTATGTTTTAGAGAACGACATCTAACATTTTATACAATTATTAATTCAACATTTTCTTATGTGCTATAAAAAATTTCCTATCGATATTTACAGTATTACAGGTACTTAACATATAGTAATTGGTTTTGAATGTAACTAAATAAAATCAAAACAACAAAAGACAGACCAATAACATACTCCAGCATTAACAAAGCGAAAAAAATTAGGTTCAAAAAACGGCCAAAATCGTTAAAAACGCATTGAATTGATGCATCCGAAAATTCGATAAGCTATCCAATCCATATAGTTAGAAGGTTCATCGACAGGAGTTATCATAAACTCGTCATCCAATAAAGACCAAGAAATTTTAGGATGGATAAAATCCCCCGCAAACAACAGCTGATCATTTTCTTTTAATAAATTCTATAAATGCTTGGTAAATACCAGCATGACTACCAAAGGGTAAAACCACGGCAACAACAATAATCCACACTCGACCTTGACTATATTTGACTTGCCACTTTCACATTTTATATTAACTTGCTTTAAATCCAGTTCATTTTTAATAGCAATGATGACACTTCCACCGTTGACTTTGGTATTATCCGGGTAAAGAGTAACACGGTGGAAAATATTCCTCAGAATTTCAACTTACATACAGCCAGGTTTCTGTTAGAATAACAATGTCGTAAATATAACATAATTTTTTTGATTTTTTTTTAAATAAATCTGGATCAACTCCGATTTTAAACGAAAGAAGTTCTGACATGCTCACGAAGTAGGTCTCTAATACGACTTATTTGGATGTAAGACCTGTTAATATACTGGACAAATTAGAAGAAAGCTGTAGGTGTTTTGTAAATAAGTGACTTAAACGAATAATGAAGTCTTCTGACCGAAAATCATAACAAACGTCGAACTGCACAACAGAGTAAGATGGTCGTGCAAATAATAAACTCAAGCCGCCACTACCTAAAAAAATTTTTGTCCTTTTCTCCTATCATATATATATGCACATAGCAAAATATTAAATCAAACTTCGCCTATTTACTATATACACAAACTACATAATCGTATTACGATTATGACTCATCGATGAGAAATGTATTCTCGGTTTATTCCATTTGTTGTTGCAATCGCATTTTTTCTTCTTACACGCGGTACACCATTACTGGAATTGAACGTATTTTCAACGAATTGTTTAGCCACTTCTTAGAAAAATGTATACTGTAACGTTTGTGCCTTTTGATATTTTTTGTCTCGGTTCATTTTTTATTTTTATTTTTTTTTAATATTTCATTGAATGGGTATTAAGATAAGACAGCAAAACAAATTTGATTACGTCATAGTTGTGACTTGTAATTTTATTGAATGAAAGTTTTAGTTTTTGTTTTTGTAAAAAGTCTATACGAATGTATGAGAGGAGATTTATTATGTAGATTGTGTATTGTATAGTGGCAAGCTTCTTAGAAGAGATTTTTTTTATGTATATTATAGTTTGCCTATATACATACCTACATACAACTCAACTTTTGTATAATCGCGCGCTTATTCTGATTATTATTAGTCATACAACTATATTTGTTGTATTACAATCATAATGGTAGTGATAGTAATAATCTTGATAGTTTATTTATACAGTAGATGAACCTGCTATATGTGCGCTTAGCTCGTATGTGATTGGAATGTAAATTGTATTCAATTAGATGCTTGGATTTTATGTATGCAATAAAGCAAAAGGTATTTAAATAGTTGTCACGGAATTTATGTATTTTAGACTAGCTGTGGTCGGGGATTATATAACGAGTCAATCCGATTTGTAAAAGTTTAAATCCCGTAACCGGGAGATAGGCCTATTGAATGATGTTCAGTTCGATTGGGATGATCTGATGAATAAAGATGTTAAGCGAAAAACTTTAGATTATTTGTCGCAAGGTATAAAACCGTATAGCAATTGCACGGAACAACAAAGCTTTCACAATTTACAAAATTTCACCATACTTTCATCGCTAAGTTACAAGAGAAGTTGATATCCGGGATGGTAACCTCCATATTTCAATAATGAAGTTCAACATACTGTCACTGGTTGTAGACACTACACAGCTTTTCTTTGCTCGGCATATAATATCAGTTTTAAAAGCCTAACTAACCATGTGTCCTATGAATTTTGGAAATTTTCGATGTGTGGCATCAATTGATCAGTTTTAATGGGCCAACCATCATATATTTTCTGGATTTTGGAAATTTTCGATGCGTAAATTGGTCAGTTTTGATAGGCATCATGTATTTTCTGGATTTTGGAAATTATCTATTCGTGGCGTAAATTGATCAGTTTTACTGGGCATTAATCATTTTACCACTTCTTAACTTCGATCAAAATACAGTCAACAACGATTTACACCTTTGCACAATTCATAGAGTAATTCTCAATATTTGGTCATCATTGTAATTGCAGCCAAACCGACATTAATTTTTCATATTCTTTTATAGTTCCTATCCTATGATAATGGACCCGACTTATCGATCGGAAGGGATAATATTAATAGTAGAGAAATAAAATAAAAAATGTACAAAACTTTACCATACAAATAGCAATGTGCAATCTTGCACACAATTTTGTGTGCTCCTACCTCCATCCGAGTTTTTTAAAAGTTTTTTTAATCTAAAGCCGTTCGAAGGAGCGCGAGAAAAATCTTACGATAAAAATCCGGGGTAAAAAATCCTATGATAAAAAATCCTAAGATAAAAAACCCTAGATTCAAAAATTCTAAGATAAATAATCTTAGAACGAATGTCCTAGGATAAAAAATCTTAGGATAAAAAGTAACCGAATAATTAATTAACAATTCCAACGATCAAAAATACTAGAATCAAAAATCACGGAATAAACAATCCGGATCACGCAGATTAAAAATCTTTGGATAAAAAATCCTAGGCTAAAAAATACTAGGGTAAAAAAATCCTAGAGTAAAACTTCCAAAGATAAAAAATCAAGGAATAAAAAATCCGAGATAAAAATCCAGATACCGGATCTAGTAGTTTTTTAACACCGTAGCCATTCAGTTCAATTACACGGATATCATTTTCATATGCCAGTGCTTGATTGGACGTACAAGTGCTTAATTGGACTCTCCGTCAGGGGAGGGAATCTCTCCAAAAGTATGTAAGACAGTAATGTCTATGTTTTAATCGAATAAGGTCAAAAGATAGTTCCAAAAAGTATCCTCTCCGAATATCAAAAGCACGGAATTAATGCAATGAACCCAGGAGAACGGTTTTTCCATCTCCAAATTCGCTTAGAGGTACTCCTACCAAGGACCGTATTGTTGTTCCATGCGATTTTCAAAGCTGTCCCCGCTTTAAGAAGCTATATAGCCCATATTATTTTGCATGATGGCAAGACGACACTCCAAACCAATTATTTTTGAGTTTAATTTTTACCATAACTAGAGTCGCCTAGATGGCACTGACAACCGAAATGTTCAATACTTCCTATAGAGCGTAACATAATGTAGCCACGACTTAGGAGCTAAGCAATGGCCTTTTACTGTTTCAAATGCTGATGAAGAGGCATTACTTGTGAAATGTATTCAAAATTTGACAAGGTTGGGCTTTCCTATCACAAAAACCCAGTTGCAGAATTCCATTTCAGATCTTACAACGTCATTAAATCGTTCAAATCCTTCTACTGGTTGAAAACTTTGACGAAAATGTTTGATCGATTTCTTAAAAGACACCCAGAATTATCCCTACGAATATCACAAAATTTAAGGTCACAATTAACAGAAGGCAATATTAGGAATTGGTTTGCTGCAATTATAACATATTTAGAGAAAAAGGATTTCCTTGATGTAATAAGTAATCCATTCCGAATATTCAATTGTGACGAAAAAACTTTTCACTTGCAAAGGAAACTGAAAATTCAAGGACCTTTTTAAATATTTTTAAAAGTAAAATAAATTTCAATTTACTTTCAGAATTTGGAAGCTTATATAGGGTACTTGGAGCGATGACCTTCAGCATAAAAGCCTTTTTGAACTATGGTACAATTCGATAAGGGATGAAAGCTCCACTTCAAATTTGCCCAATGAAGATGAAAATTGTGTTGATGAAAGTTTTTGATTTAAATAAAGTGACGTTGTTAATCTGAACGTGCTAGAAGATGGTACAATTTTAATCGTAGATAAAGCAAAAGAAAAAATGGGTAAGATTACCATCGTAGCACCGACGAGTCGTCCAACACAATTCCAAAGTATTGGCCAGAGCGTTCAACACAAAATAAGAACGTCAAAATGAAGACAAAGATTACCCCGGTTGAGGCCCCGGCAAAATAATTTATTTCACCAAGTGATAATCACTGCATGCAAATTTGCCATGACCTTAGATTTTAATACTTGGTACTAGCCACAATGAGATCATTCGCAATCGCAAAGTACATCTTTCTTTAGCAATTATCGGTTGCTAGTTCGTAATGAGAGGAAGGTCCTATATTTTAACCATCATGTGTTTTGTGGATTTTACAAATTTTCGAATTGTAGCATAAAGTGACCAGTTTTAATGGCGTAATCATCATGTGTTCTCTGGATTTTGAAAATTTTCGAATTGTGGCATAAATTGCCAAGTTTTAGGATTCATTAAAGAACTTTAATTATGTCCAGTGGTTTTCAGGTAATGACATTTTTGTCTATATAGACAACTTATTTTTCTGATTCTAGGGACTAGAAAAATCGTTGGATGCTAAATTTCCTTATTTCACTAATGACTCCCGTTATCTAAATTTTATATACCTCACAGAATTGACTAGCGTTTAAGTTTCTAAAGCAACGATGGACATTTTCGTAAAGAAGTCCGTTTTCTTTGCAAAACTTTGTGGACGCATTATATTTGAAAAATATTCGTTATCTTGGCAGTTCCTTAAGTCCGACTGGTGCTTGGTTTCCAGTTTTTACTTTGCATAACAATTTAAATTTTCTTACACTTTACTTGTACAGTGTACCCTCAGTGAAGTGTATATATATGCAAAAGCCAAATGTTCGTGTGCCAAATTTTTTTTTTAATTTTTTTATTTAATTGTTAGTGTTAATGTTTTCTTCTCGACATCGACTATACATTGAGTGACTCAACTATTTTCCAATATTCATGCATCGTTATGGTATACTCGTAACCTTCCGATTTAAAATTAATTTTCAGACCGTTATGAAATTCAAAAATACAATAAACAAAATATACTTGTTAGCGAATAGATCGAAATTTCGTAGAATTTTGAAAAAGATGTTTAAATATTTACGATGTGAATCATAGAAAATCGGAAGCGATGCCGAATGTAAAGCAATTTGTACCAACAAAATAATTAAATTTTGTGGGTTTGTGTGTGCGAGTAGCACAAAAATAATTATGTCAACTTATAATTTTTTTTTATTGATCGTATGCTAACGAGGTGGGATGCGGTAGGCCATACCTAATATCTTTTCATTTTTAGTCAAGTCATTGAACTGTAGTTTATGTAATTATTAAATATGATAAAATATATGACCTTCACTGACCTACCCAAAAATGTTTCACTATATATATGTATAAAATGAATATAGTCACATTCCAGTATATACTTGTACACACGGCAGCATGTGTGCACAAATAATGTTATCACATATACGATATAATATGATAAACTGAAACTTTTTAATTATAAATTCCATTAAAAATTCTATAATTAAATAAAATAAATTAAATGTCTAAACTACAGAAATGAAAACTAATAAAATTTAAATATCGTTTCGATTCGGTTCGTGCTAGTTCTTGGTAAATATATTTACTGTAGTGTGGTGTTGAATGTGTATTGAAAAAAATTGTCCATATGAATGGTGTACCGATTTTATTTGTGTATACAGTCACGGAAAGAATTATATAAATTCAAGGCCACTTGTATCAATCGATAAATTGTAATTTAAAATGCTTCCTAATTTTTAAGTTAAATATTTTTACAAATACACGGAAGTCTACTTTATCAAAAATTTCACCGCAGCAATCGTATCTCATCACACGAGGTGCTAGTATATACCAGTTGAACGTAAATAGAGCTAGATGAAATATTGTAAGTGCCAACGTTACTACGAGAAACGAAAAATGGATTTTTATCATTTGATTTTGATCGATCCAAATTTACAATCCTGGAACCACCTTCCATGGTCCAGGAAATGGCAACGGTGTAAAGTTTTACGGTAAAAAGTAACCACAAAAGTTTTTGGGGATGGTGGACAATAAAGAACCTTATCAAGCTTGTCTGCTTGAACAAGAAATATTGAAAGCAACCACATGTACTATCATAGAATGGAGTGGGTTATAGTTGGCTTCTCCGTTATAATAATTATTTCTTCCATATGACTGTCTATTGTATATAAGAGATCTTATAACGGAATAGTCCTCGATATAGTATTTATAACAAGTATCATTAGTCGGCCTGGATTATCGGATGGTTTCTTACATTTCGGTAGCATCACGCATGTCGGCTGCTTTCCTCTTTTTCTCTTTTTGGGAAAACAACTTCACATGTCAACTAAAAACAGAAGCAAACAGCTCGGGTTTTGGTCAAATTGCTGCCAACAGCATGAAGTTCGAGGTATTTGAGGCTCAAATTCATTTTTATTACTAGCTTCAGAAGAATCCTCCATCAATGTAACAACCGTAACAGTTGGTCTTTCAAAACTTCATTTCGACCGCCTTTAT
Organism: Tipula confusa; assembly: GCA_963556175.1. Classification (NCBI taxonomy): domain Eukaryota; kingdom Metazoa; phylum Arthropoda; class Insecta; order Diptera; family Tipulidae; genus Tipula; species Tipula confusa. The sequence continues at coordinate 44,721,812 of OY744477.1, read as the reverse complement.
TTAGATTAGGTCTAAAAACTAATTAAAGCTCCTGCTTTAGCTCAACTTAATGGCGGCTTAGAGGTCGAATAAGCACTGAGTAAGCCAATTGCTGACCATTTTATCTTACACAGATTCCACATTAAAAACAGATACTTTCAAAATCGCTTTTCAAGAAGCGCCTTGTTTACAGGATGTTAATGTGTGGCTACTACTTAATAGGACAACATGAAAGAACTTCTAGTAAAATAAGTTTTTACTTACAGACACTTTACTGAACATTTAAGCCGTGATGCAATAAGAAAGAATGAAGTTTTGTGGACATCCTTCACCAATCGATCCTAGTTCATTTTAAACTCGAATTACAAAGCATTTAGAGCAGCAAATAACATCTGGTCTTATTGATAAAATCGATTTTGCTTCTGAGCTCTGACCGTATGGCTACCATGTTTCCTTAACACACATGCTCACGGTTTCTGTACTGTTTCTAAAAAATGCCAACGTCTGAATTTTTTTTTCAAGTCTGCTCAAGAAAAATTTGTACTATTTTACACTGTTTAAGTTTACATGACCGTAATATGTATCTTATCTCCGCAATTATATCACAATGTTAAGTGGTTCTTCTTATGTATAGTACCAAACCTATTTCCACCTTCAGAAGTAACTTTTTTTTCTAATTTTTACTCACCAGACTACTAGGCAGACTAACCACAGCAAATTGAGTTTCACGGTATCTAAATTTTATTTGACGTCAAACATGCATTTTTGGTCCGCACGTAGAAGTTCCAACTCTTCTATCGGATAGGAAGGTTTCCTCAACAGATCTCCAGCGGATTAGGGGAAAATAAAATACCACTCGTGAACCAAAACTTGTGAAAAGCATCTGTTCACCAGAAGTTGTGACTTCAGATAATGTACGTTCCTTATGTGAGAAGCGCCTGGTTTCTTTCTTGGTAGTGGTATAAACAAGAATAAAGGAATAAATATCCAAGGTGGTACACCAACTTTCCAGTAAGCTCTGCCACCCTCTCACGAAGCTGGCTCAATAGATTCTAGGGAGAGCTAATCATTGCTAAACCCATTCGTAAAAAGTGCGATTTTGCCAAGACGACTACCCAGACAATCAAACACCACAATTCAGCAGAAAAACGAAAACAAACTGAGCTCCATAAAAACTAAGTGATCTAAAAAAACTTTTCACTAAACTATGCACTGAAAAAGAGGATGCCACGAGAAACCAATTGTTTACTGAACAGCTAGCACTAATAGTAATACTGTCATTAAACCAGCACAACAGCAGCAAAAACAAGAGCAATCAAAACAACAACAAAAGTTTGAACCGAAATTAAAGGCTTTTTCGCCAATTATTGTATTCGGCTTACCAGAAATAGCTAGTATAAAAACTATTATGAAATCAGTGCTCAACAAAGAGTACAGAGTAGTGTCATTTAACAATAATTTGTGGAAATTCAATACACCAGATTCCGATATATACATAAAGCTCTAGCTTCAAAGCTTAATGAGGAATGTAAAAAATATTTTACATACGAAGATAAAAATGAACGTGAAATTAAGGTTATGGATGTAAGGAGGCAAAACATATGCAAATAGAAGATGCAGCAAATATTTTAAAACGAAAAAGAACTGAGAACAAACAAGCTAAAAAAGGAGGGCTTCCACTCTTCATGCTTTCATTTTTTAAAAAGCAGAAAGTTCAAAATATGTTTAATATTATCTTAATACTATCTTAAAAAGTACCACTAAAAAAGACGCCGCTAATACCTCAATGCAAAACATGCCAAAGGTTCAACCACAAGCAGAAATATTTCGGCCGAGAGCCTTGCTGAGTGTACAGAAAGCAGGAACAACCCTCCAAAATGTATAAACTGCTAACTAAAGAAGATTTGAAGTAGCTAAACAATTTTAAAGGTTAAGAAATAAAATGTACCAATTTCCTCACAACACTATGATTACAATGAGAAACCAACAAAAACCCAAATAGTTGCAAAACCTTTAGTTATAGACACAGAGAGGAAAATCTTCTCACAAATATTTCTACAATCGCCTAATGTTGTTTATAAATACCTTTTTGAAAGAATGTGTCGAAGCTTAGAAGCCATAAATACACGACTAGGAAAGGAAGAATATAGTCTAAAAGTCCTATTATTAAATGTCTATAGAAAAGCAAGAAGCCAAGATCGTTGCTTCGTTACTCTTATACAAAGTAAATGAGCAGAACATTAAGAATTGCCACCTGGAAAGCAAACGGACTAGAGCAGCATGTTCTAGAGCTAAAAATTTTTCTAACATTAGAAAACAAGATATATTATCCAATAAGATATATAAATACGTGCAATTATGAATGTTACCTTGATGTTCATCGAAGAGAAAACCCTAGAAGAATTTCAACAGTAATAGTAAGAAAAATCAAACGCCATGAAGAACTTGGTATAGAAGAACAAAGCATGCAAGTTTAAACCATAAAAGTTGAAACTAGTGCAAAAAACACTTACAAAAAACACTTACTGGGAATCAAGAGAGCTTTTCGAAGAAGGATTCTTAAATAACTGCGAGTTCAATTCAACAAGCAAATTAACATTTTATATTAAATGTGCATCGAAAACAGCGGGGAGTCATTGTCTGACCCTATTAATTTCGACTCTCAGCACAACGACAATTTATAAGGAAAACTTGCCTAAACTTCCAAATTGTAAAACTAACTGAAGCCTATTCCAGAATATAATTGAAAAGCAAAAAAACACTATTACAGTTTAAAGACAAGCTGGTCCGAGGTACCAAAGATAATTCAACAAGCAGCATCGACAAGATCTTCTATAATAATCTCGTAGGAATCCTAACTAAGAACCCAACAAATCTGACAAAGAACACGCGCACCAGATAACAAAACAATCCTCAATTTTCTATACAATAAACTTAAAAAACGCATAAGAGCAGAAAGAATTATACTATCACTAACTATTTCAGTGGTCTTACTGAACATAAGGACACTCATTACTCTCTTTGGAAAGCAACAAAATGATGAAAAAGAACCAAAATACGTGTGCATTTTGAACATTTTGAACCACCTGTTAGGGTCAACGATGGAACATGAGCCAAAAGTGAAAAAGAAAAAGCTACCTTATTTGCAGCCTATCTGAAAAAAAAACTTTCAACCATTACCAAGGCAAACAGCTGATGAAAACATAAGAACTTTAAGCAAAATTGGTGATCATACATAACATATAACCCGTAACACTATACAGGATATGATTTAATTACTGACCAAATTGTAAAACTATTTCCGAAATCAGACTTCAAAAAATGATTACAAATAACCAAAGCAGCCTTTTGATTTAACTGTTCCTCGTAAATAGAAAGTCGCAGAAGTAATTCTGATCCCCCAAACTAAGTAAACCATCAAACGATAAAAAATCTAGAGGCCTACTTCCTGTCATTTCAAAAATCAATTGGATTATTGCCCGTCAAACGTGAAAATTGGTGTTCGTCGAGGTTGGTGCATGATTTTACCATGTACATTGCTCCAGGAAGTTCCTTAGTTTACCTTTTCAACTTCGATTGGAGTAACTTAATTGATTTTCGGAAATCATTAAATTTTATTGCTTTGGATTTTACTTCCTTTCTCCAACCTACTTTTAAAAATATTTCAAATATATATTTGCTAGATCTTAACCGATATGCGCCTGTTTGGTCACTCACCTCAGCTAGTACCGAGGTTCTTGTCCTTTCAACTTAACAAATTTACGTTTTTGAGAATTGTTTGATGATTTTTCCTCGAAGCATATAGGGAAATATCTATTGACTTGTGTAAAACTACTTTAATATCATTCTCTCTTGTTTGGTACAAAGATCTGTGGAGTAGGAGTATCGCCAAATAATTCGTACCACAATGCAAATATAATACAAACGCATAATACTACAGTCCGGATTAGTTACAGAACAGTTATAATAAAACGACCTTCAAAAATGTAAAAAAATGTTTGATAGCGTTCATAACATAAAAACGATATTCAAGTAGGTCCGACCAATATCTTCTTAGGTGTCTACATAATCCTAATCTTCCGATTTATTTCATTTTCTTCGGTTCAAATCAGAGTACACTAACAATACTTTAACCTTCAAACATATCTTATTAACGCCATCGTTTCTAATTTATATTTTGGGAATACCTTAGACGTCTTCTTTCTTGTTGATATAAATTTGAAAAAACATTCAACTAACTTAAATTAGAATTTTGATCGGGCGAACAAAACTATGAAACGACCATAGATAAATCAGCGGCGCTTAACAATTATAACATTGGTCTAGGAATTCGAATTTAAGTAAGGAAACATTGAGCCCAATCAGATTACAGTTACAGATTTTGGCTTTCTCAATTTTGAATTCATAGAAGTACGTGCCGTTAAACCACATGTTTAACTGCCTATTGTATTTGAAGAAGTTAGTTTTACAGAATCAAATTAAATCAAAGTATATAAGCATACCATATATATTTTCAAAAAAGTATTTATGCCACCTAAAAGGGTCAATTAAACAGCACCAGTGGTCTGGTTTGGATAATTGATAACTTAATAAAAATCCCGAAACAAAAAAAAAATTGGGGATATGCTTGAATGGAGCAATTGATACGTATTAGTGTCTTAATTTGGATGGTTGGTTCTTAATGAAACAACTTCTATTATAAATGCCAACCTTGAAACTGTACTGAAACCGAAATTCAATCCATCTTCAACAATAAAATCAAACAATTCGCAAAATAGTAATGTAGAACCGCCATTAAGAACTATGAGATCAAGGGGTCCAATAATATTGATGATCCTAACTTTGGTTTGGTTACTAAGCCGTTGGAACATTTTGTTCCCGATAGATTGCACCATGGTGGATTGGAAATCAACTTTGATAGCTGTTTAAAAAGTGCAAGATGATGAGGTTCTCTAAGAAAAAGCCGTTATTAATAATAAGTATCTTATTACTAATCACCAGCTTGAACGAGTTATGACATTTAAAGATTTGGGTGTGGTCTTGGACCATCAATTGAATTTCCGGGACCATATTGATTTAATCGTAGCTAAGTCTATTTTTCTACTTGGCTTCGTTCGTCGTATCACAAAGGATTTTCATAATCCACAATCAATTAAAACTTTGTCTTTTTCGATTCTTCGGTCGAATTTGGAATATGCTTCGATTATTTGGGATCCTGCTTACAAATTTGCCATCTTACGGCGACCGCTGTAAAATTGCCGATTTGGACTCATTGCTTGAAAGACGTAGATGTGCTCCTTCAATATTCATCGTTGATTTACTGAAGCGTTCTATTGACTTCCCTGAACTACTTGCAAAGATTTATATTCATGTGTCCTTTAAACCGGCTAGTGTCAGGAATTTCAAATATTTGCCAACATTTAAATCTAATTACGCATATAAAGCTCCGATCCCGGCTATTTGTCGACAATTTAATCATAATTTTGATGTGTAATATATCTAAATGTACTTTAAAAAGCTTATCAAAGATGCTGTTTGCCTCATGCCAAAAATTTCGTCTATATCGTCGACTTTTCTAAATTGTTGATTATTTTGTATCAATGATTTATAGATGACACTAGTTTTAATATTACAAGCTGTGCCACACTATTCACGATTCTAAATTATTGACTTCCCAAACATCAGACGGTTAAAAAATATTTTGTTTATGCTTTCACATAAATATCATAATTTTAATTTATTTGTTTTTAATGTTTGTAATAAATTAATGTTTGTGTAGTTATAAAACTTCTTAAATACAAATCTGTAAAATTTTATTTGTATTTATATGTAGGTACACAAAAATTGACAACTAAAAAGGAAAGCAACCTTACGAGCAGGTTAAATGAAAAATTCTGGTGGTAAATAGCATAACTAATTAACAATTTAGAAAAGTCGGCGATTTAAACGAAATTTTCGGCATGAGGCACACAGCAAAAATTGTAAAATATACTTGTAATCAAAAAAGGATTTTCAACCCGTTGATGTTGTATAAATAAATAATTAAAATAATGGAGCGCTTTTAAGCTTTTTAGAAATTTATTTTTTATTTTATATTTTATTAGTCTCCTGGACTAATGAGGACTAATTTGTTTCTGACTTAATTTACTAAGATAAATTTATGTATGCATAATCCACCCATTGGCGTTTCACAGTTATTGTGGATTTAAATCAGCAAACCGTTGTTTGTCTTAAAAATTAAACCAGTTTAAAAGGTTTAGTTCTTATTAGCCTGCGTGTACAATATTAGTGTTGGTTAAGAGCTGAACTGCAGCGATATATACAAGTTGCTGGAACTTCCTTCGTGTCTCCTTGCATTTTTTTGGCTTTTAATTGAAATGAGATCTACTTCAAGGTCACTATTTCTGACATACCATGTTGCATCAACGATGTTCCTAAGTACCCTGTTCTTAAATCTTTTTATGATCTTGACATTGCTCCATTTGGTACAATCCCAAAATTCAATACCGTTTCAGAATTTGCTTATAAAGTAGTAGCTTGTTGTATGATGATAGAGAAGAGTGTCTACCTATCAGCCACTACATTTTGCTATATTTTATAGTTATAGTTCTTAATTTTTCTTATTGTTGTGTAACGTCCATCTTTAGCATCCAGGGTCATGCCTAGATACTTAGCTGTGTTGGCATACGGTATTATAACTCGATTTATTGAAACTGGTATATGTTCAACTCGTTTGTTGGTAAAATTTATGTGATCTGATTTAGTTTCATTTAGCTTGATCCGCCATCTTTTAGTTCATTTATGTACTTCGGAGATAGCTGATTGAAAATTTTGTGTTGATTTTTTTGTTTTTCCAACAACTAGGTTCACAATGTCATTAGCAAAAGTTATCAATTTGTTGTTCTCTAATTCAGGTAGATCATTAGTGTATAGTAAATATAAAATATCTATCAGGGTTGGGCGATTTACATGTAAAAAACGTTTTCTCCATTTTACATGTAAATAACGTAAATTACAAATAAATGTGTATTTTACAAAAATATGTAAATTATATTTAAAAAACGAGAATCCGTCCAGAAATAATTTAAAATATTGAATAAATGATACAAACATTTGTTTATAAGAATAACTTGCATTAGAAAATCCAATTAAACATTTTATTTAAATGGTTAATCATAATTATTTTCAACTTTTAGTTATCTACATTGAGACTATAAAAATCACCTATCCTTCTACAATGCCATCTGTTTACATCTTAAACTAGTTCTTATATTCGACAAAATAAACAACTAGTGACATAGTGCCATCTAGCTACATTTGAATAAACTAAAATAAAATATTTTTAAGAGTGCATATTTCTTTCGATATGTAGCGGAAAACTAATTGCAATTTGACGTTTAATCATAAATAAAATAATTATCTGCAGTGAAATGAATGAAGTGAATCTATACTCGTTTAACTGGGTTTTAAATTTAAATCTTTATTAATTTCAAACAGGACAAAATCAACCAAATTATCACTACCCGTCTCACCCTCATCAAATAAATGTATGCCTGAAATTACTAGCCCTATTCTATCCATTCGATAAAATGCCTATGCATTATGCTTTTGATGTCCAGTGTAGTAAAGAGGTAGCGAATATGATTATCGAATTTAAGCGTGGAACTGTAGTGAATTTTATTAATTCAATTTAATTTTTCTTACTCTAATTACAATTAATAATTTTTCATAACCTAAGTTTGCAGCAATACCATTATACTAACCTTACCATAGAATTAATACTAGATAAATTGATTAATACATTAATAATTAAATTTGGGAAAAATATTCTTTTTGAAACCCAGCAGTTACCATTCAAGGAATTCCATAAACTAACTCCTCTCACGAAAAACGAAACGTTCATCAAATTTCATTTATTGATAGCAGGTGTCAAGAATTCATTGTCAAAATATTTCTTATCATAGGAAAGTTGCACTTTATTTTACATTTATACATATGTACAAATATCACAATAAATAAACACCAATACACTACACTGTAGTATATAGTCAATTTTTTTTTAATTAAGAGTTTTGGTAACAGATGGCGATAATTGTAATGAAAAAGTTGATTTATATTTTACAGTATGTATAAAATAATCGTTTACATTTTACATACATTTTACATATAAAAAACCCAGTAAATTACATTGTGTAATTTACACGCCCAACTATGATATCTATAACTCTATCATCCTTTCTGTTGAAAACATTGGAAAGACTGATTGACGTGTACATACGTGCAAAAATAAAACCCAGTAATTGGGCGACTTCTTAGCATGCGTACTGGAAAGGCAGATCTGTGGAAATGGCTCTACGTTCCCTGGTGCGAACAATCGAGAAATCAATCCACTCGAAAGAGTCAGTATGGTAGCCTGCCTCGATATAGAATGCGCCTTCAACTATGTCAGGTCGGAGGCAAATCAGGAAGGACTGTCTTTCTTAGATGTGGAGTACCCCTTAAGGAGGTTGATAAATCAGATGCTAGAATGCAGGATTGTTAACGCGGAGATAGGAGAATCCACCATTAGGAGGCGAGTAGTTAGAGGAACTCTGCAAGGTGGTGTCCTATCACCTCTTCTCTGGAACATAGTAATCAATGGGCTACTTCTGGAACTGGAAAGGGAGGGAATAGGGGTGATAGCATATGCAGATAACGTAGCGATCGTGATCTCGGGTAGGTACCTAAGCAGTATTAGGGAAGTCATGCAACACGCGCTCTTAATCATTACAAAGTGGGCTAGCAAATGTGGGCTGGGTATAAATCCATCCAAACCAGAGCTTGTACTCTTCACCAAGAAATATAAAATTCCGGTAGTTCCCCTCCTACCTTAAAAGGCATGACACTGGCCTTTACTGATAAGGCAAGATTTCTGGGCATAATTTTGGACAGTAGGCTAAATTGGAAGCCCAATATTTTAGAAAGAGTAATGAAGTCTACCATAGCTCTGTACTCATGTAGGAACGCCGTCGGTAAGAGATGGGGTCTAAAACCAGAGCTGGTACACTGGCTCTTCACCGCTGTAGTCAGACCGATTCTGATGTGTGGGATGAGTGTGTGGTAGCCAGCAATAGACAAGAAAACTTATAAATATGATAGAAGAGGTACAAAGAACGGCCTGCTTTCTTATAAGCGGGACACTGAGGACAACCCCTACACGTGCTCTGGAGACTATGCTCTACCTTCTTCCTGTCGACATCTTGGGTAAGCAGAGAGCGGAAACTACGGCTGCACGAAGCTCTGCCGTGTTTGAGTGGAAATGTCTACAGATGGGCCACTCGACGATTGGCAGTTCGCTTAAGGAAGACTTGGCGAATAGTGACTTCACAATACCGATTGTATGCTTTGAAAAAAGCTTCCGGACCCTAATCCGCTCAAGGAAATCCTTGAACAGGGGAACAGGTCAACAGCAGAAACTGGAAGTATACAATTCTACACTGACGGCTCCAAACTAGACGGCAAAGTCAGGGCTGGAGTCTATTGTGACAAATTAAATTTGAATATATCCGTTCGTCTTCCTGATCACTGCAGTGTGTACCAGGCAGAGGTGGTAGCGATTGAGGAAGCGCTGACTTGGTTGATGCATAATGTTATATCCGCAAAGGATATAACAATATATGTGGACAGTCAAGCTGTAATCAAGTTGCTGGAATCAGTTTCTCTGACGTCCGCGGTGGCATTGAAATGCCGCTCATCTCTTAACGAGATGAGTGAGCATCTCAATATCCAGATAGTCTGGGTCCCCGGTCACTCGGACGTTCTGGGAAACTGTAGGGCTGACGAACTAGCAAGGAAAGATACAACTCTCCAATTAGAACCGGAAAGGGCAAATCTGGGGAGGCCTATAGCAGCGCTTTTTATGGCGCTTAAAAAGGAGGCGATAGCCTCGGCACAGAAGAGGTGGAATAATACCATAACATGCAATATAGCCCGAAAAGTCTGGCCGAAACTGAAATTGAAGCGCACCAAAACACTACTATCCCTAAGTAGACCTGACTTAAGTAAAGTCGTGGGGTGCTCACAAGACACTGGTTCATCGAGGAAGCATCACCGGCCTAGGTGACGTTAGCAGCCACTCTTACCTAATCTCACCTAACCTAAATATAAAATCGACTTATAAATTTGACTTATTTCAATTCAGAATAGGTTTCATCCACTTTTATTCTGAAAAATCTGAGACGAAAACCAAACTGTTGATTTGGGATTAAGTTATTCCTTTCGATTATCTGTAATTTTCCACAAACTAGGTACAAATTTGATTCTACTCCATTTATAAGATTAATGAGCTTACATAGAGCCTACTTACGGTAGTTCTTTTAAAATGTCTACAGTGATAAGAAAATAACTAGGATCTTTTTTCGAATTCGTATTGAATTTTTTCTCACGCGCATGGCTTATTTTAGTGGTGAAGTCAATAGGATTTCTTTACTTTCTTTTTCAGATTCTACCATTATTTGAGATTCTAAAACTTGATCATCATGTTAGAATATTTTTTCGATATCTTCCGCAAAACTTTGAACTTTATCTTCGTTATTTCAAGGCCATTTTTTACCTTATATCCTTATTGGAATATTCTGCATTGTTGGTCTTTTAAATTTTTTGGTTGCTTGTAAAGTGAATAATCAGAACTATCATTAGTTTTTTTAGACAGTTACTTTTTGGATTTCCCTTCTTAACTGTTGAGTAAGATTATTTAACTAAGTTTTATATTGCGAAGCTCTTGTTTGCTGCCATATTCTTCATGCCATATTAGGGTAGTTGTTTCCTTTCATTTTATATTTAATTTTTGGGGTACTTTCCCAGGCTGATTGCAGTATATCATTTACAAATTATTGAACTTCGTTTTCTATTTGCACCTTGTTTTTTTAATGGAACCTTTGGTTAATTTTTCTTCTAAGAACTGCCTAAAGTTTTCCCAGCAAGTGTGTTTATTTATTAGGCTTGGATTTCTTTACTTTTGAATAATTTTTTTTTACTTAATGTCAAAAGTATTATAGAATGGTTCGAATTTAGGTCTCGGTTTTCGTCTACTTAATTATAGTTCATAAATATTTAGATTATAAAGAAATCATGTCTTGAATTTTGTTTTGATCTGTAGGCCAGTAGGTTGGTTTTCCCGTTGACAAAGTTTCACTACCGCATTTTCTAACAGATTAAACGACTTCTTTACCTTTAATCGTTGCTAGCCTAGAATGCTAGCAACGATTAAAGGTCATTGGGGGATGGACATTTTTTGCATTAAAATCTCCTCCAATTATGTATCTTTTTCCTAGTTTACTAAATAGTTCGAGATAATCTTGTGTTTTGGAGGGCTTAAACACACCGCAGTCATGAGTTTGATCCCCACCGCAGACCTCAACGCTGTGGCCAATTGTGTTCGTTGGGCTGACAACCTATAACCATCACCAACTGTAAAATTGTGGTCTGAAAGATCTTGTAAAAGATCTCAGTATGTGTCAACTCTGGCCTGTAATGCTGTTGATTTTTTTTCGGAGGGCAGTAAATACTAAAAAAACACTAATGTATTGTAATTATATTGTAATTCAACTGTTTCATATTTCAAGCTCTTCGTAATGGTGGATGTTATTTCTAATTATAACAACGCTTCCTGCTTTAGCAGTGTTTTCAGAGTGATTTGTTTGATATATTACGTCGATTTTTCCTGTTTTCAAGATCACCTGCAATTTTTTAATTGAACATGTAATTTTATATACCTAAACGAGCTACCTTATATGTGGTTTATTTATAGGTATAGGCAAATGTCTGATGTCATTATTCCAAGGTAGTTTTCAAGTTTAAACTGATCTTTAGAATAATAACTGTCAACCTTTTACTCTTTCAGCCTTAAATAAATATAAAAACATTGATTGCGAATTACAATAACAAGTTATGACCTTGAAACTATATAGAGATATTCCAAACAATTATTCTATCCAACAGAAAAATATCAAGTTTACCACATTCTAAAGTGTTTACACTATAGAATCATACTCTGTGCTAGAATTCTAAATTTAACGTAACGCGCTGTTCACTGTCATCATATATAGTTTAAGAATATTGTAACATAAAATTGTATCTTTGTACCAACTGTGCCAAAACAAACAACTAAATTATAATTTAATTTGGCGAGTGGGAGCATATACAAAATAAAAACTTTCCAAAAATAATGTAACAACTTCGAATTGAAAGTGGGTATTGGCTCATCTACTTAAAAATACCGTTACATCATATTTTAATATTCTAAATAGTTTGTGACTTTGTGACGTTTATTCGTTTTTGCTATATTATGAATCATACAAATATATAGTAAATTTACATAAATATAAACTAACCGCAATTTCTTGTTCGTCTGTGGTTTAGGGGCATTCACATGACTTTTTGAAGTACGGTACACTAGAAGGTTACTTATTGTAACTTATTGCAACTCTCGACTAACACAATTTAAGTCTAACACAAACCAACTATTTTTTGGTGTACATTTTAGGATGTTAATTGATATCCACAATATAACCAATTTTTACAGCTGAAACGTTTGATATGTTGACCTCGATTGTACAAGAGCATTCATATCTCTGAGGTGACCAATTTCTGATCAATGTTTAAAAAATTAATAGCCGACTACCAATTTTCGAAAAAATAAAACAATGCTTTGAAAAAATACTCAGTCATTTTCATAAATCACTTTGGAACTAGAAAACTAGGCAAGGGGTTAGCCCAAAAAATTTGGAATATGCATAAACTATGCAATAAAACTCGTAACTGTGTTCTGATTTTGATGAGTGATACTTTAATTTAAAGCTCTCAGTATCTGCACTTAACTTTGACTCCCACTTCGATAAACGCTATGGCTTCACTACTTGATTGTTTTACGCAGTTACATCAAAATCATCTAACAAAATGTTATCGCAGTCATCGAGGAGGTCTTGTCTTCATGTCTTTTCACTTCCCTCTTTCCATCGCCGTTTCACTTTAAGTAAAGTAGTTTACCAACCCGCATTTCTTCACAACGACTCCGGGTTACCACTTCCACTTATCATTACTGTACATTTTGACTAGCACTTCTTCATCGGCTTCAAACTCCTTCCACCTTGTGCCGTGGTACCAGTTGAAATGTTGTTTCATTCTCATATTGTTGTGCTGTCGTTATACAAATGAATTTGTATAACGACAGCATATCAAGAATTTGCACATCCTCAAACGGTTCATCGCCTTTTCGGTTGTTGTTGACTGAATTTCAAAATCATCTGGCCAGTTACTAAATACGTCAACGATTACCAAGCAACAAAACGATCAATTTTACGGGACCAGCAAAATTGATTAAGCCTGCAACGTGCACTTGATTGGTGTTTTTGCGTTCACGTCGCAATTTCCTCAAAGCTTCACCAGCTTTTCGGTGTCATCGTCGATTAAAAGACAGTAAACTGTGCTTCGTGATTACGGTAGCGCCCCGGAACCAAAATGCGATAGCTATAAAGAACGCATTCATGTGTGAATTTTAGTCTATCTCGCCGACGAGCGAATTTGCAATCTTTGGTTCCCTTATCTATAGTTCAGTGATGGTGGCCAACCGTTTCCAATAAAAGAGAAGATTTTTGCAGACCCCCAAATGTTATTGGCCGTTGTTATGTTGTATCGATTACAAAAAAACCATCAACGCAGCCTACTTGTGCCAAGCTTCCAATGACTTCCTTTTCATATGGTTTCTTGTGACCAGCAATTAATCAGAAAATAGAATCTACATACACAAAACCCTTTTTGTTGCTGGAACCGGCTAGCAGTGCACACCAGAATGCATTTCTTCGATACAAAATGTCTTTGCGAACATCAACGCCCAGGAATCTCGCTGGATCTAAAGGAATACCAGCCGTCAAAAAAAGCACCGTATCGACTCGCGATTGATTGTCAATGAGTAATGTCTATATAGTAACGGTGATTATTAAGATTATTACGTAATAAAATTAGATATATTCTCGAATACACGATTCAAAATAGTTTACATCCCATAAACTAAAAACGCACACTCAAACACCCATATAATTTATTCATTCATAATATAATTTTTAATTTTTTTGCCTTCCTTAACTCTAACCAACCTCACTTGCGTTGTTAGTTGTTACATGCATAAAAATAACAAAAACCATATTCTTAAAAACTATTCAACACTATATTGAAATAAAATAAAAAAATCCATGACGTTTATTATACGAGTATGTTGGTGGTAGATTATGATCGTTGGAATTCAACGTCATAAACTCAATTTATAACCGGATCGCGAGTTTATTAAAAGATTTCTTGTAAAATGACGAAATCAACAATAATAAAACCACTTAAGATTGTTGTTTTCGTTTCTTTTGAATTAAGTTTTGGTTTTAGTTTTTTTAAGTATAGTTGTAAGAAGTACTATAACAACAACAACAATAACGCAAAGTGGTTTTTAGCGTATTGAATGTTGAAAATTTTATTTATCTTTTGCGTTTAACACTTAACATTTTTTGTATTAACCCATATTATATCGAATGCGTTTCGGTAATTATTGTAAGGCGTCGTCGCTGCTGCGGAGACGCTCGAGCAACGCAACTAATTGATTTATTGACTAATCAATAAAATGTTAATAATATTATGACCGTTAGTACGGTTGTTAACTCTATTTTTATTGTCCTATGGTAGTTGTTATTCACATGTAATAGTTAATGCCACCTAATTATGACTCAGAATACAGAAGCGTGAAGCAATGAATAAAGTAGTTTTACGAATAGTTTTACGAATTTTCAAGGATTTACATACTCCTCTTGACAAACAGAAAATACTGATGATAATACACTCTCTAACCTGTACCAAATAATGATTATCAATCCGTCCAATTTCGTTTCTTCAAAGTTCCTTTTCATCAATATTGAAGTTCTGACAAATATTCCTTGACCTGCCTCAAAACCAGATAGATGTGGGGAATTATGTGGGGTAAAGTGCCAAATTATACCATCCGTTTGGCGCATGTGGATGTTGCCGTCGTTATGTTTCTGCCACGAAAATAATTTAAATAACCCATTTAATTGTGAATTAACTCCGAAAAAGTTAGTCCTATTATCGGAAAATATATTTGTCCACAATCCTCTCATAGCCAAATATCTTTAGTGTACCGATAAATGCAGCTTTTGTTAGCTCTGTCACCAGCTCAAGATGTACCGCGTTAACTGAAAAGCATACGAAAACTACTTATGTAGGCCTACTTAAAACTACTTATATAAGCCTACTTATGTAGGCCTTGGTTGGAGCTTTCTCTTTTATTTTATAATGAACATAAAAGGGACCACAATAGTCAACACCGATATTTAGAAATGGTGGCGAGAATTTGATTCGTTCTGGAGGCAAGTAAATTGTTCAAGTCAAAAATATTATAAACAGAATTAAAAATTCGCGACATTTTCAAGACTGGATCAGAAAGAGCAAAGTTAGTAGAAACCGAATCAATATGTAAGAGTCCATCACGAGGGCGTAAACAACGAATTGGAGCATAAATATTCAATCGTGTGAGAATTTCAACACAATCTATACGAGAAACCAAAACATCGCGAATAAAGATAACAGATGCTACGTCTCGTCGGATATTTAATCGTTGTAATTTTAAGAAACTACAACAATCTTTATAGGGTAGAAGAATATATTCACTTACCCAAAAAGTAGGTAAGCCCCGAAGCGCATATAAAACAAACTGCTTCTGAATATTTTCAATTCTGTCCGAGTGACATTGATAGAATGGAGACCAAATCTGAGAACCGTACTCTAAAATGCATCAAACAAAGGATACATACAACGATTTTAGAGTGAGCGGGTCACAAAAGTCTTTACAGTTTCGCTTAATGAAACCTAACATAACATAAGCTTCCGCAACAATGGTGTCTTTGCGTTTTGTAAATGAAAGATCAGAGGAGAATATTATACCTAAGTCAGATGTGAATTCAACTCTATTAATAGCTGTGTTATAAAGAAAATATTGCTGCAGTAAAGGTGAACGAATTCGAAAGTACTTTACATTTATCAACATTCAATAACAGTTTGTGATTAATCGACCAATTACAGAAGTTAATCAAATCACTTTGCAATTTTAAACAATCTGATACATTAGCAATGGGGCTAAAAAATTTTAAATCATCAGCATAAAAAAGACATTGAGCAAATTCAAACACCTCAATGAGGTCATTAATGAATAAGGCAAATAATAGTGGGACCAATGTGGCTGCCTTGTGGAACACCAGAGGTAACACGAAATAAACGAAAACAAGAATCATTTTTCTTCACAAATTCACAAACGATCGGAAAGATAAGAATGCAACCACCTAATAGGGATAAACTCACAATTAAGTTTATCGAGCTTATCGATAAGAATTGAATGATCAATTTTATCAAAAGCCTTTGAAAAGTCTGTGTTAATCACATCAACTTGTTGCTTATTATTCAACATAGCATGTAAATATCCGCAAAATGAAACTAAATTAGTAACAGTGGACCTACCCGGATAAAAACCTTGCTGAGCTGGAGAAATAAACGTCTTCACGAAATTATAAAAATTTCTATACCAACGCTTCGAAAAGATTTGAAATTGCAGAAAGAATTGCTATTCCGCGATAGTTACTAATATCACATCTTTTACCAGATTTAAAAATCGGACGAATGAAAGAAATTTTCCAGGGATCAGGGAAATTCCAGACCGGATGCTTTCATTAAAAAATAGGGTCAAAGAAGGAGCTAAGCTCTCAGCACAATGCTTGATTAGGATAGATGGAAAACCATCATGACCTCCCTTATTAATATCAAGTTGCAATAAACCATCATAAACTTTGTAGCGACCATCGCTACACACACAATTAAAATTATTCAGATATTTCGTGCAATTCCATATAATTCGCTAACGCTACATGTACACTGTACATAAATATATATAGAGCGTAAAGTAGCTATTACACATAGCACTCGGTCGCCATGGCCTGATGAGATGACAAATAATTTTTAACAAAATTATTTACGATTCCTCATCAGATCGAAACTGAGCTTTGCTTTGCACAACATCCAAAATCTGAATAATTAAAATAATGACGTCAACCGCCGTCGTTATAACTTCTGCTTCGGTCAAATTAAAAAAAATTAAAATCATTTTTAAAATGAGAAACTAGAGTTGAGATATTTGATGTAGCAGATGGTGAAGAAGGTTCATAAATGGAAAGAAAATAATCGGCAAAGAGATTACAGATATCTGAGAACTGACTAGAAGAAGAGCCCTGAAATGTCATAGGTGTGGGAAACCCTGCTACTTTCCTTTTACCATTTATGAAATTCCAGAACCTTTTTGGATTTAAACTTAATTCATTTTCTATCTGCAAAATATAATTACTATACAGAAACCAATTTAAAGTTTTAAACTCCTTTCGAGCTAAAACAAAACTAGAATGAAAATCCGCACCGTAAAGTCTATATAGAAAATGAAATTTGTTACGGCGTTTTTCGAGATGCAATAATTCTTTGTTGTACCATGGTTCGCGGTATCGCGGTTTGTTTTTAATTAGTGGAACGCACCTTTCAACACCAGTCTTGAGTAGTTCATTGAAAATTGAAATAGTTTCGTTTAAATTATTTGTTCTTTTTCCCAGAAAACTCCAATCAGAATTAATAAGAAATTCGTTTAAAGATACATAGTCAGCTTGCCTAAAATCAAAAAGAAAAGAATTATTAGATGGAGACTGGGTAAAGCATTTTTCATAAAACATAGTTATCGTAATTGGAGTATGGTATATGCTCGAACATGCGGTAAGGTAGAAACCTCGGAGTACAATACATCGGTTGAAAAAACTAAATCCAGAAATTTTTCTTGAGTATATGAAATCTGATTTATCTGCAATGTGGCGATACTAGCAAAGTAGTCCAATACTGCCAATGCCTTTTGATTGGTAGAAGAAGACATGAAAACTCCATCAACCATGAACCAAGTAACATCGGGAATGTTGAAGTCTCCGATAACCATTAATTGTTCTCCAACGTGCATCAACGGTAAAACATTGAAATTAATAAAATTAAAAATTTCAAGATAATTTTCCAAAATGGTTCCATTGGGAATGTAAACAGAAACCATTAGAATAGATGTATTGGCAACCTTAATCCTTACATCAATAACATCAAAAATTGGATGACATGCAATGATTTCATTTTAAATCGAGGTCTTAACAGCAATTAACACACCTCCTCCCTTAAGGCTAGTATCAAAATCATGTCGATCTTTTCTATGGACCACATAGCCGAACGGAAAAAATTCTTCAGAGCTAAAATTTCTGGTAAGCCATGTCTCTGTTATAATAATCACATCATAATCATTGTCCAGAACACCAAGCAAAAATAATTTAGCTTTACCACGAATACTCGAGGCATTGTGGTAGTAAATTGAAGTGACAGTATTTTGTTCAGAACTTTTAGACAGGGCTTTGTCAGCTTTGTAAACACCCAACAAATTTAAATTTCGGCTGAGTTTAATATCACAGCCGTATCCGAAGTTTTACATTTGAGGCCACTAGATGAAAATTTCGGTTATGGAATGGTTTAATACTAACACCAATCGGCCAAGTTTCAGCATTTAGTGCCTTTTCACGAAGTTGTTCATTTATACTCAATTTAAAACAAATTTATTCAAGATCTTGACGGGTTTTAGTTTTAGGGATGAGCACTCCAACTTTGCACAAATTGGTACCCAAACATTTATTCGCGAGAGCCAAAATATCGTCTTCAGTAGTAGAAGGATCATTTAACTGGATTATTAAATGAACCGTCAAACCGTTCTATTTATTTCTTTTTAGAACAAGGAATTAAAGACTTATTACTGCAGGAAGATATCTCCAGATTTTTTTCAAAATTTGATGGATTGGGTTGATCATTTTGCAAACCACTTTCATCAGCAATTGGTAAAACGAAATTGATCAGATTCAAGCCCTGATGTAGAACCGAGTGCTGGCACATTAACCGATCCTAAATCAGCATCGGATAAACTCGAATTGTTCTAAAACTGAGCCATTTTCTATATAGGTTTTGTGGCAAGGCTGCATCCCAAGTTTGCTTCAATAATCACAGTTGCAGCATACAAATTTTTGCAATTACTTTAACTGGTGCAGTTACTCTTGGCGGATCGAACATCTATGCGATGTCCGATAAGACAGTGCGTTTTGTGATATGGCCATCATTTTGTATTAACTTGAGGTTGCTAAAATAAATCTAAGGTTTTAGTGGCATTGGAGTCATTAAAAGATAATAACTTTCCGCTTTAGTTGGAATGTCTTATAATAAAGCTGGGTGGATTGAGCATCACTTCTTTAATACAGTTCCAGCCGTGCTTCGCATGTCAATAGTCTGAAATTTAATGCGAATTGCCTCGTTTGATTGGATTCGGTATGTATATTATCGACGTATACGTCTTTAAGAATTACATCACGGGCCTGTGGGTAGTTACTACTTTCTTCTTGTGCTGCACACACTTCGTTGCTATATATCGACCTATTATAATGATTTATTATAATAGTTTGTCTTCTAAATCTCGAACAAAAAATTATCATTAAAATGCTGCTTACAAATTTTTTCTTCCGGAGTCAAAATACCTGATGTGGGTTCAGATATCTTGATTTCCCAAAAACTTTGAAGAATTTTATTTATAACTTGCTCTTCAGCATCGCCATCATTTACAAAGGTTACAAAGGTAAGTGTGTTGCGACCTTAATGTTGATCTTTCAGAAATTACTCAGCCTGTAATAACGTATTTTGTAATATAGGTAAATCGTCAGACATTTGAATGTGACCTACAGAAAGTAAATTAAAAAATGTAGGGATGTTAAATAATAAAATAGTAAAGTGAACCCGTATTCGCACGTCCTCGGCTAGTGTTGGTGTAAAGTAGGACGTTTTGTTTATTACGAAAAAGTTAGCAGATCTTCTGCCCCAGAATAGTTAGCATAGAGAATTTTAAATTTTTGGCATAAATGGGACAGTTTTAATGAGCACGTCATAATTTCCGGACGAGATACGGCTTCAGTCTCCCTGATTTTCATCGATACAATTTTCTCAACTTTTAAGCTTACATTATGTCAAGTTCCCGAAGGCTACCGTTAACATTTTCAACAAATACACACACGATATAAAACTAAATTCAACATAGCGAAATTCGCAGGGTACACCGAACAATGACTTGTTTACATATAGCTATTAAGTGGTGATACCGAGAGTAGTTCACTTCCTATTACCAAAGTATCTTATTTAAGCTATATTATTATAAGCTAGCTCAAACTAAACTAAAGCTCCGACATGTGGTGGAATTGAATTTTATTTTAGTTATAGAATGGTAAGTGTTTAAGCCGTTCGGCGTTTCATTACACTGTACTGTACATACGAAAACATACAAAGCCAACCATTTTTTTATATTTAATTACCAATGGTGCTAATACTGCTAACTAATTAGCACCAATACGTGATTTATTTTGGTTATCTACCGAAATCGTTTCATGAATCATGCGTAAGGTGTTTTTGAAAGTCAAAGAAACTTTGTAGACGTAGTATATTTGACGAAAACCGCAAACATATTGTTGCGTATACCAACCATATTTTACTTCCGAATTGAATTATTTGGTGTACACCAAAACACAAAAAAAAAAATTAAGTACTAACTAAACTATCGTGAGAAAATTAATAAAATTAAAAACCAATTAAAATTTCACCTTGAAACATAAAACACAACAAAAAGCGCGCGCATATTCGCACAAGGTAGTTTTTCATTTCAGTGATTTCTAACAACTTAATAGAGTCTCCATCATACAAATTTTTTTGTTCTGTTTACGCGAGCAAAGTTATAATTTGCAATTCCGTTTTGTATCTCCGTTAAACTATATATGCTTTAGTTGTTTTTGGTTTTGATTCGATTGAAATGGAAATTCAGGAAATACCAAAATCCGTTTTTTTATTTTTTATTCGCATTTTACCTTTAAACGTGTGTAGTTTTGTTGTTGTCAGTTATGCGATATTTGATGATTTTGTTGCTTGTTTCCAATGAATTTTTTATCGAGTTTTATTATGAATTTCGATTGGATTGTGTTCTATATATGTTTATTTTAATTTATGTTTTAAACATTAACAACAACAATAAAATATTGATATTTGGATATAGTGCGAGAAATAAAGTAACTGAATCCTAATAGGGCGGTTTAAATTTATAAAATTCAATTAAGACGGTGATTTGTATGTGTACAATTTCTAATAGCCGAAACTTGTTTTTCGCTATTACTGGCCGGGATACAGTACTACTGTGTAAAATGATTTTGATGTATAAAATATCTCGGATTGAGCGTTAGAAAAAGCTCACTTGTATACATCCTTGAAAGAATTCCCAAAATCAAAATGATTATTTGTTAGTTTTTATGGGAAGGTTGATAGTTTTTGTATAAGTCAAGGACTACAGGAACACGTATCTTAAGTTTCAACTACAAATGGCTGATAAGCGGAGATAAGAAAACTCATTATCAAAATCATATAAGCAGTAGCATTGTGGAAACCAATCACCATCCTGATGAAATTAAATCAAACATTTTAGTAACGGTAACGTTTGTGGAAGCTATATACATAATAGCTTCATTGATAGCGTTAAGAAAGTGTTAATGTCTACTTCGTTTCAATATTGCTATAAAAATTCGTTTTGATATTACACCATAAAATCCAGCAAATAAAATTTTATAGTGGCATTAACATGTAAGACCATCTCTAAATTCTAGATATTAAAAAATAATAATTCTGTTCTACCACTTAATCTTTCGCCTAATCCATTTAATTTTTTGTTGTTTTTTAATTTATTCCAATTAAGACAATCCAACACACATCTCATCCTCTTTTCTGTTATCATAAAATTTCGTTCAATTTTAAATCTATATGCATATACTATATATAATGTAAATATATATATATATATATATATATATATATATATATATATATATATTTATATATATATATATATATATATATATATATATATATATATATATATATATATAAAGTATGATCTATATAACACTTTAATGGTGTTATCTTGGGCTGATTTAAAATTTTTTTTTTTTTTTTGTATAGGAATATAACAATGGATCAAACGACGAATGTTTCGTAGATACTAAAAATAAGTCATCAAAAGAAATTATTCGAAAGGTGAAGGCTCGAAATAAACGAAATCTCCGTCGCAGTTGCTCCATAGCTGAACGTATTATGAAATAAATGCAACACAATAAATGAGCTTGGCTTGAAGCATTTGCAGGTCCAAAAGTCACACAGCTTACTCCTAACAGCCTTTGAAAAAATAGACTGTATAAAAGGTATTGCTTCGTTACAGAACTGCACACCAATGGCATGTTGCCGCATTTCGACTTCTCTAATGAGACTCCATTTAAACTGAACAACATGTAAACAAACAAAATAATCCAGCTTACTTACCAGAGAGGTCATACAAAAATTAACACTTCTGAATATTTCCCAAAAAACAGGCACCAGCAATGTAATTGGTTTGCGTAGCAGTTACTGTCAATGAAAGCTTTTTACTCATTTTTTATGACCGTGGAATAAGATAAACGGCAACTTTTTCTCACATCAACCAAATAGAACATGAGCCATTTATTATGCACATGTATTTGGTATATTAACATGGTCAAATAACGATAAAAATATTTTTTTTCAACTTATAGAGCCTAAACACGATATTTTTGCTTATATTTTCATTTTTAAAATTTTTATTATTTTCAAATTTTTCTTCTCTAGAACTAAGGGAGAGACACCAAAAACAAAAGGGACTATAAATTTTAATTATTATTTTTTTCATGTTTTAGTTGATACTTCTTGTTATTACACTTGAAGGTGCCTCTTTTAGGAAGACTATTGTCAATAAAAAAAAATTATTTTAATTTGTTTACGAAATAGCTTGTTTTACCACTAGAAGGTGCTTCGTTTTCATGTAATTTTCGATTTAATGTATTTTGATTTTGATGTAATTTGATGGCCAAGAGAACACACTTCGAAATAATTAGATATTGATGGACGTGTAATAACATTCGACGATTTACTAGCCTTACAGATTCCACACTGTTCAACAACATTTTGAACATTTTGGCCAATAGTTCAACCTAAGTAATACTTCCAAAGTCTCGTCAAACACCTGAGTACATAAAGTTTACAGACCGGCAAATCAGAACAGCTTTTTAAGTTTTACGTAAACTTTACCACCTATCACTTTTATATTGCACTTGTCTTTTGGAATAGTTATCAATTAGTAGACTTTCAATTAGTGTTAAATATATGCTATTTTGAAATTCTTTTGAGTTCATAAATCAATAACTAAAAAAATCAAATTTCGATCTGTCGAGGCTCTGTTAAGCCAAGTGCCCACTGTTAAGTTTTTTCCGCAGAGAGTAGAACGTAAAGTGTAGAGAATCTACATGTAGTTTTAAACAAAAATTTAATTTCAAATTATGTGTCTATCAAACATGTTTGATATCAAACATGTATTATATAGTCTAGAGCAGATATAGAGCTCTACAAAACGTAAAACAATAGCGTATACACGATTTACGCAATATAATAGAAATTTGCAATAAAACTCTCACGTAGACTATGTGTAGAGCGTTACTGTAGAGCTCTAAATGATGTGTACACTACTCTACGTAAGAGTAATCTCTACCTCTACGTAAAAACTCTATAATGGATACTCGGTTTACAAAATTAAAGCCTTGTTGTTTTAAGCTCCAATAAGCGAGACATCCGGAAAGTTCACGTTGTCCCATTAATCACTTCAAATTTGTGTAACCAGTGATTATGATACGGATTCTACATATTGTCTAAATTTCCTAATATTTTACACAGCTGCAAGGCACTCCAATTCAGTTGCGTTGTAGTTGCGTTGAGCTGCATTAAGCTTTTGTGAAAATAGGTAATTGCACGTTCATCGCCACTGGTGGTTTTTTGAAATAGTAGATTTTTGAATAAAAAAAGGGACGATTGATAAAAGGAAATTGCTAAGAAAATTAGCAATTTCAGCATATCTGTGAATGAATGTTCACAGACAATCCAGACAGTTTTAGGTCCGGAATATAATTTTATTTCATCAACTTTAGAATTGTCAGGAGTTAATCTCCCATCTCCAGCTATGTACCCTAGAAATTTTAACTTTTTAAACATACATTTTATAGTTTATAGTTCAATTAGCCTTTGTTAACAAATTTGCGAGCTTCGACAGTAATTGTAAATGTTCTTCGAATAAATCACTTGTGATGAGTAAATCATCTAAATAACCAAAACAATGGGTGTGTAATTCATGAGGAAGACCAAATGACATCCCTGTAAAGTGATATAGTGGTCTTGCAGCTACTGTAAAAGCCGATTTCTCCTTTGACCTATCATCTAATATAATGTTTACCACAAAACATCCTTCAAATCTATACTCAAAACCTGATATTTGTCAGATGCTCTAGCAATCAATCAATGGGAGGGAAAGAATAAGCATCCTTTTCAGTAACTTCATAAGCTTCTGAGAATCAAAACATAAACGGACTCTTACATCTGCTTTTCGGACTAAGGTTATTGATGTACTCCAAGAACTGCAACTTTTTTCAATCACTTTCAAAGAAAGCACTCTGTGTTAAGTTTTTGATAAATTACTGCTTCTTTGGCAGGAGACAGGGCTGAGTTTTATCTACATTGATTAAATGCTTTACTAAATTTGTTTTGCACAATCCCAAATTAACTGACCAATAAAACAAGTAAATAACCGATATTCCTGATTTAATAAATGGAATTTAGCATAGTTCTGATTAACCTCTGATACACAGAGAGAAACATCAGTGGCAAATGGCAACAGGATCGTATTTGGAAGTGTAATTTTGTGTCAAATATTTTCTAGAAATCATATTTTACAGAATAGTGGACGCCCTATGCTCCTAATTGGAGATAAAGGCAAAAAAAATATGACCAATAATTAATTCAGACACCATGGACGGTTTTGACTTAAGATGGAAACTGTTTAAAGTTTATACGCTGATTTTAAGGAATGTCTATAAGCAATCTTTTTCAAGTAATGACACATTTGCAACTATATCAAGTAAACCGATAATATGTTCGCCAAACCGGTCGTACTTTTGCCCTTGGGCCACTCGAGGCCCCTGCGATAGTCGTGGTTCTGGGTTGCATGATATAGAAACTATCACAAGCATCTGTCATCGATCTTTTGATTCTGCTTGTCCTTTACGATAAAGCTTGGAGGAAAGCCGAAACATGCCAGGTAGTCCAAAGGGTTAGAAAACCCATAGGAAGGAGTTTAGGAGAGCTTTTAATAAAGGTAAAATAACTAAACTGCACAAAATACTAGGGGGAATTCAGGTGGAAAGAAAGGAGTACTTAGGGATTCTTCTGTGAAAAAATTAAGGAGGTCACAAAGACTTCTCAGCTTAGTAAGATTTTCTCGACCGATCCAACTAGTATAAGTTAATTAATTATGCCTTGAAATTTTTCAAGGAAACTCACTTCCCAGAGAGCTTCGACATGGATGTCGACGAAAAACACGGATATTATCCTCTCATGACTAGATGTGATCTATAAGGAGATGTTAAGGCTCCTCTATATTCTTCGAAAGTAAACTCGAAAACAGGAAACGATTCACATAACTACCCAAAGAAGCCATGACCCACAACACTTTTAATGTTTCTATTGAAGATCTAAGAAAGGGTGGTACATGTATATATTCCAATAATAAAGCCTAGTAATTGGGTATGTCTTAACATGCTTAGTGTAAAGAGAAATCAGTAGGTACAGCTCGGCACACTCTAGTACGTACGATTGAAAGGTCAATTCACTCTCAAAATTACTGTACAGTATAATTGGTAGCAAACCCACGATATCGAGAACGTCTTAAACATTATCATTCTTGTAAGTGGCGTACCCCATAAACGAGTTAATTAGTTATATGTGCTGGTAAGCAGAACTGTAAACTCTGAGCTGGGCAAACCCTTTTCAAGGAACTAGGTGGTTAGAGGTACTTCATAAGAAGGCATCCTGTTTTTTGTGGAGCATGTTAATCAATGGATTACTTCTGGAACTTGAGGGACGGTATAGGAGTGATCGAGTACACTAATGGAGTCGCAAACTACAGCTGATACACTGGCTCTACACCGTCATATTAAGACTCGTTCCTATGTACGGAGGTGCGATTGGTCGCCATCTTTAGGTAAGGCAACTCTTAAAAATAGAATTAAGAAGGTACAAAGAATGGTCCGTATGCGCCCCAAGTGGGGCACTGAGGACAATACTAATGCGAGCCTTAGAGGTTATGTTCCATCTTTTTTGGTCGATATCTTTGATAAACATATGGTGGCTAACTCAGCCTCTTTATTTCATTCAATAGAGTGTTAGGAGAATTTGTCAATATTGGAAACTGACGCTATGCAGTTTATCACGCAAAATGCTCCAAGCTAGATGGTAAATTCGAAGCCGAAGCGGTATGTGATACATTGCATATGAATATTTCTGTTTGTCTACCTGTCTATACTACAGCGAGTACTAAGCTAAAATGATATTGAGGAAGTTTTGACTTGGTGGACGCATAATACAATAATATCCACAATACAATAATGATATTGCAATATAGAAGGACAGTCAGTTTCTCTGGTTTTGAAGACCGTTGAGCATTGCAACATTCAGTTATTGAATACTCAGATTTCAAGTGGATTAGAGGATTAGATAAATAATATCCTGTGGTATCACAATGGATTATTTACACAGAAAAATACCGAAATACTAGTATTGATCTTTTTTTGGTATTTGCGAGCCCTAGCTTGTTTGTTTGCGAGATGAGAGATTTTTTCAAAAATTGATTTCCTGTGTATAGTGTTCTACAGATCATACAGTATATTTTATATATCGGTCTTATATCATTAATTAACATTAAACCCGTATAATTATAATCTTATTTGAAAATATTAAATTTCGTTTTTCTGTATTTTAATTTAATTCCCTCGTGGCTATTAAAATATGTACAAATATATGTATAGTACTAAAAAATACATCGGCTTTTATTGGTTAGTACGAAGGGATATTCAGTATTAGAAAGTGGTTGTTACTTGTTAGTGTTTATAATAAATCGTATAAGATTAAAATCTCTCCCCTTTATATTAAATTAATTATTTCACTTTGTATAAAGCACAAAGTGCCATTAATCAAAACCTCTATATAAATAAAAAAAAAGAAAAATTCATGATGCGTAAATCCGTTCTACAAGTCAAACCATATAATTCTTTTGGCCGCGTATTTTGGTTAATTTTTTTTTTATAAAGACACGACCTTTTCGTCCATTAATTTTGCCTGTATATATGTACATACATGGAAACAAGATAAAACGACATAAAATAAAAACTCAATGACCCATTCATTCGCTCCAAAAAAATTGTTGACTTTACAAAGGTGCGCACATTTGTGATTGTATCCAAATTTAACTTGTTGAATTCAAACAATGGAAATTTTGTGTCTTAAGCCGCCAGCACCATTTACTTATTTTATGATTTCTTTGGTTAATTACAAGTAAATAAATAAAATTAAACAAATTTACTCGTATACATAGTCGTAACATATAAGACATACATTTTAAAATTTTCTATAACTATATATACATATTCTTAATGTCTTTATTTATTTATTTTATATTTTTATATGTCAAGGACATAAGACATAAAATTTAAAATGAAATACATACCGAAACGAACAACACAATATATATATAAGACAATTATTGTTTATTGTTCGTAAATATGAGCGGTTTTATCGCAAATTTTTATTTATTTTTTATTTTTAAATTTTATTTACACATAATATAGATAAGTACAGTGTACATAATAATCGCGTATTCACATTATGCACGAAAAAATGAAAAAAAATATAACTTAATCTTGGCCTATGGACTCGTAACTTTAACAATTACTTTAAGGGATTTCTATGTATATGATTAGGATACCTTCAGGCAGACAGTGGAAGTTTAATCACAGCTCATACAACTCTTAAATGCAGGAGGATTGCATCTAAGAAAATGGGCTAGGGTCCCATAAATGTCGATGATACTGTAAAAACGCTAGGAATTACATGGAACACAACACTAAACATAACTGAGTTCAAGGTTAGATCATCAAAACAAATCGATAACACTATAGTCAAAGTAGCCAAATTGTTCGACCCACAAAAAAAGTTAGCAATATTCATCCAAGCAACATTAAAAACTTTACCATAACTCGATGGATAGTACACAAACGCCAAGGAACGCACGAGCTCGATGGTTTTAACAACAAATGCACAAGGCACACTATTAGTTTATCTAATAGAGGCAATAGTGGCAAAAACCAAAGTCGCTCTTATAAAAAACAAAATTTCGTTGCCATTACTCTTTGAACTGGAATGAAATTTATTCTTTATGCAATGTGAACGAGTAACTATCACTTTTTAATACTTTCATATTAGAACTACTTGATATGTTTGCGCCGCTTAGGAAGATCTTAGTAAAAGAAGTGTGATTAATTCTAATAATGACATTCTCAAGCACCGTAATATTCGTGATTTTCTTCATGAGAACTGAAAACGATATAAGACAGAATTTAATCGGTTGGAAGACATCAGAGCTAGAAATAAAGTAATTATAATAATATAGGATTAAATCAACCAAGTAAAAGTTTTTCAATGATCGGTTTAATCGCAATATCTCATCCAAATTATTCTGGAAGAATTTTAGGACTTACATTCATTCTCCTGTTGCGAACTTTAAACCTGCAATTACTCCAGATGAGTTTAGTGACTATTTTGGATCGGTATTCTTTGCAAACGATAATAAGCTTGATTTAGATAGATTACAATACAGTTCTGAAAATGACTTTAATTTCCGTAATATTTCTGTTGATGAAGTTCAACAATTTACTAAATAACTATCAATCTAAATTTCGAGCGAATCATAGCACTACTACAGCCCTGCTAAAGATTGTGGACGACATTTCCTCTAACATAGAAGATGGTAATATTGGTATTCTAGCACTTTTGGATTTTTCTAAGGCATTCGATAAAGTTGATCATGCTATTTAGGTGACAAACTGTGCAAAGAGTATAATTTTTCTAAAGGTGCTTGTCGATTGTTTTTTTCTTGCGACAAAGGCGGCAATCCGTAAAGTATTATCTAAACTTTAGCAAAATGAAGTTCATTACATCTAGAGTTCCCCAAGGTTCGATTTTGGGGCCAATATTGTTCTCTCTTTACATAAATGAAATCTCCAAAGTCGTTCAGCAAACTAATAATACGTGCTATCACCTCTATGCCGATGACTTGCAATTATATTCTTTTGGAGATCTTGACTCTATCGATAATATGATTGATAATCTAAATATTACTTTGTCTAAAGTTTTTGATTGGACAATTTTAAACAAGCTGCAAATAAACCCTAGTAAATCCCAAGCTATAATTCTCTCGAATAGAAAGCAAGTATAATCCGAATGTTCACCTGGTAATCAATAATATAAAAATCGATTTCTATGACCAAGTTAAAAGTTTGGGTTTGTGGATAGATAGTAAATTAAACTGGTCTGCTCACATAAATAGTCTGTGTGGGAAAATATACGGGATTTTAAGTAACATGTGGATTTTAAGTAACTGCAACATTTATTTCAAGTGATGTGAAATGTCACATAATTCTAACCCTAGTGGATCCTTTAATTTCATATTGTGCCCCAGTATATCATAACTGTTCCAAAAATGTTTGAAACGGTTAAATGTTGCTTTTAATTCGTGTGCATAGTACATATTTTTGATACGAATTGGTGAGCCTATTTCTGTTCTGTCGAAGCAAATATTTAATATCACTTTAAATAAATATTTAGAATTCTCTGCACTATGTTTTATGGTTGATCTGATTCAGAAGAGGACTCCGATGTATCTGTACAAACACCTTAATTTATGTTTATCGAAACGAAGTTTCACATAAGAAAATATTATTGTATAATATTGTAAAAAGGCTTTGCCTTATTTGTGTAAAATAATAAAAATTTGAAAAATTAGACTGGAAGTATGTGGAGCCCAAATTAGCAAAACTATTAAGAAGTCCAAGAAGTAATAAAGTTGGAAGATAAATGGTAAATCATGCCTTGGGACAAAGCATTGGTACGACTTATGTTTATACTATCGAAATTCTAAAAGAGAGGAGGTCAAATATTGTTTACGCTTCAAGAAGATGATAAATTTAAGACAATTTAAGGTGCATATATAAGCTTAAATGCTTGATCGATTCATGGTGCATTGATATTGTGGTGACGCCAAACCATTTGTTCCATTTATGGAGCAATCTATCGGATTCACGACTCAAATTTGATATGTTACGATTGGCAATCGATATATGGTTCCACAAACCCAAATATATCGCTCACATCAATACCGAGATTTGTACGTCATTTAAGTCGCAACCAAATACAAAGAATGAGTGCACTAATGATATCGTTATTACTAGAAAGGCACGACAGTAACACGACAGGAACTAAATCGAGGCAAGCATCACATCGCAACTTGCTGTCATCTGATTACAAAAGAGAGAAATGTTTAGAAGAAGATACCACAATTTCGGATTCATC
Organism: Tipula confusa; assembly: GCA_963556175.1. Taxonomy (NCBI): domain Eukaryota; kingdom Metazoa; phylum Arthropoda; class Insecta; order Diptera; family Tipulidae; genus Tipula; species Tipula confusa. Next base: position 44,691,104 of record OY744477.1, on the reverse strand, counting down.
GGCATTTAAGTCTGTGGTCCATTATGAGCTTTGTCAAAATATATCGGTTCTCATTTCATCCGCCGAAAAATGCTTTATCTTTATCCTGATAAAGTACCTGATATTTCTATGTATTGCCATAGATTAAGATAAAAAAAGATGTTCCAATTGAAATAAAAAATAAAAGTAAGTGACCTCTAATATACTAACAAGCATTTTTAGGTTTATTGTACTAAGTCCAAAAAATATATTTTTCTACAACAAAGAAAGATTTCATTGCAAGGAAAGAAAGGCTACTTGGTTTTATTTTTTATTCTTTCATTATCGAATGCATATTTTAGGGCGTTTTTTATTGGTACCTGTCAAAAAAATCAAATTTTTGTTTCCAATGAAACATGAAAGTGTAGATTGATTGTTTATGGTCGTTGAAGTGAAGAATAAATTTATTTTGACATTTCACAATACATATTTTTTTCAGTGTTAATTTTTTGTAATTAAAATATCTTCTTAAAAATCACAATTATTACTCGTTGTTTAATATAGTCACTGATACGCGGCGCGGCGTCTACAATAAAGAAATCGAGGAAATTTTACTATACAATACTCAGCAAGAGAAAATTTTCGAACGACAGATATAAAAATTAAGAATTGTCATAATTGACAATTCGTTTTTTGTTGGCTTCATAAAAGTGAGTAGATTTCATAAAAGTGATTTTTTTCACCAATAATACAACAAAATCTGTCGTAGATAAATAAAAAACGGCATTTCAAATATTCATACACACTAACCAAGAAAAATTGTATCTTCTTTTTTTTTATAAATGAGCCATCTTTATTATATCTTAATCTATGGTATCGCTCTATCATGAGTATTGTTTGTTGATGCCAGATAAATTGCACGTTTATTGTTGCGACCCATTACAGTTACGATATTTAGCCAGAGAAAAACAGAGAGCTTCCTAAATTGTAGATATAAATGGTAGTCACCATTTACTCTGCTTCAACTGTAGATACCACGCGTGTTGCAACTGGTTTTAAGATTGCCAACATATCGCTCCATTTTAATGCCTCAAACAGCTTTGCATTAACCATTAATACTTGAAGTAATTATTTTGAAAACACTAAATAGTAGAATATTAACTTGAGACGGAACCTAAATGATTCCCAATGCTGCCTGATATTACACATTCCTCGTCAGGTACATATTCGGCCACGTTTGAAATTGGTAAAGACTCATTGATCTGCACAGTTTTTTAACATGGTGTTTTTTTTTGTTTTGGAGGTAGGTAAAAAAAGAGCGCGTTTTTTATAAAGTTGTCAATAATTGAATATGAATGGCGTTTTATTTAGTTTGACAATAATCGATTTGATTGATCGGTTGTCACTGCCAAAATGCAGAAGCGCAATAGACATTTTTTGGGGGGATTTAAAACTTTTAGATCTATATTAGGATCATTTTCAATATATATTAGTTGGCGAAAATTTTAGTGCGCAATATGAAAATGCCCAATAAATGTACCGACAGTGTTTTTTAAATAAGATCCATAATATATAGATATATTATGTAGGTATATACGAAATGTCGGGGGAAGTGATGCTGTTGGGATGTGTTTGTTTATTTATTCCAATATTATCGCGTAAAGTATTTGCTAATTTGAGTTTTATTTAAAGAACAACAACAACAAAAACATCAAAATGTTTTATTTGTTCCGGTTACATTTTTTTTTTATTTTTATCTTTAAGTTTTTATTTTTATTATTTTTTATTGTTTAAGTTTCTGGTTTGGCTTAAAAACTATATAAAACGCGAACATAAAATACAATATATTATGTACATTTGTTGAGAGGATTTTTATATAACCCTACAACGGTTCGTTGCCAATTCACAAGGTTAAATAAATGTATATTATAATTGACGGTGTATACAAATTAAAATTTATAATGCAAACGAATTAAATTTGTAAACTTTTAATTTTTTTTTATTTATATTATAAATCGTAACCGTCACAGTGTTCTTCGGAGATGCATTTTGTATAGAGTGTACAAAATGTACCGGGATATTGCTATAATTAAACGTTATGCAAGACTTTTCTATCGAGTCCATCTATTTTTCCCAATGTTTTGCTGGTCTTCCCAGTCTTTGTTTGTACAGTATGTTCTACTCGAAAACCTACACTACTCTAGTCACTCTGATTTTATCTGTGTTGAGTTATATGTCCGTCATCTCGGTTCATTTCTTTGATTTTTGAGAGAATTCTTTCCAAATTGTGCCTCTATTGATCGAATAAAATGTGCAAAGTTCGAGACGTATGCGAAAATGACATTCATCGACTTTATACCAAACAAAAAATTTGGCCTACTTTTTGAGCGTCATTTTTCGACGGCAAATTTCAAGATGCACGTAACTTAAAAACCATTACATATACGACCTGTAACCAGTACATTATTACGTGTAAAGTAGGACTTACTTAAAGTAGAGTTGAGAGTAAAAATTTTAATTTGCATATTAGGACAGGATGGAATTTACGACGATACTTTTTGTATACTCCGTATAATGTTGCCAAAATACATTAAACAAAATTTGTTAAAAAAAAAAGCTGGAAATGTTAAAAAAGTTGATTTTTTATGAATTCCAGTTGGGATTAAATTTGCTTTGCTGTGTTGTTCGACACAACAACATAAGAAATGGAAATTTTTAAAATTTGATGGATATTTTTTATTTTGTATTCTGTCAAAATAAAAAAAAAACCGAAAGAAACTGGTGTATGTGAATGACCCGAAAGTGCAACGTTATAAAAATACATAATATGGATATATTGTATACAGTCGGAACCGCATATTTTATATATAGCATAATTTGAATAATTTATTTTGCACTCTCAAAGCTGTACAATATATTGTCGTTGTCATTGGCAAGCCATCTAGACTTGGTGCTGTATAGTAAATTGATAAATTGATTTAAAAATATTGAAAAGTTGCAAAGTTCCAAGAATAAATAAATGTTTAATCTTTTTTAGTAATATTCAATATTTAATTTTATAATTAGTATATTTCACCTACATATACGTTAAATTTTGTGTTGACACATAACAACGCCAACTGACCAATATTAAAGTACATGTAGTAGGCAAAATACAATATCGTTTAATAATTGGTAATTTGTGTGTGCTTGATTGTATCAATTTAGATTTGTATATGACTCCTCCGTAATTGTGATTCTTGTAAATTTGTAAATTATGGACAAAATAGAAATATTTTATTGTTTTTTGTGTTTTTAAATTAAAAATTAATTTTAAGTGCTAAAGTGCAGCAAGATATCTAGTGTATTCCACGAACTGTAAATAGAATTGATGCCTCTAGTTTTAAATGTTTAAATGTAGTTTCTCCTAGTGGGCTCATTTTGTGATTTTCATTTTTAGATCCCTATGTAGAATATCGTTTCTAATAAACCAAGGTGCATTGACAATGCATTGAAGTACTTTGTTCTGGAACTTTTTTATTATCGTATCGTTCATTTTCTTTGTTCATCCCCAGAGCTGAATTCTATAGTTCCACACAGGCTTAAGTATTTGCCTGTATAAAAGCAGCTTATTGTGAATGGTAAAGTTACTATTTCTTCCAATGAGCCAATAAAATTTCTTGAAGTTTTTTATTCAGTTCTTGCCTTTTTTTTCTTGTCATGCTCTTTCCATTTTAACTTGGGGTCGAGCGTCATATCCTGGTATTTTTCCGTGTTTGCATATGGTAATTCCTGCCTATTTCTGTAAATAGGTAAGTGATCAATTTTTAGGTAGGTGAAGGTTGTGTGAACTGATTTTAGCTCATTCAATTCTCATTTCACTTTCTTATTCTCTATTTTTTTCCAGTGGACAATCTCATACACAGTGTGCTGTAATTTGCTGGTTGTCTCTTCGATTGTACTTTCAAACGCCATGATTGCTGTATCATCCGCAAAGGTTGCATTATCTGTTTTTCCAGTGATAGGTATGTCTCTCGTATAAAACAAATACAAGACTGGTCCCTGCTTTTCCCTTGTGGAACTCTCCTTCATATTTCACTCTGAAATATCTCCGATCATTGTATGATTTTAATATCTCATAGAACTGCTTAGGGAGGTCACGATGTAATTTATATTATATTCCTCGGTGCCAGACTCGACCAAAGGCCTGGGCAACATCAAGAAAAACTCCAGCACATACCTTTTTGGTTTCAAACGTGTTCTCAATCACGTTAGTGACTCTTTGTACCTACTCTATGGTGGAGTGTTTCTCACTGAAACCAAATTGGTGAGATGATAACAGGTGTCTTTCTTCAATCAGAGGTTTCATCCTTTTGAGGAGTAATTTTTCGAAAAGCTATTTTCCATTGCTGAGAAACATATATTTCATTCTAAATACGGCGTTAATTATGTATAGCAACTTCTTAAGCCTCTTTTCTGGCAATGTTTTAATAACTTTTCCTGTAATAAGATCGTATCCAGGAGGTTTTTTGCATTTAGATTATGTTTACTTTCATTTTTAAGTTCTTTCATTGTAACTGGTCGTAAGACTAATTCGACTTCTTTTTGCATTAGAAATGTGTTTTCAGCTACTGTTTGTCTAGTTAGAGGGTTAATGTCTAGTTAGAAGTTTAAACGATTCTTCCAGATCTTCAGCAAAAAGATCATCTTTGGAGCTTCTAATGAAGCCCAAGCACCACCTGTTTTTTCTAGTCTTTTGTTTTTTTTCAGTCCTTTTGTAGCTTTCCATAAGGTGTAATCACTTTTTTTGTGGCCAGAAAGACTTATTAAATATTTGTTGAAGCTTACCACTTTGGTTTCTTGTATTAACTTCTGCAGCTTGTTTTTGAGCTGATTGAACGTAGTTGTGCTCTCTGCGGTGTTCGATTTCTATGCTAGATTTTGCAAGCTTTCCGTTCTTTTACGACGAGATTTCTTATTACCTGTGGATATGTCTCATTCTTGTGAGGTTTATTTTTGGCAGAAGGAGTGGTTTCCCATGCTGCGATCTGAATTTTGTTTATCAGCAGCCATACTTCTCTTTCAAGTTGTTTTAGGTTTTTGATTAAGACTTGAACATCAATACTTCCTCAATTAACAGTGCGAAGGTTTCCTAATTGATCTTTTCGCTTGTTAACCTCGGTGGCTTTTCTTTTTCAATAATTGTTTCAACTAATCGCAAGTATGATTGGAGAATAATAAACCGAGGATAAACCTTCATTATTTTCGATGTGGATATATAGTTTTCTGAAATACCTTTAGATTTGAAAAAGTCAATCACGTCTGATATTTTGCTTGTGTCAAACAAATGTATCAGAAGCTGAACACGGCTTACTTCCAGGAAGGTTTACCTCAACTAATTTGACTTAGTTTACTAGCAAAACAATTAAACTCCTATACAAGCAGATATACCATTTACCCAGATGTTAGTAAAGCTTTTGACCCATTCGACCATGAAATAGTAAATTCCAAATTTGTCAAAATTTAGTTTCTCCAATTCATTTGTCAAATGGATATCTTTAATTTAGTTTTAGTTTATGCCGATGACCTAAACATATTCCAAATTAGAAGAGAGGAAATTTCCAATTTGTTTTTACTTTTTGTTTTTGACACATCTGAACTTCCTCAATCACATTATACATAATACATATATATTTTGCATTCCAAATATTTGTTTTTTTCTAAATTTGACCTCAAAAATTCTTGCTCGTGACATAATTAAGCAAATGAACATTACTTACGGTCACACCTACTAATATATCTGTTTTAAAATAAACAAGGTCTCAAATTTATATATATATATATATATATATATATATATATATATGTAATATATATATATATATATATATATATATATATATATATATATATATATATATATATTAATATAAATATATATATATATATATATATATATATATATATATATATATATATATATATATATATATATATATTTAATATATATATATATATATATATATATATATATATATATATATATATATATATATATATATATATATATATATATATATATAAATCAAAGAGAGAATATATTTACAAGCGAAAACAAATCTGAGGCCGCTTCAGTAAGCAAATCGACAGTACGACTACCAGAGTTCAAATTTGAACAAAAAAAATTATTAATGTCATTGAATTTGACAAGAGCCCCTATAATACTACTCTTGCATTTACCGAGACCCAATTATAGCCCAATTATCGAGACGATCATTACGCCAAAAAGTCTTAGGAGGAAGAGATGGGATTAACCTATATTTGTTAAAATTGCGTTTAGCAAGTATTATCAATCCTACAACCCTATTGCGAGACTGTTTATATGCTAACTGAGATTACTGGGATTTCCATAAACGATATTTACTAATTGTAACACAAATCGCATGCGAAACATCCTGAGACAACCAAGGTGAAAATCAATTTGACTAAAACTGTAGTGTTTTTTATTTATTTAACAACTTTATTTTATTCAATTTTATTAAAATTTTAAATTACAATTTTTATTTTAATTTTAAAACATTCAAAAACAATTTTTATTTTATTTTTTCAACACACGGCTTAAATGGGTGCTTGTCAGCTTCTGATATGTTTTTCAACGTTCGATCGGGAGAAAGAAAAAAACGTTTCCAATGTATGCACATTGACCACCGGAAAATATATGCATTTCATATATTTTCCATTTGCCAGACAAGATTGACAATATAATCATAGTGTTGCGTATAATCTTGCGTGTATGTATTATAAGCACACTGATAAACGGGGAATAGAATTTAAGCATTCGTATGATATTCGATTACGATATCATACGAGAAAAGGTAAAAATCCGGAAGATAGCATAAAAGAAAACGTGGTATAATATATATACAATCAAGCAAAATCGATTGTAAAAAATAGAAACCACTGAAATGTAAACTTTACTTAACAAACATAAAAAGTGATATACATTTGTTCTAAAATATTTGATATAAAAAAAGTGATTCTATTCTACACTAGATGTAGTATAGTAGAATCAAACTGATAATAATTGGAGCGCGATTCAAATTTTACTTAATCTATTAATTTATAAAATATAATTGAATAACTAGAATTAAGTCATTACAAGTTTGAATCGGTCGCTACAAAACTAAGGCAAAAATTATCTATCAAAAATATCGAGTCGCTATAGTTAAATAAAGATGGAAATCATCTAACCTGGAATAATCCCTAAAACTAAACCATTTTGCTTTCGGAGGTGAATAACAATCGACAGAAAAAACTAAAAGATCGTGATGTGAGCCTATTCCGAGGGACAACTGTTGAAACAAATAGAACTATTAGCAAAGGATGTAACGTGGTCAATAAGTGAATAAGAAGCACCAGTAGTGGTTGAACAACAAAAGGTGCAAAAGTGTTAAATACAGATAAGTTAAGACTATTTAAAAGTTTTAAATAATCTTGAGAGAAGGTGGATTTTAGAACGATGTCAAAATTAAAATTACCTGCTAGATAAACTTCATCGAATCTACAAGAGAAATAATCAAATAAACATTCCATCGTATTTACAAAAATTGAATACGCATCCATATTATACCATTTTCCATTCTAAACTAAATATGTATTCAACAGAAAGTGTATTGCTTTGGTATTTTTTTTTTGCAACAACAATCGTATAGAAAGACATTGAAAACAAATTTAGCTAAATTGAAAAGAAATTTAAGTTTACGTAAATTAAATTGAATTTTTGAATTACGACATTGCAACATGAAGTCGATTCGTATTAAACTGAATTTGGAGCTGCTGTTTTGGTAAATTTAAATTTTCTAAATTCACAAAATTGTTTTACAAAGCAATACACTTAGTACAAATGGTAAACTGTCACACAAAAAATTGATCATTATATTATAATAAGTATATGGAAAAAAAAGCCTTTTCAATCAATACCGAAATATCGAATTTTCAATATTGGAAACAAAACCAAACCACATCAATTCACCAACACTATACATATATAACCATATATAAATTAATATAAATATAAATAATTAATATAAATTAATCTAGTTTAATTAATATAAATGATTAAATAAATACACATTTTCCTGTGTTATTTCCCCAATGCATGAGTATACCAAAAACAATATTTACAAAAAAAAAAAATTATGGTTTGAATCCTTGCTACCACGTCGAGACACTCATGTTCGCTCATTTTTGAAAATATTAATAAACAAAAACTCTAAATCTGAAACTAACGAATCTAAAATAGACAAAGGAATGGTTACAACCCTAACGTGGTCACCTACAAATATACATAATCCACTATAATTCAGGTGATGTAGATTCCTATCTTCCCTAAATAAATTAAAGCCCGTCAATGGCCAAAGCTGAATTAAAGATACTGGGATTCAGTAATGTTTTAGGGAAAAAAAGAACACCCACTTGGGCCACTGGCGTACTATTAAAAATGTGACGAATCTCGTCAATATTGAATAAATAAGTTTTTTCGATTTTGCGCCCAGTTTCTCCGTTTCTCTTCCAGTACGTGAATTATGGGATTAGGGAATTATGGAATAATGGATAAAAAAAGCAAGTGTAGGGAAAAAAGAAAAGATTTTTTTTATAGGTAAATGTAGGGATGTTTGATTCCAAAAATATGTATCTAAATTTTATCATTCGGTTAACAGGGCAAATTAAAATATCTTATCGATACAACAAAAAAAAATATCAAAGGGTGTAACTGTCGGGTGGGATACTGTGATTACCGTTGAATGGTGAATAAATAAATTAAGTTGTGATTTGTGATTTTGGTAATTAAGTAAGTAATAAGTTTTAAAGTTTTCTCCGTTAATATAAAACATGAATTCGTCATCTTCACTATCGTATGATTCTCAAGAGAAGAAACAACAATCTTCTAGTAAAAGTTTAAAGAGAAAATGGCGAAAACAAAAAATTACCTAAAAATGGATGACCTTAGAAACATTTAAAGGATGGCTTGATAAATATTCAGATGATGAATATAAATGTCGATGCGTTGCATGTAACAAAGATTTAAACTGTGGTAAATCTGATTTAGAAAAACAAAGTGACACCAAAAAACACCAAAAAAACGTAGCAAAACTTAAAGATTCACAAACGGTTAAGACATTTTTTAAGACGAAATCTAATCCAAATGCGGTGAATAATTTTGAAATTCGGCTTAGCATGTTTTTTGCATAACATAACGTGGCTACCAAAATTGTAGCCCATTTATTACCTTTATTAAAAGAAATTGTACGTTATTCTATAATAATAAAGGAAGCGAAATTAGGACCTACCAAATGCGCAGGTGTAATCAAAAACGTTTTGGCGCAAGAAGTATATACTATTTTAGTGGAAACTTTAAAAACTACTCAGTTTTCTGTTATGGTTGATGAAAGTACTGATATTGGTACGAAAAAAACTATGTGTATTTTGGAACGATACATTAATTCAGAAAATGGCAAAATATGTGTACATTTATTGTACTTGAAGACACTGGGATCGGATTGCAGTGCTGCGACACTCTACGAGAATTTTAAAAGCATCGTAAATAATCACGGTACATATTTAAACCATTATTTTATAAATTTTTTAGTTACATTTAAACATTACACAACTTTTAACAGGTATTCCGTTTAAAAACATAATTGGTGTCTGCAGTGACGGAGCCAATATAATAATGGGTGCTAAAACTTCCTTTAGCTCAAGGCTTACGGAGGACAATCCGCACGTTATGACTATTAAGTGGATTTGTCACAGTGCTGCTATTGTGACTAATAAACCATGTCTTGCTCTACCTAGAGCGCCAGAAGATTTGCTTAGAAAAATCGGAATGTATATTTCCAGTAGTTCAAAGCGTTGTTCGCAGCTGCAAGAAATTCAAAATCTTCTCGGCGTGGAGCAACATAAAATAATTAGGACGTCTGCGACGTGATGGCTCTCTCTACAAAAATTTGTGGAGCGAATAATAGATAATTGGCAGGTTCTGCAGGCGTTTTTTAAAGCAGCCGTGAAATTTGATAAAATAAAATCAACAGAAACAATTTTATAAGAATTTCATAATTTGTGTACTAAATCATATCTGTTATTTTTAAAATATGTGCTACAATTTTTTAACCTACTAAACGCTATGCTTCAATCCAAAAAAGCTTAAATTCATCAACTACATTCGGAATCAGTGAAAATATTCATGAATATTGGCCAAAATTTTATTAAAAGGGACCAGGTCAAAACAGATATAAAAGTCAGATCGCCTCACATATTTTGACAATTAGAATCAATTTATCTATAGGACTAGAATGTACAGAATTTATAAAGCAAATCCCACAAACAGAATCAAATAAAATTAGGTTGGACTGTCTAGAATTTTTCATAGTAGCGTTGGAACAAATACAAAAGCGCCTACCTATTTATAATGATTCAATTTTTAAAGGAATGTTTTTTCTACATCGCAAAACTTCGATAGGAATGGATAGCAAGAAACTACAACGTTTGGTTTTTGAAAAATTTGCAAGAAGATTGATCAAAACAAACTTCCGGTTGAGTGGCGAATATTTCCGAATCAGTTTTCTTTCTGACGTGCAAAAATCTATATACGGTGAATATCCAGTAGAACAGTTTTGGTGGACAGTTTCTAAAATGAAAAATTTTAACGATGAGTTAATCTTTCCTGAAATATCAAAAATTACGTTTTATCTATTATCTCCTCCTTATGCCAACGCCAATGCTGAACGTATATTTTCCATAGTGATAAATGTAAAAACTAAAAAGCGAAATAAACTAAGTAACGACGTTTTAGATGCAATATGCATTATTCGATCATCTTTATCGAAAAATGAAGACACTTGCCTAACATTTAGACCTACTGAAAACCATTTTAGCCGGATGATTGCGGCTGCTATTTTTAATTTTAACATTCACGTGAAGTATTTACTAAATTATTCCTAAAAAAATTTAGGAATTTTTAAGAAAAACTTCACGTATCTACATACGGATGGGAAGTATTTCCTAAACAACAACAAATTTCCTAAAAATAGCAATAACAAAATAAAAATTTGTATGTAAGCGTAAAAACTACGTATTATAAGTACGTATTATCAAATAAATTATTTTCTATAATTAAAAAAAAAAATAAATCAAGCGAAAACTATTATTATAAGTTGTAATCAAACCATATTTTCTAAAACAACTGTACTCGTAAAAATGTTCATGTCTATCGGACAACAGGTATGAATGGACTTATTTGATGTAAGTTACATAGTAGCGATACATCAATTTTTCCCGATTTTAAATGGTTTTCCTGAAAAGTGGACACTCTAGCGGAAACTTGTTTTGAGTAGACAAGAGTCTATTCTAAAGGAAAATCATACAGATTTTCAAAATTCTAGGGGAACAGGTAGTTAGGAATGAACATTTTTGATGTAAGTTACGTAGTAGCGATACATCAATTTTTACCGATTTTTCATGGTTTTCCTGAAAAGCGGACACTCTAGCGGAAACTTGTTTTGATTAGACAAGAGTCTATTGTAATGGAAAATCATACAGAATCTGTATAATTTTCCTTTAGAATAGACTCTTGTCTATTCGACGAGTGCACTTGTTTTAGAAAATAAGTCTTGATTACAACTTAAAATAATAGTTTTCGCTTGATTTATTTTTTTTTTAATTATAGAAAATAATTTATTCATACACATACATACAAATGTTTATTTTGTTGTTGCAATTTTTAGGAAATTTGTTGTTGTTTAGGAAATACTTCACATCCGTATTTTAACTAAATATAGTGAATTTCTAAGACAAATGTGATATAAAAAAAATCTTATGTTGGATTTGTTTTATTTATTTTTTGGTTAAGATCAAATAATTTATTATAGAAATTTATTTTATTTTCTATTAATAAATAATCCATAATAAATAATGTACCTGAAATTTGAATTTCCGAATTGTTATTCCAAATATTCCTTTTAAAATTAAACAACGAACAATATATGTACAGGTAAAATCATACGTTCTAATTTTGCCTCACCACGATGCTCATCTTGCCTTTTTCGTTGTGTTATAGTAGTTAAGAGGGCTAAAAATGATTTTAAAACCGATTATTGCCTAATAAACGTCGCTATAATTAGTTTTAAAAGTAGGGAATTTTTGCTTAGTTTGTAGGGAATTATTAGTTTTAGATCTGACATCACTGCCCTAGCCTCAAAGGTAATATATCAATTCGATACTAAAACAATAATTAAATGAATTGGCTTGATAAGTGCTTTACGTCTCATACTATATCTATATATATATATATTTATATTTTAAAATAGTTCCACCACCGCATTTAAAACAAACCTAGTTTTAGAAATGTAAAAAGTTTCTAAACAATAAAATTTTAATATTTTGCATAAAAACTTTCACTTAGATTTAAATAAACAAGAAATATAAATGGGTATAATAAAGGAGCTGTTAACCTTTTTCACATAAATTTAAAAAAATGTATTTAAATATTATATTAAATTAACTATAATAAACAACAATAATAAAAATTGATAATTGTAGGCGATGGCTAAGTAAAGTTCCCATATGTGGGTCGGCCGATTACATTTTGTCTGTATAATAAATTCGTTTTGGAAAACATACAAAAAAAACTTTATACGCGTCAGAAAAAATGTATACGGCAATGAAGTTATTGTATTTTTATCCTATTTTTATTATTTTAGTTAACTCTTTCAGGGAAACGTACTTATGTCGTAGTCATTCGTGACATGTTTGCCGTTTACAACAAGATCGATTTATGACAATCACTCGAGTATTTTTTTTTTTGTACTTGAACATGTAAAGGTTATCAATAATTTTTTTTTATGTTAAAACCTTCATCATAGTATATGTAATGAGTTTGGTAGGTGTGTTCATTAGCGATGGTGGTTATGTCACGAATTAGAATTTACATTTAATTTAAGGTTAACATTAGCAAAGAATTAATATATATTTTATTAAAATTGATTCTTGCCGTCGATCTCTAACAAATCGGTCATATTAGACCATTTAATATCGAAAATTTGATCAACGCTAATAGACCAAGAACGTCCAAAATTAAAATTAAAAAAAGTTACGGTATTAAGGCATTGCCTCATAGCAACGATACGAAAAAAAATATGGCGACGATTTCTTCATTTATGAATTAATGAATATAATTTATAAACTAAATTTAAACGCAAACGGAACATATTCACTATATTTAATTAATCAAACTCGTAAACATAATTGTTTGTTGGTACGGAGTGACGTGAGTGATACATTATATAAATTTAATTGTAAATTACAAAACTCCGACAGTTTTCACTCACTTCTTAATAAAACCAATAAATTTTCAAGAAATAAAAATATAAATATATATATTATTCGAAAAAAACTAAAGATTTTATTAATATTTTTTTAATAAATTTCACTACTAGTTTCGATTTTAAAAAAATCATCGACAGGTGATTATTTGCAATTAAAGTTAAAGTATTACAAAATTTCTTATTTATACTAAAATCTAAACTTAAAAAATTAAACAGGTAAAAAAAAATTAAACAGGTAAAAAAAAATTAAACAGGTAAAAAAAAAAAAAAGGAAAACAAAACAAAAAGGGGAATTTTTAAAGTGGTGCAATTATGAAAAGGAAAACAAAAAAATAACAAGAGGTTAAAAGCTAATTCTAGGGGGAGTAACCTAGCTTAAATAGAGGCGATGTTATTATGGCTTCTTCGGTATTCATCAAATGTTCGGTGTTGGCTATATAAAATGACCTGTTTAATTTTTTTTTACCTGTTTAATTTTTTAAGTTTAGATTTTAGTATAAATAAGAAATTTTGTAATACTTTAACTTTAATTGCAAATAATCACCTGTCGATGATTTTTTTAAAATCGAAACTAGTAGTGAAATTTATTAAAAAAATATTAATAAAATCTTTAGTTTTTTTCGAATAATATATATATTTATATTTTTATTTCTTGAAAATTTATTGGTTTTATTAAGAAGTGAGTGAAAACTGTCGGAGTTTTGTAATTTACAATTAAATTTATAAAACTCGTAAAATTCAATAATTTTACAAATTTCGTTCAAAATTATCAATTATTTATTTCCATTGTCCGACATCACGATATCGTGACTAGATCGTATAGTTTTTATTCGTTGCCAAACGCATTATGCCATTTAACCATTTTCAAACGATTTCCGCATTCATACTCAAATTCTTGGCGATATAATTTTTCGTTCGAATTTTTACGATTTGTTGTATATAGTTGCCTTTGAATTCGTACTTCGTTTGGAAGTTTTCGTTTATTTCAAATAGCTTCAATTTTGTTCAAGTTTTCATTATGAAATGACATACGACGTATACGCGCGAAAATACTAAAACGACGTTGTTGCTGTAAAATCGTTCGTAATTTTTTCATGTGGCAATGAAATCATAAATTCGAATGAATCGTTTGTTTCTTTTTCTCTATGCGACAATGCCTTAACTAAATTAAAAAAGGCAATGAAAGAGCTGAATAAGTTATGATTGCTATAGCATATGCCGCTTAAATAATTCAGAAATCGATAATATAATGGCGCCAATTTTGATAATATTATGGCTTGTTTTGGTACAAGTATAAAATATTAACCTTAAGTCAGATTATCAACAATAAACCAAAGTGAATAGCATTTGTATACAAAGGCCCGACATATAATTCTGCAATGTCTAATACGTATTTATTTATGAATTTAGCATATGGTGTTAATTCATATATTCACAATATATATTATGATATATATATATATATATATATATATATATATATATATATATATATATATATATATATATATATATATATTTAAAAAAAGGGTGAAATATTTTAATTGATACACGCAAAACAAATACCTCGATAATTAGAGTCTTTCTACTACTTCTCTTAAAGGCATTGCCACAGCTATTAAAGCTATTATTAAAAGATTTTCTATCATATTAATGGCTTTAGTAGACGCAAATTATAAATTTGCTTTCGTAGATATAGTAGCATATGGTTCCAATTGTAATTCAGCTGTCTTCAAACAGTCTACTTTTGGAGAAACTTTTGGTTTAAAGAAAAACTTAATGTCTCCGTATTCTGGTAAAAATTTAACTTTAGAACAAAGAATTTTCAACTATCGGTAATAGTAGATGTGCTACAATATACTCAATTGAATTTTAACTTTTAATTTTATACTTTTTTGTAGATTGTCAAGAGCAAGACGAGTAGTCGAAAATGCTTTTGGTATTCTGGTTAATGTAAGGAGATTACTTCTGAAACGTATAAAAGTGAATCATCGAAAAACTTCAGTCAAAATTGTATTGTGTTGCTGCGTAATTTTGCACAATATAATTAGAAGCGAAATTGATTCACTTAGCAGCAGGCCACCACAGGCAGCAACAGGTTCACGTTTTTTTTTTTTTGAATATCCCTCTGCACATTGCATTGCTTCATGCCAGCATGTACTGCCATGTACGATGATTCGACCCATTGATTTTGCACTACAACAGGGGGTCATAGTTGTGTTCATCGTTATCACGGATCGTAATCAGGTGATGAAAACTCCCTTTTGCAACCCTTCTTCGTTTGGGATCTCCCGTCTCAAACACCGCATGTTAAACCACTGCGCCAATTGCTCATGATGAACCATTGCGTTATTGTTTAAAGAGTTGGCGAAAAAATTATTAAAAAACGGGTCAATTTTAGTGTTTTACAAAATTTTAACCTTCACCTTTCCCTCAAAAGAAATAACACTAGACTTCATCGGGTCAAAATAGACTCATTATCATTTTACACTAAACAAAGCGGGTGGACGATTACAGCATATAACTATAACAGAAGTTATGACTTGTCGCCTGAGCATCAGCTATTGCTCTGTTTACATTGGATGGACAACGTTAGCCTGCAACGTCGATGCACGGAGTAGCGAAATCGACAGTCTGATCTCCGGGCACAGAACAGTAAAAATTATTGTTAAGGTGCTGTTGCCGGAAAATGTTAACACCGTACCTGAATGGTATTTTAATGGAGGGCTTTTCCAGTATATGCGGATGTGTCGATGGAACTATAGTAAATATAGACGAAGATACGTCTGAATGAAGAAATATTATATGTCAGAATCAGAGACATTGGAATCATTCCTTGAATGTCATGATAATATGCGGTCTAAACTACAAGTATTACAGTATGAATACTAGTTAGCCTGGAAGACAAAATAGCTCAAAAGTGTTGCGTAACTCTTCTCTAAGTAATAGATTTGACGATGAATGGAGGCCGTTTCCGGAAACTATCATGCTGGGAGATAGAGGTTATCGTTAAAAGAGTTGACTTATTCTATCATTGCGACGAGATCCTATAGTAGTGCTATAGAACACGCATTTAGTATCCACCCTTTACGTCTTTAGCTTCCATTTCTCAACTATTTGAGATTAAATCCCGTGTATTAATCCAGGGTTGGTCATTTTAGCATGCACAATACTGAATAATTATAATAATAAGTTATGGACCTTAATCAAAGGCCTCGGATTACCTTATCGGATTCATCACAAAAGCGACCTCGGAAATTGTACACGGACAACGCTTTAAAAATGGTAACTTGGAACGTGCTTACAGCCTCTCAAGACCTGGCAATCTCCAGATCCTTTCGAACCAAGCAAAGAGTTACACATTAGACTTGCTTGCACTACAAGAGCTTAGATGGTCTGGAAGTGGGATCTAGGACATCACCAATGATTACACTCTCCATTACAGTGGCCATCAGAATGGAGGAGAATTTGTAGTTGGCTTCCTTATCTATCAGTGCGCGAAGCATCATATATCATCGACTTCCGCCCTATCAACATGCGGATATGCACAGTCAGGCTAAGTAACATGCGGATATGCACGGTCAGGCTCCGCACTAAGAAATTCAACATCACGATCGTTAATGTACATGCACCCACCGAAGATAAATCTGATGACATCAAAGATCTCTTCTTTGTGGAACTGGGGAAAGTCATCAATAACATACCGCACCACGACATTAAAATCATCGTGGGCGACTTTAAATCGGTAGGAGTGCAGAAAATATATCGTACATCGATCCTAACAGCCTGCACCTAACTAGTAACAACAACGGCTAACACGTCACCGACCTGGCAATAACGTACAACTTAGTTGTATCAAGTACGTTTTTCCCACACAAGAGAATCCACAAAGTAACGCAGAGATCGAATGATGGAAGAACGGAAAACCAAATCAATCATGTAATGGTGTCTAAGAGACACTTAACCAGCATATCCGACATCAGATCTTACAGAGGTGCAGATATGGATCATGTGCTTGTCATATTTAAGTATAAATGCAAACTGTCATCTACGTTCAACAGCCAAGCACAAAAGACCGTTAGATGGAATATCGATACTTTAAAAGACAAAGCGTCACTGCAAAGTTACCAATCAGCTGTCACTAATTATTTAGACCGGCCCAATAACAACGAAGAAGCTCCTCCTAACATCCAGGAGCAGTGGCACTCTATGCAGTCAGCTATAACCACCACGGCGCAAAGTTCCATCGGAAGAAGGCCTCCGAGGAACCGCAATGTTTGGTTCGATGATGAATGCCGAAGGGTCATCGAAAATAAACGAAAGCTTCGTGAAAAATGGTTGGCAACACTAGAAGCACTCTAGCAGAATATGTCTGTTTCGCTAATACCAGAAATCTAACTAAAGACTTCCACCCAAGAAGTATAGCCATTAAAGACGGAAATAGAGAGCTGAGAACAAACGTGACTGATGTTCTCTCAGTATGGCAAACTTACTTTCAAAATCTGCTAAATCGGAAGGACGAAGTGACCCCCATTAAATCAATAGCTCCTCCAGGTGAAGAAGTCCTTGTTGAATATCCCACAGTAGAGGAAGTAGATGCAGCTATTAGTAGATTAAAAAATGGACAGGCACCCGGTCTCGACGGAATTCCGGAGTTCTGGAGGCACTACTATTGCAACAAATCTATACGATCTCATCGTCTCTAGACCGAGAAAAGTTGCCGAAGAATTGGAAAACCGCGCTCATATGTCCGCTTGCCAAAAAGGAGATCGTCTTAAATGTGGAAACTATCGTGGTATCGCTCTGTTGAGCACTGCTTACAAAGGTTGGCTAATGTTGTACTTGCCAGACTCATTCTTCTTGCCGAGAAAATCCTTGGCGACTATCGATGTGATTTTCGTCCCAACCGATCGACCACTGACCAATGTTTTACCATGATCTTGAAAAAATGTTGGGAGTACAACATAACCATACACTTTATATAGACTTCAGACAGGCATATGACAGTATAAACCGCGAAAACTTATGGGCCGCGCTCATATGCCTAAAAATTCCATAGAAACTCGTTTCCCTGTGCAAATTAACAACCTCTGGGTCTGTATGTAGAATCGTAATTAAGGAGCTATGTCAGACCCCTTTAAAATAACATCTGGTATTCGACAAATTATTGGATATGCAGATGATATCGTTCTTCTTGGCCGAAAACCTAGCAATATCAAGGACAATTTCATACAGCTCGACCGCTGCGCAAGAAGACTTGGTTTGGAGGGTAACAGCAGCAAAACAAAATTGTTATCAACAACAAAGAACATCTCCATGGTAAATCTCGGAATTGGCGACCATAACTTTGATAGCGTCGAAAACTTTAAATACCTCGGGTCAGTTATAGCATAGTCGAATGATATGCAGGCAGAAATAAAAGCCCGAATTTCTGCCGGACTACGCCCAATCGAAATTATTGCGATCTAAACATATGTCGCAGTCGTGCAAGCTCGCACTTTATAAAGCACGCATAAGACATGTGCTGGCTTTTGGAAGCGAGAGCTGGACCATCCATCGGATTCATCAAATCCAAATGAGTTAGATGAGTTACAAATGAGTTCTCCACAACAACGAATGACTAATAAAGTGTTCCATCAACAACCAGCCGGTGTTCGTCGTAGAGGAAGACCTCGATTGCGCTGGCGTGAAGACGTCGAACAAGATCTACATGCATTAGGATGTTGAAACTGGAGGACGAGAGCGATGGACCGAGATGGATGGAGGACCTTAGTGCGGGCGACAAAATTCCTTCATGGGATGTGAAAGCCAGAGAGAGAAAGAAATACTGAATAATATTGCTTGCACAATTGAAAAAGATAAAGAACTATTTGAAGAACAGTCAACAAACAGACGATGAAAACAATGAATTCTTTTACCATGAAGAATGCAGTTGAAAGTTCTGGCCCTCGATGATTGACTTCTTTGTTCCGACATTTTTTTAATAGATTTAATCATATTTCAATGAATATTATTGACACTACAATTTGAACACTTCGTCAAACTTGCAAAGTCAAAGTTTCATGTCAAAGTAAAAGATTTTGTTCGCAAAGTGCAAAGATAAATTTGATAATTGCATAATTTTTAAATTTTTAATCCATATGGATAATTTTTAAACTCCGTTTTGGTCCATTCATTTTGTGTTCATCGAAAAAACATTTTGGTTGCGAGGTTTTTTTTAGCAATTGAAATTGCCGAAATTATTTTTTATATTAACTGTCCGATTTGTGCCCCATTTACTATAAAAATGATAAAAGTGCTCTAAATTTTTGAATAAAAGTATCTTAGAATACGGAGCAACTGTGTTAATTGCAGCAACTTTTTTCGTCATTCCATAAGAACTTTAGATATCGCTTATTGGAATTTAAAAGCAATCTGGAATTAAGTTGCAAGGTCACTTAATGAATGAAATTTAGTAAAGAATTACAACATGTTAGAAAAATGTAGTTTCTGTTCCTAAAAATTATTACTAAAAGTTATTACTCTATCACTAAATATAGAGTTGCTAATTTCTATGTTATTTACTTGTCTCAATTTAAATATCTCACTCTGTATATTTTTTATATTCATTATGTTTTTTATGTTGTGGTACCACAATATATTTGTGCGCTTTGTTTTTTTTTATAATTGAGAAGCACCATTTCAATTGGTTTCATATTACACCTCGATCATGTGTTGTATTCTTTTGAATTATTTTTTTGCATAATAGTCCAAATGAAATTGATACACATATAATGCGAGTGCAAAACAGAAGGAGTCACCCTTAATTTTATTCATAACTTTATGTGTGTCTGATTATAAATTGCCATGTCTAATTAATTTATGCAAATCGAATGGAATAAATTTTACAAAGGCTTGTTTTAACTAAACTATATTTCACTTCTTCACCGTCTTAATATCTTCATTATTTTGATTAGTTTTTATCTCTTGTGTGTTTGTGTATTTATAAATACTTCGTGCAGTTCATTCGAATGTGATATGAATTTCAAAATGATATAAATCATCCCTTCATGCTCGACAGACTTGGAAATATATCAAATGAATATAGAAAAAAAAAATATCCAACCCTAAAAAATATTCTACAGCGTGATAATTTATGGACTAAGTAAATCAAACGAAATTTTTCTAGATGTAAGCTCATATAAAGTCCCTTATAAAATCTATACAGTTGTGGATTGATAAAATAACAACTATTAAATATTCAAGGCCAATCAATGTTTTCTTGTAAGCAGCATACACGCACACACCCATATATATACAAAAAAAAAGAAATACAGTTTTTATACGAACTTTGTGTGTTATCACACCCCCAGTATTTTGTTCTTTTAAAATGTCTTGTTGATATACATTTTTTTGCCAAGATTTTTTTATTAAGAATGGATTTTTATTGACATACTGAAAAGTTTTGTATATACGAGACAACGATATTCACCCCACAAAATGTGTTTACACAAAAAGCATATATAAATAAAATACAATACAGAACATGGAAAATTGTTTTCCTTATTTGGCAAAGAAAAGGAAGTTGGTTATGAAAATTGCAGTCGCAAAACGAAAATGTAAAAACAAAATCTCCCTTTTATTTAAGATTGTGCTACGTCTATTTTGCAATTATCCAATTATTTTAGTATTTTTCGAGATTACATTATCCGTGTTATCTTTGAGTTATATCGAAATCTGTTATCTCAATTAGAAATCTCTCCGTATATAATAACCCTTGATTGACCCTTATACCATTAATAATAAGATTTTACCACTGATTTTATTCATTTAAATGGCTTGGGGAAGTTAAATTAAACCAAAACTACTACACAACATTTGTGTAAGCTGTTCCTCTTAAACATTGTACAATTGCTTCAATCATTTCTTGCAAAAACATAAAATTTCACTTAACGTTATTGGTGGAGGATATGTAATTTTGTTTTATGTTTTTAGATATTTCTGGAATCATTACATAGTTCCTGGGATATGATTTTCAATTTAAACAAAACAATCGGGAGGTATCCAAAAGAGTTTTTATGGTAGCTGATATAATGCGCGAATAACAGCATCGAGTCTGTCCGAGAAGGCTTCACACGCTGCACGAACGTGGTGTGATGGTATTTTGTCCCATTTTCATTTTCTTGTGAATAAATGAAGCTGGGATGGTGCTGAGTCTTGTTGAAATGTCCAATGGTTTCTACCGAATTGTTTACGTGCCCGAGGTAACAAACTATCGTTTAAAATCTTTTCACGGTTGATTTGTTGATTTACCTTTACGCCCTCTTCAATGAAAATGAGTGGTAAGCGTCCTGTGGCTGTTACCGCGGGTCGAACTATTACTGATGCAGGCGCTTACTATCGCAGAGCAATTCGCTGGTTTAAATTGTCTTTTGATTTGCACTCTAACCAAACACGATCGTTTTGTTTGTTTAGATATTGCGGACCCAAAAAAATGTTTTGATCAGAAAATACCAATTTCTCAAGCTCTTGCTCTTGCTAGATGAACTGCTTTTTGTACAAGTATTAAATCTTGAAATTTTTGTATTTAATAGCGCTTCAATAGTAGTTCATTTTTTAATATGCACCCTATGCTACGCAGACACATTGAGATTTGTCGCCAATTAAACTACGCTTAATCGTTTATTACGTTGAGTTCTAGCCTTCATTTTCGAACCATTTCTGACGATGTTGCTGTTTTTGAATGACCACCTCCGTACCGTTTTTTGATGCTACCAGTTTTATTGTAACGTTTAATGGTCCGTAGCTCATTAACAATGGCACTGTTGCGTTTGAATTTCATTTCGATACATTTTTATAACTGCGACGTAAAACGATATGCTTCCGTTGGCTTGTAAACAATATAAAAGACTGACGTTTCAATTATGCTGACGTGTCAATATTTGACTGATCAATATTAAAGTATTTGGGTTGTACAGGATGAAATATAAAATGAGCATAAAATGCGCATTCTTTAAATTGTAGCGTTTGTTGTTTTTAGATATTCTGCACCAAGATTGACCATCGGATTTAATCTTTTAATCTTTGGTTTCTCAAAATGTTTAGACATAACATGCAATAGCGATATTGGTATATACGATGAAATTTCGTATGGTGGTTTTCTAAGTCTGCTATGGAAGAGGACTATGATGTTATCATCGTAAATTAAACTTGGTTGGTTCCTGCCTTCAAAAGTGAAGAATTTTTTCCATCAAATTATGCTGTTTTTCGCCGTGGCCGTCATAATTCAGCCGACTGCTCCAATGTTGGTGGTGGTACTATAATAGCTGTAAATATGCAGTGTAATTGTCAACAGATGGACTTCGAATCGTGCAACGTTGAAATCATTGTTGTTAAAGTGACAATCGATAAAGTCAAACTATTTATCTGTGCAGTGTATGTCCCTGGCAAGTCGTCATCGATGATTTTGCAAACTCTTGTTGATGTATTTGAAAATAAAATCCAGCCAATGATTGGTAATTATGACAGAATATGTATTGTGGAGAATTTCAATTTTCCGGTCGTTATCTGGGAACATCAGGATGGGATGTTTATCCCTATCAACAATTCATACGTTTCATCTATGGTTATTGATGCTTTATTTGGAATGGGTCTTAGTCAGTGTAATGAGGCACACAACCAACTGGGAAGACGTTTGGATTTAGTTTTTGTGGATGATGATTTGTTGCCATCTATTCAACCTTGTGCAGATCTGGGCTGTTCTTCCAGTATTTATCATACTCTCATGGGTCATTACCCATGAATTATGAAAATAGTGTGGTGGAGGACTTGTCCTCGGTTACTAAATTATTTGCTAAATTGTTTAGGGCGGTTTATGCTGAAGATGATTCATCATCAACTGCCCCTGATCTGTGCACTGAATCCAATAATACTAACCATGGGATCTCGTTTTTAGTCGATTAATTTGGTGCTGATATTGTTGCTATGAACTCGAAGACGTGCACTGGGCCGGACAATATTCCCTCTATTTTGCTGAAGCAATGTTCTAGTGCTTTGGCTTGGCACCTAACACATCTATTCAACATAGTCTTATGTCTTATGCATGGCGTTTTTCTAAAATTATAGAAATCTTCGTATATTATCCCAATACATAAATCAGAGCTAAAAAATTGGGTGGAAAACTATAGAGGGATAGCAATTTCGTCTGTGAACCCTAAACTTTTTGAAAAATTAGTAAGAGACTCTTTAATATTTGACGTGAAAAACTTAATTGTTTCCCAACAGCATGTTTCTGTGCGGGTAGATCAACTTCAACGAATCTTGCATTATTTGTAAAAGACACAGTTTGTTGTTTGGAAAAAGGCATTCAAATGGATGTAATATACACTGATTTTAGCAAGGCGTTTGACAAATTAAACCATAACTTACTTATTGATAAACTCACAAAGCTGAACACGAATAAAGTTCCAGTAAAATCCTATTTGTCACGTAGGTCTTAATTTGTCCGTATTGGGATATATTTTCTAGGCAAATCCAGGTTTCATCTGGCGTACCTCAGGGTAGTCGTCTGGGCCATTACTTTCATTCTATTTGTAAATAATTCAGTAGACTGTTTTCGGTTCTGCAAATGTTTGCTTTATGCAGACGATATTAAAATTTTTGCGGGGATACGTAATATCAAGGATGTGCTCTTAGTTCAACAGGATCTGAATTATTTTTTTAATTGGACTGTGAAAAACCGTCTTGCTCTAAATGTTTCCAAATGTAAATCTATGACATATTCCAAATTTTCTAAGCACATAGACAAGGTTGTGGCCAAGGCTAATTCGATGCTGGGTTTTATTAAGAGACTTGTTAGCGACTTTTCTGACCCACACACTCTTAAAACATGATAATTTATTTTGTTTGACCAGTTTTGGAATACGCTTCGGTTATTTGGAGTTCCAGTTATGGCTGCCACAGCGACCGTATTGTAAGATATTCTTGAAATTTGCCCTGAGACGACTTCCTCGGTTAACAAATAGTTTTATCCTGCCCTCTTACGATGGACATTGCATGTTATTAAACATTGTGAGTCTCAAATCCCGGAGAGATATTATGCAGGCAATGTTCACTCGAGACGTATTATGTTCGAAAATTGACTCTTCTGATTTACTTTATTTATACTCTTTTTATGTACCCACTAGGGTACTTCGCCCAAGACAAAATATACTGAAGGTTGATTTTCACCGCACAAATTATGGTAGGCCCGTACTTCCTGAATTTTTAATTAGTTTTCGGATAATTTTGATTTTAACATATCAAGAGATCTTTTTAAGAAACGAATTACCAGTATCATTACATAACGTAATTAGTAAATGTTATATTTTGTATTGTACCGCAGCGTCTATTATATAGTGTTGGCGAATGAATGAATAAATAAGTTGTCTAATCATAATTGATCCATGTAGTTTGGGGGAACTCCCATGACTCGTAAAATACTTCTAAACATCTTATGTTCAAAAGTCCACCTCAGAATTTTTTACAAATAGAACTGGTGTACGGCAAGGAAATGCGCTGTCCTAATACTCTTTAGTTTCATGTTAGAAGTTATCTTTCCTAAAAGTGAAACACCTTAGAACATCTTGTAACAGCAGCCGAACCAGGATGTGGCATATGCAGATGATATCTGTATAATTGAACTGAATAGCAAGGGTTTCACAGAAGTACTGGGCCCACTTGTATGAATTCCAGATTCCGTTGGTCTCAAAATCATTAGCCTAAACCCAAGGAAACGATTTTGTAACTAGTTTTAGGGACCAAGACGCAATACAAAAACTTAGTAGTAGTGACCAAACATTTGAAGGAATTTCCCAATACCTCGGGTCCCTTGTCACTCATAATAACTGTGTGAGAGGAGATATTAGAGCGCATCTTGATCTGATACATTGTCAAAAGTCGCTGTTGGCGACGATGACTCTTCGAGGTAGAGAACGACTTGTCTTCTTCGGATTGTCTAGAACAATACAAAGAACAAGCTCAGGCTCAAATCCGATGCGGCCAGAATGTTTAATCGGTACATGCCAGCAATGGGCTGTAAAAACCGTTTATTATTATTATTACCACGTTAAATATACGTCGCTTCTATTTGGTTCTAACAAATTGGTAATCTAGAAAGGGTTGATAGTTTTGGTGGCCTACTCAGCATCAGTAGAGATATGTCGCATATATTTTTGAAATTGTTTTCTTAAGGACAAAAACAAAATGAATCTGCCAAATCACGCCACCAAATTTTCAGTGAAATTGTGAAAGATAATAATTGTGAAGAATGATGCAGGCCAGGACCTTGTGTTAGTCTGGTTCCTCATCGTGTTTGTTTTTATCTAGAATCACCTGAGTGATATTAATGCCTGAAATTTGCAATATCTTCTAATAAAATTGGACGTGGACGACCCGGGATTGTCTCTTTGAAATTAAAACTTTAACTTGTTAAAAGTTTTATTGTTCAAACTGTGTAGATATACTCGAAATTATCTGTACATTATGTACGATTATGTTACCGGTATAAGAAGAGCAGGTGAAAAAAAATGGTAACTAACATAATATTTCTATAATATTTTCAAGGAAAATTATATAACATTTTAGTTGATCGCTACATTAACATATTCTCTATCCGTAATCTTTAGAATGATCTTAAACTCTATAAATATATACAAATAAAATAAAAATAAATCGTGTCATAATTATATTAAACAAAAAAAAACAAAAACAACGACAAATAGCATGAATATAAATTAAATTGTACGACAGAACGATACGATCCCTACCAACAACCACTTAGTTGTTGAATCATCATAATTACATTGAAAATTTATCGTTTAAAAAATTTTCTTCTTACCGAGAGTCGTGTTCTTCAATGTGTTCTGTGTTTGCAAAATATTTTTTTTATTTTTATTTTATATTCATTGCATTTGCAGTTTGCACATTCATAATTTTTATATGTGTATATACTGATATAATTTGTATGCAAATTTTATATTTAGTTACTGGAGTTAAGTCGTTGAGTTCAGTTCCATAAAGACATCGTACATGTACCCGTTTTTATGTTTACATATAAACACTTGTTTAATTACAGTGTAATGTGTATGGGTATATACATATAATTATTTATGGGATGGTAATAAGGAAATTATGCGGAAAATTTATGAGTGAAACAGATTCAATTTGACATTGTACAGTGATTATAGCGAGAAACATAATATTTTACTGAACAATGGTTAGTAATGTTGTTAGTGATGCACTTTATGGAAAATTGTTAAAACTTTAAAAGCTTTTATATTGACAGAAAGTACACGGTAAAAAATTGAGACTCATTTTAAAACTTTTTTGGCTGCATGTATAGGTCCTGTTTTTGATAGTATCTGTGGGTTCAAAAAGTAAACCTTTGTGTCTAAAATCTAACAGGGTTGGTTTCAAATATAAACTCGTTAGTTTGTAATCTGATAAAAAAAGTTTTAAAAAGTTTTTTTTTTATTCGAGTCAGTAATTACCTTATCTGATCAGTTTATTGGTTTTTGTTAAGCAGCTCTATCATTTCACCTCCACCGTTGAATTTGGTATGTTGCCTAATTGACTAAAACAAATAACAAATAAAAAATTGTTTACAATGAAAAGAGACGAAATTTGCTTCGTTTCATTGTAGTTTGGTTTCGAGCTCATGAACGAGTCATGCATGAAAAATGTGTATTACAGTTGATATACAAATTAAAAAATTCGATCTCTCATCAGGCTGTAGTGACCAAACTATAAAAATGTCTTGTGATATCGAGTGTTTCTGAAAATTCTCCATGTATATGAACATGGAAAGAGCACTTATGAAGGAATGATTGGATTATTTTAAGTATGAAGATTGGAAAGTTCATCCGATGGAGTTTGAAGAGGAGTCCATCGTGCCAGATTGTTATCAAGCATGATAAGTCCAGTAGACTTATTCATGTTTGACATTAAGGCAACATGCTCACCAAGTCGAACGAGTTGGTGCTGAGCCGAATGACCCGATCGGAGACCAAACTGGTGGTCAGCTAGAATTTTAAAACTTTCTACATAGGAAAGTATTCTAGTGAGAATAGTGCGTTCAAGGATTTTTCCTAGAATAGGAAGGAAGCTGGACACATCTGAACATGGCTTACTTGGTTTGTGAATTGGAATAACTTTGGCATGTTTCCAAACTAAAGGAAAATAAGAAATATTTATTTGGACGAATATTTTTGAGAATTTGTCTCAGTTCTGGTGGATGAATAACATCGCCAGAAGGAAGTTTAATTGAAGATGATTCTATTTCTTAGACTGATTTTTGAGCTTGTGATTTGGTGTGTGAGATGAAATTGTTTCGCAAGAAGGTTGGCTTTATCGGAATTTGTATACGCTACTTGATCATTCGATTTTAGTGGTGGCGTTTTATTACCTCGGTTTTTTAAATTTCTAACTAACTTCCAAACCGAGGTGTGGTTAGGTTTTACATCTCTAAGTTTTTTAGAGATGTCTACTAGTTTAGCTTTGATTAATTTGTTAAGTTGATTAATAGGGTGTCTAAATGATCGATCTAGTGTTTGCACCGCAATACAGCTAAGTCTATTGCGCTGTGAAATCAAATCTTTAACTACACTACAAAAAGGATGTCTAGTAGTGAAATGATTTGAATTAGGAATTATTGATGAAGATGAGTTTATTGCTAATTGAATATGGTTTGCTAGTTTATTTATGTTAGAATCAATGAATTCCGAGCTGGAAAGAGAATTTGGGTCCCAAGTCAAGTTATTATCGAGGTAGGTCCGAATGTACTATTATTGGACTGGTACCTAGTTCAAAAGAACTGGGTAATTGTTTGATGACAAATCATTTATGGATTCTATATTAGTGATTTAAGAATAATTTTTGGAAAGAATTAGGTCTATATTTGAACGATTTTTGCCGGGAACAAACCAAGTTTGTTCATAGTGGTGATTTAATAAGATATTTTTGTTAGAGGTTATGATGTTATTGAGAACGTTTCCACAGCTGTTGACCATAGTGCAATGCTTTGCATTAAAGTCTCCAGCTATAACTACGCGATTATATGATTTAATTAAAAGTTCAAGATCTTGAGAAAAAGCAACTGAATCAGGTTTAGTAGGAGTGTTATAAACAGCTACAAAGGTTAATGTTTGGTTATATAATTCTATATCTAAGTGGAATAAGGCTTAGTAATTTATATTTTAGTGATTTATGGATTAGTATAGCTACTCCGCCACCACTGGTTATATTATTAGTATTTGGATTAATAAATGCTATATCATACCTGTAAATATTGTAGCTGGACATAGTGAAGTTCTTATCCTGTCCAAGCCATGTTTCCGCGACCATAATTACTCTTGTTTGATGGACTTGGATGAAGTTTCCGAACTCCACTTTAGGAATTATGGAATGAGGGTTCCATAAAAGGCACTTACACTTTACACAGCAAAATTGTCTGGATTGATACTAGGTTTTTATACTTCGTATGATCACGTTAATCTAGTGAATTATAAGATGGAAACAAGCAAATTTTGTTTATTACAGCCTCGATTCGTTCATTTTTTTTATATGGAAAAGTTAACCTATTTTTTGTTTTTTTTTTAGTTGAGAATCATTATGGACAATTTTAAAACTTGTATGGTTTAAATTTTAATACTTAACAGAAATAACAGAAAATCCAAATTTTTGGATTTTTTGAACCTTTTTTGTTTAAATTTAGTATGACCAAATATATCATTTTGTTGTACTTAAAATCAAACTGTTCGTTTTCTTTATTAGTTTCCAAAACAATTTTTTTTAAACATATATTTCAATAAAGGTTGAATGTTGAAACTACCGATCGACAATCACTTTTATGATTAACCAGTTTCAGCATATAAACTTAAATAGAACAAAAGTTTTAGTTTTGGTACAGTTCATTTCTTCTAAACTGGAATGCACTTTGTTAAATTTGTAGTGATTGTCGTATCATTGCAGTGAGTGTGTAATAAGTATTGGTCTTAAACTGTAGGGTTAAAACTTGGCCTAGTTGTGATTTTAATCTTTAAAATGGAGATTTAGATACTGCACAAAAATATTTATTAATTTAATATTATAATAAAATAATTCAATCTGTGTATAGGTGTAATCTATTGGCGATAATATTTAGCAACATAAAAAGATGTGTGTAATATGTACATATTATATATATATATATATATATATATATATATATATATATATATATATATATATACATATATATATATATATATATATATATATATATATATATATATATATATATATATATATCATCATTATAAAATAAAAAATTAAAATATAATGCATCGTAATATTTTAAAAATTAACTCTGGAAGACTTCTGTTCCCCATCTATATCTTTACCGATAAATATGTTATTATTCAGGACTTTAGCAATAACATAAGATCCACTATAGTTACAACTTAATTTAAGAGTAGTACCGGTAGAGACTGGTTTCCAACAACACTATATCACCCTTTATATATGAGCTACTTCCTTTCCTTTTTTTGTCATAATACTCTTTCTGTGTTTTTTGATCCTTTACTATATTAACTTCGATACTATCTGAAAATCAACCTGTTCGATATTTCCTACTTTTCTGTTTATGTCATAGATCTCACATGTCCAACAAAAAAAATGAAGTTAGCTGGAGTCATTTTTGTAACCCAATGAACTGAATTATTCATTGACCACATAACATCCAAAAGCTCAGAGTCCCAATCATCAAACCTGTAAGAATCAGCTTGTTAGCTATTTCAGTTCATTGGCTCGAGGTGGTGTGTGATCCGTCTTTTACACGTTGGATGCCATAAGTATTACACATTTCTAAAAAGGTTTTTCTAATAAATACACCCCCTCTATCTGAAACTATACGATTTGGTCTTCCATAACACAATATGAACTCTAAAAAATAATTGGCCGTCTCTACTGATTCAATCGATCTAACTGCTTTGAGCCAAGTAAATTTGGGCCAACCATCGACGACGCATAAAACATATTTCCTCTTATTATTATTACTTACAAGTTCCTCAAAATGGTCTACATGCACCATAACAAATGGAGTGTTACCACCCTTGTCAATAGGATGCAGGAATTCCTGTGGCTTGCTAGACGGAACCTTATATTAAAGACGATTTATGCATATACCAATAAATAAATGGAAAGGGCAACCACAACTTTATAAACTGAACCTTTCTGATATTCAATCCTGTAATTAAATTTTAACAATTTCATAAACCATCCTGCTACCCTCGGATTAAAATCTCTGTTCGATTTCATCAACTTCAGACTAGTACAGTTTGTCCTTATGATGAAGGAAAATCCTAATGTACAAAACTCGAACCCTTTGACAACAAATCGGTAAATGAACGTGCAATAATAGCAAAGTAGCTAACGAGCTCCGAACACCCTTTTGATCTATCGGTACTGGTAATTTATTCAAACTTGCAATTTTACCCTGACTTCCAACTATAGTAATATATTTAAAATTGGCAAGAGGAACAGCCGACCATTTTCCTTCGGCTGACTGTATTACACAACTTGGTATAGCTATACCATTTTCTTATAGGTGGTTATCTATATGGAATGCTTTATTCTCGAAATCTGTTGTTACTTGAATGTTATCAAAACAACCACCAGGTATCACTGTATTTTCCTTCGCGACTAAATCTGTTTCGTTCTTGAAATTGTGAGCTAATATTCCCGAACTCACTACACTCTCTTTCATGACGAACAAGCTCTTCGGAATTCATGATTATATGTATATGTGGCAGTTTAGTAAATAAATGACCCACAAGAAGTGGTACCTTTTGGAATTCAGGATCCACGATAAATATTTACAATTTTCATATCAATTTTCTTGCATTGGTTGTTCTTGATGAATTCGTGTTATTCGGTTAATTTTTCAATTTTTGCAGATTTATCAACATCTTAAAATGCACTACAACACAATCACCAAATTGTCTTACATGGCTAATATGTGGTTTCTTTGGTTATGCCACTTCTGAAATCTATTTTAAACTTATTTCACTAGCTATTAAATCAACAAAAAATGTTCTTCTTGATATTGCTGAGACAAATAGCAATATTATTGCAGGTCTCATCGTAATGGCAGAACTGTTTAATTAATTATTTGAAATGGCCGACTTTTTCCTCAAATATGATATTGTTAGGAATCCTGATGGTCACTATTCCGATAGGAATATGCTTTATATTAATAATACCAGGGAAACTTCGTCCTTAATCAAACGTTCGAAATTATTGAGCTATAATTTATACAATTGGGGATAACGGAATCAGTGTTATAAAATAAATGGACGGTTTAAAAGGTGCTTTGGTCATACCGCTTTATAAAAATGAATTAGCTCGTGACCCTATACTAACAACTATCGGTGTATTCCGCTTCTTCCAATTTTTTAAAAATTGATTTTTTAAATAAAAATGGGTTCTTATATGAGTCTTAGCAAGGGATTAGATCAGGCCAAAGTACTAAAAGTAAATTGGATGATCTTTTGGCTCTAAATTTTATTTTTATTTATTTGCAAATGGCTTTTTTTTAATCTTTCTTAAACGAAACTAACAGGTAGTCTTACAAATCTAAGATATGTTATCTTAAGTCTTTATTGGTGCATTACAAATGCTGCAAAGTATTTTTTGTTTGTGCTCTTTGCACAATATTTATATTTGATGTTGGTGGTTTGCTAACAATAAAATACACCGTTTTGTGACCGAGCAACGGGCGCAGTGGTTAAAGCTGCGGTGTTTGGGACGGGAGGTATCGGGTTCAAATACTAACGGGGGAGGGTTGCAAAAGAAATTTTTCATCACCTGATTAAGATCGGTGATGACGATGAACACAACTCTGACCCCCTGTTGGAGTGCAGAATCCATGGGCCGAACCATCGTACATGTCAGTGCAGGCTTGTTGAAGCAATGCAATGTACAGATGGATTTAAAATCGAACCTGTCTTCGTGCGTCCTCGATTTGCCTGGTGACGGCGTAAGGTAGGACGTTAAAAATTAACCGCAAAACAGTTTGAAGAGCTTCGGCCCCAAAACAGATTGCAGAAACAATCAAACAAAACAAAAACAAACACCGTTTGTGGTACTGTTATTTTTATCTCAAATAGTGCAGTTCAGATGCTATTTTACTTACCTGATACTTCCTTTGGGATAATTTTAGATTTCAAGTAATGCATGACTGTTTTTGTGCAGAATACATCGAAAACTTTTGCAATATCCAAGAAAACTGTCGAACAGTATTTTTTATATTCTAATGTGAGCTTCCTGTATTGGTAATTATGTTTACCTGCTTTACTATTTCGTACTGATCCCTAAACCCGAATTGATGGGCTGTTATAATTCAAACATTAGACTACTTATGTTTCATCGTTAGATCTTGACGTGAGTAATCCGTTTTTTGCTCTTAGCTCAAACGAAGGCTTTTGACACTGGCGATCATGAATGGCTTTTGCTCAAGTTAAATAAAGCCGGGATTTATGGTATTGCCGATGATTTATTTAATCCTTTATCTAAGTAATAGGATTCGAATAGTTAAGGTCTCTGAAAACTTGTGCAGAAGCCTTTTAATAAACTGTGGTGTCTCTCAAGGTTGAGACTCAGCCCTATTTTTTCTTTATCTATATCAATTTTATCTTTTCATCTCTATATTACAGCCCAGATGAACCAGGACTTGATGGAGTTTAGAAGATGTTAGATCAGCACTTTGATATTTATCACTAAAACCAGCCTTATGGATTTTAATTTGGCTGGAACATATGTTAGGGATTTCACTTTATTTTCCTTACTGGCTGGTAGCTAATTTTGTTCTTCGGAATGTCTTAAGATTCTTTTGATGGATTCCCTGTTAAAAGTAAAAATATAAATTTATTTTTAGATACATTTTGTTCATTTTTAATTATTTTTTTACTATATAATATGTCTATTAGTGGCTTTCAATATTTACGGTCATGGGATTCAAATTTGTCCATAATTTTTTTCTACTTATGTTTGTTAAACAATTTTTAGTCAGTATTTTACTTATCATTTGCAATTAACTTTAATGTTCGTTAACCCTGTATTTATTGATGTAATCTTTGTAGCCTAATAACGTGTTGAAAATAAATAAATAAACCATTGGTAATTCAAATAAAGACCAAGACAAATTTTCAAAGGAAACCATCGTTTTTACAAATAAATACAAACAAAATATCATAAAATCATTCTAGAACATTCTATCCTATATATTCCATTAAAATCGTATGCCAAATTCACTTCACAAACCACCAGTAATAATAAAACAAAAAACCACGTACGAAAAATATAACTTCCCATGATGTCAAACAAGATACAATTAAGAACACACCTGCCCTGAAGTAGTTAATTCTATTTTCAAAATATAAAAAAAAAAGAAAAGTCGAAAAACAAAAAACAAAAACTGCAAACACTAAAAAAATAAAATAAACGAAAACACACAGAAAAACCAAATTTCTCGGAAAATCACACTTAAAAAAAATTCATATGAATCATCAATGTTTTTCATTTGCAACTTTTTTTTTTAATTTTACATGTTCATTCTATCTATTCCAAGAAAAATAAATTTTCGTTATTTTCATCGCACACAACTCGACGAGGACAACTTGCCAATAAATATTAAAAGTAAAATGTTTACAACTATACCAGTGGGGAAAACACTTGTTCTATATTTGTATCGTATACGTACGTATATATACATTTCAATTTCACGTTCAGACAGTTTGGATACAAAACCGAAATATTTCCTTGACCAACTGCACACCTGGTATTGAAGTATACAGTAGAAAAAAATCGAATTTAATGCCGCAAAGTTAGGTAAACAACTTAAAATTGGCTTTCTATCAAATTTATGTCGTGTTCCTGAGTTTATGTACCCAGCATCGCTATGCCCGAACTATTTTCGTACCAATATTGAATTTAACTTTTATTTTTTTCTTTATTTTACTTAGTTCGCGTTTTAAATTAGAACCAAATCAAATACACGACAGATAACCAAAAAAACAAAATGAACGGAACATCGACTGCATGAAAATATATTTTCGCAATCATGTATCTGACATTTTTTGGCATTTTTTCAAATTTCTTAATCTATGCGATTTGGAAGTTCGTATGGAACGTTTTTGTTAGATAACATTTTATTTAGAGTTGTTGTTGTAAAAATTTACATCAAATCCTATTAGTCAGATGCAATTAGATGTTTTGTTATTAAAATTATTATTTTTTGAATTAGTGTTTTGGCATCGAGCCAGACATACAGCGCGGTAGGTTTTTGAACAAATTTATTATTTTTTATTTGTTAAATTAATTTATGTTGTACTATTAATGATGTACGTATGGTTATGATTTTATGAAATAATGAGGTTGAAGATAAACAACGAACAAACAGTGTACTAAATATTCCTATCCTGGTGCCGAATGACGATATAGACCTATAGGTCTGAAAGTATGGCTCACTCCGGTGACTCCTTTAAGGAAGTTACGTGAACCGCGCTTATTGTGGAGTTGTTGTGCTTAATTTTTACCATACGTAGAGTCGCCTGGGCCAACACTGACAAACAAAGTTTTCAAAATCTTTCATAGAACATTTCGCATTTTTAGAACGACTGGTTGGTTTCTACAATGTTATTGCAAACAAGATTCCGATTTTGTGTTTTTTCATCAAGTTTATCAGACCTTCACAGTTGAAACTTAAGGCAAATTTTCTGTGTTCCCTGACTTGTACGAAACCTGCCATCTTTGCATTACAGTGACTAATTGGTGATCGCTGCCTATAAATTTACCAACCGATAAGATTTCACGCCTTGGATGACCTAAAAGCTTCCCTTAGATATTAACACATAATAATTTGACTTCGGGCCGCCTTTTAGCGTATGACCATATTTTTATGAGCAAAAAATGTGCTGACCGCAATATGCTACACGATATGACCGCATGCGATTGTAAAGTATATAATTGTTGCCCCATTATTGGTCGCTAGATCGTGTCGGAAGTATAGGTTCGCATGTTTCCACATAAGTCAGTCTAATTTTTGCCAGCTCTAGTATAAAAGTCACTAATCACTATGCTAATGTATTGCTCTAGTATGAATCCCATCGGATCATCCCACTTGTTGTAAAATGAGTTTTTTCTTTGGGTTAGCTTATATCAGTGGTATCAAGAACAAAAATGATTGACAGGTTGGCTAGTCGATCATCAACTGTTTTGAATTTTAAAACAGTTTGTCCCCCTGGGGCCAAGAAGAAAACCAACACCAAGATTGCCAAGGAGATTCCCACTGTAAAGCAATGTGGGGCACCTGGTCTCCACTTTTTGGCCATCGAGTTTTTTGGAGAGCAACTAGTTCCAAGCGATCCTCTTTCATGGCTGATATAGACCCATCAAACGTGCTTGTTTTTCTTATCGTTCCACGTACCGATCCTAAAATTGGTGTCAGTTAACATAAATAGGGGTCAGATTAAATTTTGGCGGTATCCATATTTGCTTTTGTTAATTTTTTAACAGTACTATTTTTAAAGGTGCGAGTAGTCACCCAACCTTTGTGTAATCGCCGCCTACGACTAGCCAAGGGTGATGTGGTGGAATTCTAATGACAACCTTATAGTTAAAAAGTCCTATATGAGGCATGGGAGGGCCCCCAGCCACTGGGACTAACTTGGTTTACGCTAAATTTTAGTGAAATTTTATTTTGAATAGATTTTTTTTGCTGGAATCATCCTCCAGAATTTCTCTCTCTTTTGATTACAGAGGAACTTATTTACTGACTAAAAGCATAGATTAGGATATAAAAAGATGTTCCAATTGAAACAAAAAATAAAAGTAAGTGAAGGGTACTTCTAATATGCTTACGGCTACCACTACTTTGAATAAAGCATTTTTTGGTTTACTGTACAAAATACAAAAAAATATGTTTTTCAACTACAAAGAAACATTTCATTGCCTATAAAGGATACTTGGTTTTATTTTTTATTCTTTCATTGTCGAGTGCATGTCGAAAATGGTTTCTTCTTTTTATTTTTACTTTCTCTGTTATTATTTCTAGATATTAATTTTTGTTGCTTGTGTATGGGCCATCTTTATTATATCTTAATCTATGCTAAAAGACACCAAATACAAGTAAAGTTTATAGACTTAACTTAAGGTGGTTGAATGATACGATCAAATTTTTGTTGCTAATAAAACTTGAATTGTAGGTGTATAGAGAAGTTCTGGATGTGGGGAATAAGGTGACGGTCAGGTACCGTTACCATCTTCACCGTCTTGGTTCATTTTTTGACCAAGTGAAGTGGACATGATACTGGTGACGCCGATGGCCGACATATTCCCAATTGTATCATATGTTGGAATTCCGCTATGGTCACTTTGTGTCGGATTGGATCCAATCTTCTTGGTCTGGACACCGGTAGATGTCCTGTAGTCACTATGTGGTGTACTACATTATGCTTACCGGGCGCGTTGTAATTCGGCGCAGCTGTTAAAAAGGAAACTTCTTTAATAGCTTGCCGTACCCGTTGTTAATCAGGAAGTTCCAATATAATAGGCGGCTAGTGTAATTATGGCTAGTGTCTATGGTCAGCCGCGCCAACCGAGAGACATACTAGTTTGGGGAATTGGTATTCCTCAAAATCGCCCTTTTATCAGGGAAAAGTGGTTTCCCGGTTATTTTTACCTATGGATTTGGGAAATCACGCGGTGACATACAATTTTCGGCTTTGTGTCCGAATTTTGTATGGTAGTAATACCAAGCTGGTTGCTGGTGGAATCGGCGTCTATTTGAATTTCATCTCCTTTCAGTGGAAGGAGAACGAGATCGTGTTCGCCAGTTATTGGTTGAACTAGATGCTCGAAGTTCGAGTCTATCTATAGTCTGGCATTCAGTCTATCGAGCGTACGAGCCAGTTGCCTTAATGCACCGTAAAACTTCGGATGGACGTTGGTCGCCAATCTCTGTTTTCTCTAGCAGTGCTGCCAGTTTTTTTCTGTCTGAGAGCGTTGTTCGCTCGATCAGGAATTTTAAGGTAAGCATACCTGTCAGGAGGTTCCTGCAGAACGTCGTCTATCATCAGTACCTGGGTTGGCGACAAACAACTGATCGCTTGTCCCAACTTTTGTTTGTCGCTCGTGACCTTGTTCGCGTCGAACAATATCTCTATCGTCTTAAACCAGGATTCCAGATTAGTAATCCAGAATTCTGGGAGATGTAAGCCAGTGGCAGAGATATTAGCCACTCCCTGGTTTTTATTGACTTGAATGAATATCACGAAGAGTGCACAAGACAAATTGCGTCTGACCATTCTCAATTATTTCAATTTTAACAACTCTTTATGTGGACACCTTTCACAAGACAGCTCTTTAAGCTAATGCATTAGGAACTAGACAAGATGCTTCAAATACCCTTTGGAAAATAATACTTGTATATTCATATTCAAAGACATCTAGTTGACTTTTTTCAGAAGGGAATTCCAATACACCGTAATTCGGCAAATTATGACCAAGAATCATAAAACCTACCCAAGGATACTTATATGGAATTGTATTTTACGGAAAAAGTGCCTAATGGGACTACCTTAAAAGTATTTATTTATTAGGCAAATTTTGTTAAATCATTGATTTTTTCAAAAAGACATCAAAACATATTTGAAAAATTTGTATCGGCATATGAAGTTTTTAAAATTGTAACAGTTACGATGTTTCAGAAAGAGGGCCTAGCGACAAAATACTCAGTCCAAATGAAAAGTGGCGGTTTTCAATAACAAAAAAAAAAAACAAAATAGTACAAAAAATCAAAAACGATTGTCTTTGTCACTCTAAAATAATTTAGTATTTCTTTCTCCTTCTGGTTTCACAGTAAAAAATACTGACAGTAAATGTTTCATTGTGGAAGACTGGCTTAAGAAGAATTAAAAATAAGCATAGTATGAACATTGTATAAGTTAACCTATGGCTTTTGAAGACTGAACACTCTTATTAAGACTGTCCACTTGATCTGCTTCATGTGTTTGATTTTGTTTGCTGAAAATATATTCTAAAAAGAAAGAATACTCTGTTTTCGGGCTATAGAACCCAATTAAAATACATGGTATTCCTCGATAGTCTGGATCAAGAAGACGAACGACAAATGTTGCTGAAATCGGGTTTCTTAAAAAGTTAAAGTTAAACAGTTAAGGTTTGTTCTTTACTTACATGTTTCAAATATTTAATAATTAAATTTTAACGACTGTGAGGCAAAACCACCCGCATCGAATAAAATTTAAAAAATTCAAAAAAACGTGACGATATTTCTTTCGAGCGTACATATTATAAAATAATTTACCAAAACGCATTATACAGGTTGATGTCTTTTCTTAGAATTTAGAAAACCCATAGCATAGCGTTGCATTTTTAAATTCCACTTCAAAATAAAACCACTGACCCAAAATTTATGAAATATCTCGTAAATATTTATGTTGTTGGTTTTTTTTTTTTAAATTCCATAAATTCGCAAATCCGCGGGACTATACTTAAAAAAACATATACATAAATACACAGTCAGATTATTTACTTGTGCGTTCTAAAAATAACCAAATCCAAAAATAACGAACAACAAAGGGTTTGACTTTTTTGCAGCTTGTTGGCTTTGTTGTTGGTGAGATAATATGCAAACAATTTGAAAGAGCCAAAGTCTTTGTTTTTGCTAAAAAAAAAAAAAATTATAAACTTATATTTCCTTTGATTATATTTTTTTTATTTATTTATTTATATAATTTATTTAAAGTTTTTCTTTTAAATTGTTGTTGTCCCAAACGATCTTGTCCATTTCGTTGTTTTTAACAACTAACCATTTATTTTATCTGTTGAAATGTGGCTAATTTAAAAATATCAAAGTCTAAAACTACTTAAACCTAAAAATAATTTTTTATGCATGGGTCAACAAATACATATATGTTACAGAGAAAACTCGGCTTGCGTTGTTTTCTGTCATCAATTTTTTACGAACTCTGAGCTTTAATTATCATTTTTTGGGTTTTTGCAAATAACACTTTCCCACGTTGTATATGATTGAGTCCACGATCTCTATTATTCCGGGCTCAAAGATACCATTTAATCTTCCAAAGATAACTTTTTAAATATAACTAGTACCTCCGCACTCTATTTTTACTGAAAACTCGCAACTCACCGTGACTGTTGCCATTCATTATATAGGTGTCTAAGTAAGTCAAACCAAAATTTGACAAAATTTTTTTAGTCGAGTTGTTTGAAAAGAAACTGTAGGGCAACTTTAAACGTTCCTGAACAGAGA
Source organism: Tipula confusa (assembly GCA_963556175.1). NCBI lineage: Eukaryota > Metazoa > Arthropoda > Insecta > Diptera > Tipulidae > Tipula > Tipula confusa. Next base: position 44,651,441 of record OY744477.1, on the reverse strand, counting down.
TATACTTAAACCATTTGTCCTCACTAACCTAATCAAATTTTTTATTGTTTTCGGTTGTTTAGCTTAACCATCTGACCACTACTGTTATTCTGGAAACCTTGAGTTGGTTACTTAATCTACTCATTAATTTGCGTTTTCTTCTATTCCAAGCTTTCTATTATTAGTCTAGTTCTTCCATACTTCAGTGGTCCACGATTTCATTCATAATTCTTTCTTTAAAAATTGTTCTTGAATGGAGTTTTAAGTGGTTATCTCGCATGTTAGGTGCCTTAAATTAGTAATGTTTTTTTTAACTGTTCTCCTGGCTGATGTTCACTATTCTAACCGACCGAACCTCAACTCGAGTACCCTGAAAATGTTTTCGTGCCTCAAATAACAAGTTATGCTAATTAATGAATAAGTAATGCGGCTTGTAGCTGTATTTTAAAGGACCCCTCAAGCAGACTAGTTTTCAAATGGCGTTGGTTATAAAATTCTTATGTTTATTTATCCTTTTGGTTGTCAAGAGTTTTAACAGCTTAAAGTTCTCAGCCGTAAAGTAAAAACCAACGAAAAATTAAACCAAAAATTAGTGTGACCAATATTAGCTGAAGATTAGCTGAAGCAATTGCTAGAAAATATTCAAAACAATCCTTCAATCTCAATTCGATAAGAAATTGGTGATGAAGAAATTGGCCTTGAAACATCAACATTTTTAAATATTAAATATTGCGCAGTGTACAAATTGAACGTGCAATATTTGTGGCTTATATGTGTCTTCATCTTTGTATTTTGGGATAGATAAAAAACGAAACGCACACGAAAATAAAAATACATATCGAAAACCAATTTCAAGTAGTTCGACGATTTCTAATTTCTAACTGCAATGTTGTATCCAAAACTAGCAAAACTGCAATGGTTGTATCATTCGCAAAAAATGTATTTAGTTACCATTTAGCTCTGCATTCACACAGTTATATTTCTGGTGGTTGTGCCAGTCCATTATTCAAAATAATGTTTCACGATTTTAGCAGTTCGGCGAAATACTCGTGTGGAAAGACCAAAATAGATGCTATTATAACAAAGTTATTGGACCGCATTCAAAAGATTTGGTTTTTCCTTTTTAAATCATGGAAATATATTATTCTTAATAAGTACAAATGCATCTAACAAAGGAAATATTGAAACATTTTATAGTGCGTTTTTTTATATTAAAAAAGGAATGAAATCAACTTTACTTCCCTTTTTCCCCAAAGGATTTACTTTTTTAAAAATTGTCCATCTCTTAATTTCTTAAAAATAATCCAAAACCTTTTTTTTATATCTCTTTCAAGTGCCGAATACGAGCGGATGTTTGATACAGGTAACTTGGCATAAGGACAGAAATAGGCTTTTTTAGAAAATCTGGAGGCCGAACTAATGATCAAGCAAAACTTTGGTATGAGTTGTCCGGAATTTGAAACCTATCGAAAAACGTAAGAGTTCACAATGGTTTTTTTTTCACTATGCCATTTTCAAAATCTGGCAATCCTGACTGGAACTAATGTTGCATGTACTAGAGCCCAGAATACAGATAAGAAAAAAATATTAATAAAAGAAAATTGGAGGTAAATAATAAAAAAGACATATTTATGATGCCAACATATTGTTGTGTACCGCAGTGCATAAGCTTCATGAACAGAAATGATGTAAGATTCCACTATTTTCATTTTATATTAAGGATAGCAAAAACTACTCTTCCATCTCCAAACATGTGCTCATCATTTTAATGAACCGATTTATTTGAAATCTATTTCAAATAGTTCATTTTGTATTTATAATAATTATTTTAATAATTATAATTATTAATATAGTCCTAACTAAAAAAAGAAACTTAGTATTCCCTTCCAAAATTTACTCTTAAGCTTTAAACGACCGAAACCTAAGCCTCGGCGTAGAGCATTGAGGAAGATAATACCACTGTTTGCAATCGAGGCATATGGTAATGTTTTAGTTTGATTGAGATATTGTTTGATTGTTATTATATTTAAGATATACTGATTCCGGAGGAGAGTTTTGTCGATACTGAATAGTCAAAATATATTGATAAATCTGCGCAACCATCAACGTACACACCACCAAATTTTATTGTCCATCGAGTGTCAGGAATTTTTCACTAATCTAAAAAATTATAAACCCACTGATAGACTACACAAAACATATTCCTTTTTTAAGCAGTATAAAAGAAGCACTCAGAAGCCCACTGCAGTTTATATCCCTATTTCCTTCTGGTTTCTTGAGTTGCAAAAGTCTGAAGGTGAATGGACTGCTCTTATAGAGGAAACAGACTATATCTCACTGGGACCCCTCGTACTATAGATGACATTATTTTTACGATTAAGTTCATACGTTCTGGAACTGCTCCAGGGAAGGATGGAATTCATATTGAGTTATTTAAATTTGCATCAGATAATTTTATCCAGTCATTTCAAACTCTTATTGAACAGATTTGGATTACCAATGAGCCTCCTTCCGAATGGATAGAGACGATTCAAATCCCCATTCCAAAGAAAGAACGGTCGCATACCATCGAAGATTACCGAAGAATCACCCTATGCAACGTTGGATATAAAATATATGCTAAACTATTACTCGATCGTTTAAACCAGTATTTAAGTTTACCTTTCTCCTATCAGGCAGCCTTTTTAACCAATCCCTCCACTGATGATCATATGTTTACCGTTTGTCGCATTCTTGATGAAGAATAGCGAGCTGGCAATCAAGTGTACGTTTTTTCTATTGATCTGGCAAAAGCCTTCGACATAGTCAATTTGAGTACAGTTTCAGAATGCCTACAGCAATACATTCCTCATTATCTGGTCAACCGTATAATTAGAGTTTGCTTTTGGGAAAAAACTGCTATCAAATGGTATAATGTATTTACTCGGCAGTTAAAGAAAAACCAAGGAGTTAAACAGGGTTGTCCAATATCTCCCCGCATATTTAACTTTATTCTAAATGAAGTTTTGCTTACTGTGGTTGATCAGTTTCCAGATCTCAAACTAGAGCAGCGCGATAATCTCCAGCTTCCCCTAATTCTTGCTTACGCCGATGACGTCTTGCTTATTAGCCGAGATCTTACTATGTTAGGTCCAATAATTCACATTGACGAAATATTGATGTGGGTTTAATTATCTTTTGATCGAAAAGTTTTATAATCTTCCGAGGCAAGTTATCTCCGAAATATTGGTATACTGGACGCAGATCATATACCATATATAATTATAAATTTTAAAAAAATACTACTATCTGTTTTATATAAATTACAAATAAACAATTGAATAAACCATGTCCACATTGAATATTTTCTAGTTTCTGTTATTTTGGCCCCTATTACTTTTAATTTTATTTTAATATTTTCTACAAATTAATAAATTAAAATATTATTTATTTTAGTTTACATGTTGTATGTTTTCACTAATTTTAATTTCCTAATTTACCATTTTTTTGCATTATTGTAAGTCAAAGACAACAATATCACATAAAACCACATGAGTAAATGGCGATTGATTTCTTTTGTCACTAGTGCTGCCATCTTTCGGAAAACATGATCTATTAGTATTAAATAATTTCAGGATATTTTCCAATAATTCGGTACCGAAAAGGCTAAATTTTAATTTTAATTAATATTCTAATCGTAAAACGATTGAATTATTAATAAAAATTGTTTCTAAAAATTTTAATATTTACATAAATTTTTATTTTTTATTTTTTATCGTGTATAAGTCATGTTTCATAATTAAATTACAATATGTATGCATCTTTGTCTAATCGTTCTGAGTTTGCTGAAACAAAACAATATTAACAGTTTGCAGTCGTATATTGTTGTGCGATTCCCGTGTTTATTTGTAAATATAAAATGAGCAATCCTTTCGGCAATAGTAACAAATATGGATAGCTGAGATGCAAACCATTTAAATTTTATTCACCTAATCTAAACAAAAGATGCGAAGTGTAATACCCGTCATTCTAGATTGCTTCAAATTTATATATGGGTGCCCTGTATTTTTTAGTAGGTTACAAAATATAAAAAGAGTTTTAATGTACTAAGATGATCATCTAACAAACCAAGATGAAATTGGGTTTAGCAATGGTAACCGTACATTAAATGAGTTATCTCAATGGTTTGAAAATGATGTAAATAGAATTTACAATTCTATGAAAATATCTAGGCAGAATTCTGTTCCGATAAGTAGATCAATTGCACTAGGTTTATAAAACTATGAATTGGGTAGCCATATTTGGTTGGTATTTAAAAAAATTAACATTACAGATGGAAAACGCAATAATATCTTAGTTTTAGTGTTGCTATTTATTTATATTTTGAGTCATCTGTTTTGCTGAAAATGTACAAATAATGGAAGATCGAAAATTTCATAATAAAAACCATTTGATGTTAGATGTCACTGCACTTTGTGAAAACTACACCATTTTTCCGGTATATGTCTCCGTCTAATCGTCACTTTTTACAAATATATTGTTAATTTGCAATGGGTTACAAATTAACCCATAATTTGAGTTTGAGTTACTACGAGTGGAATAGTTGGCAGTGGACTGGTTTTTGCGATAGTTCTTTTGAGAGCTCCTTTCTGAGTTTTCAAAATAACGACCCTAACTAATTTATCATGTCCTGGTTGTGTTTCTTGTGTATATTTTTATCCTTACTAATTTTTAAAACTATTTTTTTTAATCCATTTTGCGCAGTGTTATATACTCTGTAGGTAATGTTTAGTTCAGATTTTCCAAAAATCATTATTCATCATGTTGGCTAGTTGTCACCTAGTTGATAGTTGTGGTTTTAATTAAAATGGCTGGTTTAATATAGGATTTGTTAAATTGTGGCATGACTCACGTTATATCTGGACGTTAGTCTGGAAAATAACTTTTATATTAAACAAATGACTTTTATTCCTGCCTCGATTCATTAGGATCTTATAGGTACATACATTAATAAAAGAACAACATTATACGATGAAATCAGCGGACGTAATTTGAGGTTATCCTGTACATTTAGTCAAATAATCAATTTAGCAACAACACAAAAAAAACTCTTTAATGTATATGTGAAGATTAGCGTTTTGACTTAAATTATTATTTTTTTCTTTGGTTTAACGAAATATTTGGAAGTGATTTATGACCATGTGATGAACTTGTGAAGAGGATATTTTTTTTTTGTATACAAACCCCGAACAATAAAAATTCAACGGCAATTTCCATTCATATGTTAACTGTCGTTTTATCAAAAAAATAATAATAATAAAAATAAACAAACAATTCTGTCTCCAATTACTAATTACCATGTAGCTGATAAGAAATTGTTTTGTTCATGTACGATATGAGCTCGAGCATGTACAGTACAAATTAAGTACACCACATTTGACTTTACACAATATTCGTTTTTCTTATTCTTGTTTGTTTTTTTTGTTTCTTCTTATTATTATTTATATATATATATATATATATATATATATATATATATATATATATATATATATATATATATATATATATATATATATATATATATATATATATATATATATATATATATTTAAAATATTTATTGTGTTTTGTACTTAAGCAAATACCCGAGTATGTACTATATAAGTATACAAGCTATGTACGAGTATATACATAACCGAAATGTGATTAAAAATTCTTAACGATATACTCGTTCAAACGTACATATTTAAGAAATGAAATTAAAGTCGACATTAAGCAGTAGTTGAATAAGTAGAAGAATAATACGAAGAAAATATATGGATTTTCCAAGTAATTTCATTTTTAAAATATCAACAAAAAAAAAAAAAAAAAAAATATATATATATATATATATATATATATATATATATATATATATATATATATATATATATATATATCTATATATATATTTGGTTTCGTTTAAATAATAAATTTTAATTAAATTAATTGAAATGAGAGTATGTGACTTAATTTTAATTGAATATTTTAACCTAACTCGCATATGCGCGAAATGCGCTTCATTGTATATTATGACAAGTAAATGATGAAATCTAATTAAATTTAATGGGACCACAATAATTTTTTTAATGACTTTTGTATTATAATGACACAGGTTTTATGGCTTGACACTTTGCAATAATGTAAGAGCAAGTGGTAGTTACTTGAGCCAAAAGACTTATAACTTTTGTTAACTTCATTATATAGTTTGACGATCTAATCACAGATTTTAGTCTAATCTCACACTTTAATTATCAATACCAAACAAATGGCAAAGTTTTACAGAAATGTTGTTTTCTCCAACTCATACAAAAATATTCAAGAACCTAATATCCTGACAAGTAAAATTCACTAAAATATTTTAAATTACCGGCCCAAAAATTGCTTTATGTAATGCAAAAGACCCACCATTATATAACGAGGTATTAAAATTGGTAAGACCTGGAAGTCATGGTAATGTTTACTGATCTCAATCATCATTTTCGCTAACATTGATTGGTTGCTGAAAGACGAAACTATTGCTGTTAGTAATAGTTATTTTCATCTTTCTCGTTATGGGAGCCCCGCATTTCTCGAAATATATTTTTATACAAGTAAACTCGTTTCTCTACAAGAAAATCGATGACAAAATAGTGGAGACCATTGTACACGCGAAGACTATAAATTGCTTTACAGTAGAGATGACCCCGGCAAACTTTGTGTTAGATTTTATCTAGATCCACAAACAAAAAAGGCCATTTCAAAGCAGTCGATAACCGAATGTGTAAGCTACGTTTACGAATGCGAAGAGCAAACTTTTCAAAAATTTGTATTCATGCATCCAATAATGTAAGCCAACCCAAAGATAAAGACTCATTTTATAACTATTTAGATGATTTAATTCGAAAGAAATTCAGGTTACTTTTTAGAACTATTTTTTCGACCACATTTAATTAGTTAGCAAAGCGAAGTTATGTTTTATTTTTAAGATAAAAATATTTTATCTTAAAAATGCTCCAAATGCAAAAACTATCACAGCATAGCTCCCCTTTGCACTGAGGATGATTTGTTCGAAACATTACAAAACATTTCGTGGCGTACATGAGGTGTTCTGGGATTTCCAGCAAATCCTTGACTCAATCCATCGAAAAAGCTTGTGGTTTGCTCTGCGATACCTGGGAATACCTGAAAAATATGTGCGTTTATTTAAAATAACAGAAAGCAGCCACAACGTTGTGGTAAAGCCAAGAACAAGCTATCAGGATTTTTTGCGATTATAGCTCTGGTTTACGACAACGGGATTTTCGGTATCCCTGATACCTATTTTTATGTTAAAATTTATCTTTCGTAACAAAAAAACATCTCAGAGCAACATCTTTTATCGTCAGTTCAATTAGGCCCTGCCATATGCAGATGATGTGTGTGTAATTTTCGGTTTCCGTTAGTCTCATAAACAATAGATCCAAAACCAAATATATGATCAATAGTTTTAGAGACCAAGTCTTCAAGACCATACATTTGAAGGAGTGATGGGCTTTTGATCTCTCGGCTCTCTTGTCACTCATGATAATTTGGTGGGAGGGTATATTAAAGCGGCTTTTGGAACGGGCGATGGTAAAACTGGAGAAAACAGAATTTGTATAAGTCAAATGCTCTCCAAAAATCAACACCGAGATATAACGGCTGTTTCAATTTTGGCACTAAATTTAATGTAATAACCGCAGTTTTTCGTCAAATTGGTATTAATATTTCAAATAGTACTAGTATTAATAGTACAAATTAATATTTCAGACAAATTGGTATCTTAACATAACCGAGTATTGTTTCAGCTTGACCACTGGCAGTTTTTACATATGATGGAACATTTTGAAATTTAATAGCAGGACCCGTGACTATAGTTTCACAACCTTTACCTAGTATTAATATGCTGGTGTAACTATTGTTTGTTGAATAGCTACGCCAGCATATTAATACTAGGTATTAGTATGCTGTACTATATGTTATATCAAAACTATTAACCTCCGCGTAGGGTCAACCATCCAATCTATTGGTTATGAAAGATTATGTTGCTTTTCTTCTCATTCATTTTTTCATTTTCCAATATTTATAAATCACTCCCGCTCTTCGTAAGCTTCGTTACAGATTTACTTACGTTTTTTATGTGAAACAAACGTTTTTTACGTGAAGTTTTTGCAGGCATTTGATATAGTTCCGAATCTGTGTTGCAAGCGCCATCGACCATCTCTATGGACATTTTGAGGCCATATAACATAGATGCCTGAACCCACGCATACAAGTTTCCCGACTTGATAATGTGGACCGTTTTTATATATACCATTTTGTATCACATCCGAAACATTACGATCTTGATGGGGACAATCAGAAAAGAAATGATGTGGTTGAAGACAGTTCCAGCAGCAATTTCTGACATATGATAATGAAACATTCTTCGCATGTAAAATGTTCACTTTTGAAGTTTTATTGTTTGCAGTTTTATTAAATTTTAAGGTTTCACCATAACAAGAACATAAGAATGATAAATTTCGTATGTTAAAACGGCATTCGAAACAATAAAAAATATATAGTGTATACTAGTTATTGCATGCCAGTACAAAGCGAAAGAACAACATATTTTTATTTATGTTTCTATCCTTGTTGCACATTATTTTACATTAGGGACTTTTATTTTCCGTTTTGTTTTTCCTTTGTCATTCATTACTACTGTGGAGGTAGACGAATGTGGAAGTATTATGATTTAATGTTTTAACAAAAAAAACACGAATTTGATTGATCATAAAAGAAAAACAAAATTTTGTAAGTAATTATGTCAAAACAACTCTATATATTATATCATTGTATTGTATTCATAAAGTGCTAACGAATTATATGAATTTTCACGAAATATTTGGTTCGAAATATAAAGAAAAATGAATACGTATGAGAAAGTTTGAAAAAGTCAAAACAAAAAAATAAACATCACGTATTTGTCTGAAAAAAGTGTGTAAAACCGATACAATTTATTTTGTTTTTTTATATTTATATAATACAAAAAAAAATTAAATCATAGTTGCATTGCATAGTTCCTAACCAACACAAAATTAGCAAAAACAACATTTTTTCTATTGCAATTTTGATAATTACATCCACATAGTAATGAGTAAGGAAAAACAAAACTGAAAATAAAAATCACTAATGAAAAATATTGTGCAACAAGGATAGATACATACTTAAAAATATGTTGTTTTTTCACTTTGTACTGGCATGCAATAACTAGTATACACTATATATTTTTTATTGTTTCGAATACCTGATTAACATACGAAATTTATCATTCTTATGTTCTTTTTCTATGGTTTCACTATTATTGTTCAATTAGAAATGCAACTTTTGTTACTTTTCAGGTCTACCTCGATCTGAAAAGTAACAGGAGTGCGATCCCCTACTTCACTTACATAACGTTTTTGTTAACATAGCAACTCCGGAACGGATTCAATTCTATTCCATGCATCCTCGTGAGCTACGCAACGATAAACCATCTCATCTACATTTGAAAACTCAATTCAAGTTAATCTTCAAGGTCGCATATTTTGCCGAATCAAGCGCGTCAGTTCAACATCATTCAATGAGTTTTCTAATTGGAGAGAAAAAGAAATAGGATCGTAATAAATTTCATAAAATTGTTTCACATCCTTTATATGATGGTGTCAGGTTGAAATAAGAAGATTTCCAAAACGTCATCGTCCATTATGGGCTTAACAGACTAAACGAAAATTATTTGTCAAAATTCTATCAATATTTTCATAAAAGGCAGTGACATAAAAGGAAGTGTTAGTTTAAAGCAGGAATGTGCGTTGACACGTAAACAATTATTGTCGACGTTGACGCGTCAACAATGCGTTGACTTCAATTTCATGTCGACAATGTCTTAATGTCAAGAAAAAAATTATTTCGATAATTTCTTTTGTTTTTGTTTCGTTTTTTTGTTTTTTCCTCTCTATCCGAATTTTGCGTTAATGTTGTATTTTGTTTTACTTTACAAAAGTAAGATGGCATAATTTTACAATTAATGTGTCAACCAGCGACTCAGCAACAACTTTAAGTAAGAATACGACAGATTGAGTCCACATGTTACTGACTAGTGAAGTGTTAAGAACTGAACGAAAATGTTTCGTTTAAATCAATTGTCATTTAACAAAGTTAACAGAGTGAATATTTCATGAAATGTTCCATGACCAATTCGCACATTTGCGACTGTATGTCCTCGATAACTTCACGAATTCCATCTTTAAGGTCTTGAATCGATTGTGGGGAATTGGCATAGACCTTATCTTTCACGTGGTTCCAAAGAAAAAAGTCTAAAGATGTAAAATCACAAGATTTGGGTGGCCAATTGTGAACTTCTAATCGAGAAATAACACGGTCAGGAAACATTTCTTGCAAAATTGCTATTGTTTCAATGCTTGTGTGGCATATAGCGCTGTCTTGCTGAAAATAAACGTCGCTCACATCAATATCTTCCAATTTCGGCCATAAAAAATCATTAATCAAAGATCGACGAATAATCGACAAACTTGGGTTTTTTCAACACTACGGGCTACAGCAGCAATATTCTCAGTTGTTCTTGAGCGGCCCACATGGTTTCGACTCTTCACATCACTAACTTGTCCCAACAGCTCAAATTCTTCCACCAGTTTCAAAATTTCCGGCCGAGAAGGTGCTTCACGACGACCAAAAAGTGCTTTAGTTTTGCGACCTATGACTGCAAAATTTTCACCATTTTTGTAGTGAATTTTCTTACCATTTTTAGTAATGGCGTAATTTTTACTTGTAAAAATGTCAAAAGATGACAGCTTCAAAATTGACAGCTGCCCCAATAGCAGGCTATTCAATATGAAACTTCTTATTAAGTAACCCTTTATTTTTAAATATTTAAAATAGAAAAATATTTAAGACCCAAATGTTTTTTGGAATTCGGCGGACATAAAAGTTTCTGAGACTTCTAGTTTGGCCAGAAAATGATTAAAAATTCCAGCCAGTGCCGGTAAATAAAAGTACTATTTTTCTATTTTTATTGTTGACGCGTCAACAATTCACGTCGACAAAACTTGTTATTGTTGACTCTACAATAATGCGTCGACAATAATTGTTCAATAACTACTAAGTGGAACAATTATGTTTTAATAAATTTTCACGATAATTTTGACTTTTTATTACTATATTTAAACGGATTTTGTTATTAAAATTTACTTATCAATAAATGATGTTTTGTCAATAAACGATTATTTCATTTGGTTTTGGTGTTAAATAATTTTATTTTAAGCTTTAATTTATATATAATTTTAGAGTTTTGTGTGAATTGTAATGTATATCAATTAAATTTTTTTGTTATTATAATGATGTATTTTGTTAGTTTAACAGAAATTTAATTTAATTTCTTGGATATGTAAATTTTAGAGTTTTGCGTGTTTTGAGAGTGTTATTGTGTTATTTTAATTTTTTAACTTTCAGGTGATAACTAAATCTAATTTATTTCTTTATTACAGCATACGGTTTGGATATATTAGTCGCTTTCCAGTTGACAGAAGAATTTGTAATTTTTAGGAGAAAACTAAATCAATTTATTACAGACTACGGCTTAGAGAAATTCGTCTATAATAGGTTTTAATTAAAAGAAACATTGTAGATTACAGATGAATGATTGCAGACTGGTAATATTGATAAGATATTGCACAATGCAGAGCAGTTAATAAATGTGATTGTCTAGTGCTAATTGTAGTTTTAATATTGGCTTCCGGGAATCCGGACCAATGCTGTCACTACTCACATACCTTTACTGTCGTTCCTCTCAAAAGAGAAAAATAACAAAAAAATTAATTATCAATCGCTTAGGTGTCAGGAACCTGGTCGAAGCTGCTAACATTCCTATCCAATCTTTCGATTTTGTTATATGTAACACAAATATACAGTGGTGCCCGGCACTGTAATGCTAACCCATCAATCAATCGATAATTTGACTTATCAATAAATCATATATTTTTCATTGTAACTTACGAACTTGATTCGCTCTCTTTCATATAAAGTAAAATCTGGTCACCTATAAACGCAATATAAACAAAACACCAAATAAACTGCGCTAAGTAGTTTTTTTTTCCATAAATGTGTATTTTATTTTTAGCGATCAGTTAATTTTTTTCCAATCCCTACTAAATATTTACGCGAATGGATGGGTCTTTTGTATAAACAGCACAGCACTACACAAACCATATGCTTGACGCCTACGTGAAGTACTCACTTAAAAAAAATATATTATAATAAGAAAACTATTGTAATGAATATTTTTATTAATATTTTATTTATTATTACTACGATTACTATTTTTTTGTTTCTTTTTTTAGTATTAATAACAAAAGTGAGTTCGATAAACTTAAACAAACACAGCAAATGTAACGCGCTGAGAAAATGTGTGTATAAATATTAAATACATACGAGTATATGCAAATAATTATATTCAATATGGAAGAAAACAAATTGTGTGTGGCGGCACTACACGGCGACATTAATCTAGAAATAATCAAATTATAATAAAATGTAGGAACATAAAACGGTAAAATTCGTATTAGGCGAATACTTTTTTAATTTTAATTTTAATATTTATAATATTATGAGGATTATATCGGTAAAGTATTTTCAAATAATGAGGGTGACTGGAAAGTTAAACAGGATTTTAATTTTCGTTAGTAATATTGGCGCCTTTATGAAATGTTAAACATAAGGTCGATACGAAAACCTAATGCGATTAGATGGCTTAGCACAGCATTATCGTTTGCTAGTCGTTTACCTCTAAGTAATGCAAACCCATGATAAATATTTGTGAGTACAAATTTTTTTATATTTATTTGATCAAAACGAAGATACCCAAATTATTACGGTCATAGTTGCTATGGTAATTTTTGACAAATAGCAAAACTTTCTATAATAAAAGTCAAACTAATCGCGTAGCACACTCAGATATACAATAAAACATATCAAATTCACTACTTGGTTTTATAATAGTACCTTTCAAAAACTATATAAGAAAAATTTGAACTTTTTCGTTGCTATGACAATTTCAATAAACAATGCATAATTAAACGTAATTTTTCTTCACAGTTTTTATACCTCACACAAATTTAATTTAAAAACAAATAAGGCGGGGAAATATTTTAATCAATTATAATTTTCGGATAGAAAATTGGGGATGTAAGGAAATATTTTTCAAATAAATGTCTAAAATTTTATTCACAAATATTTATCATGGTTTCGGACACAGTCTTAGAAATATCCCTTTGGAATTTAGTCAAATAAAAATTTGTTTTGGATTGCAATACTCTTTGTACACTGCAAACGGATGTCTAAATGAATATTATTGAATAATATGAAAGAATGCAATTTTGATTTTCAAATATTCAACTAAGTACATTTTTGCTACAATTTCGTCTCATCTGGTTGTCAACGATTCAACCGCTGCCAAATGCAGATTAGAAATGTTAAAAAGTTATGGCTATAATAAATTGTGAAAAAATCCCGGTCCAATATTTTAATTTGAGTTGGAGTTAATTATCGAAACCTCATGGAGAAAAAACCAACTAAGCAACCTAGCTGAAAATTTCATGGTAGAATAGCGATTATTATTAGAAACTGACAAATACTATAAGAGCCCTTCTGCAAGAGTTAAGCAGTCCCACAATTTGAACTACCCACGTATATTTTTTTCTTCTTGTGGTAATGTGTTTTTGCCGATTAGTCTCTCTAAGTGGGTTTAGCCGACTTAACGCCTCCTTCCTAAATCCAACCGAAATGGGGTGCGTGGGGAGGAATGAAATGCCAACCACCTCATATTTCTTAAAAATAGAAACAGATATTAGATTAATATTGATCTTAATAAATAAATTCAACTCTTATTTTTATGACATGCGCCTTAAAAGCTTGTTCCTTCATACAAAAAGATTTCTGTATTGAGCCCCCTTCGATCAAAAAATCAGTAAAGCGCAGCCATAAAGGAACCCCTGTCAATTCTCCTACGAGTTCTTAATGTAACGCATTGGTGCTTAAGCATATTTTTAGACATATCTAGCATTTAATAACTCGTTGCTCTCGCTCTCGTTTTATGGGTGATTTGATACACACTTAAAAAAAACAGGGTTATGTAATGCAAATTGCATTACATACAGGTCCAGCGCAAGCTTGCATCACAAAATAATGCTAACCTTGCATTACAATAGGTTTTAATGCACAATGCAATAATTTCTAATGTAAACTTTGTTTTAAATTTTAAAGCAATATTTATTTAAAAATTAATTTATATAGTATTAAATTTGTAAAGCAAAATTCATTAAAAAACATCCCACATTGAATCAAAAACTTCATTTGTGAACATTATTTTTTAAAGTAATATGTATTAAAATTGTAAAGATCATTGAATTAAAAAGTATAGCACAGTGAATTAAAATTTACATTTGGAAGTATGAAATTTTAATAAAAGCACTATTAAAAGAGTATTGCACGCTGCATAAAAAGATCTAGTTCACTGCGTCAAATCTTTAATATCCCTAAATTTCAGTATTTTAGCGAATTTACTGTTGGGATGAATTATGAGTTTTGGTTGTCAAATTGGAATTCGAATCATAATAAATTTAACTTATTGTTAAACCTTGTATGCCTTGGAAAAATACTTACCACAATAATATGAAAATTCTCTGACAATTATAATATACGGTTATATGTATTTAACAGAAAATAATTTGTTTATTAATTAAAATGACAAAAAAAACCTTATATGTATTTTAAACTAAATTTATATTATGTGCTAATATGTAATTTTTATTACTGTGGTTGCAATAAATTTTTTCATAAGATTTTTTAAATTCTAAATCTGAGTATTCAATATATGTTAAATCAATTTGTTTATCAAATATATTGTAAGCGCAGTAAAATTCGTCAAATGTACCAATATTTCCCGACACATTAAACGAAATTGAATTTCCAGTTTCTATAATTCTTTCAATTTTATAAAAATAAATAAGAAATTCGGTAATTTTCTGTTTGACTAAAAAAAACCCTGGTTTATAGTGAAACAAATGTTCAACAAAACTTAAACTATATGATTGAGATGAATAGTGTTCAACTGAAATTTGTGTTTTTTTCCCCTTAATGATTTTCTTTTCTAATTCTCTATTAAACCAAAGGTTGGCTATATACTCTTGATGTCTTTCGGAAAGTGTTTTAATGACATTTATATAGTTTTGAAGTTTTAATCTAGTGAAATATCTATGCTTTGATTCGTAACGCATAGTCCACATATAAATAATAGGACCCATTTTTAAAAGCTTTTTATATACATTAATAATGATATACAAATGAGACTCAATAAAGTTTTCAAGTTTTGAAATATCACTTTCAGTGAGTTCATAAGATAAAATAATTTTAATTATTTTTAAAACAGTAAATATACCCTCCCATTTTTTAGCATGTTCAAGAATGTAAAATCTCGCAAAAGTAATTGGAAAATGTGTAATCAAGCATAAAATTTGAATGGCATTTTGCCCTAAATTGCTTTTGTCCAAATTAATATTCGATGGTTTATTTCTTCTATCACTGAATCCATAATTATATGCCGATATACAATCATTTAGACTATTGATATTATTAAATACCTTCTCTTCCAAAAAAAATTCTAATATGTATTTTAGAACTAGGGATACAAATCCCTCCAATCCGTCATGCATAAAATCAACGCTATGATTTTTCATGGTATTAAAATACTTCAAATCATTTAAGGCAGATTGACGGTAAATACCCTGGGTGTTTTCCAACTTAATTTTTTTATTTGGTGGTTGTTTTTGTAAAACATCATAACAGTCCACCTTCCTTAACAGAGAAATAATTTCCGTGTTTGCACTTTTTGTGGTTTGTTTATCCATAGTACACATTCGGCAAAAGTTAGTAGCAGAAAAAAATTTAGTGAATCCTAACAAGTCATTTGCTGCTAGATTATCATGCGCGAGAGAAACAATTGTACCACGCAAAACTCCGATACCTTCAACTAAAATTCCAGTAGTTTCTAGTAGTTTAATATTATTTACAAGTGGTCGCAAAATATGGTTTAAATTAAATTCGCCGTGAAGGTCATTGACATAAAATAAACTTACTAAAAAAATGCTTCCCAGCTGTGATTTAAATTTATTTGGAAAATTTTGGATATTAAAGTAAATTGCACCTATTTTATGTATAATCACTTTACTACCTAACACTTTTGTAATTTCAAAATCGTCGTAATATACTTGTATTTGTAGCCAAGATTGATTTTCAAACTCGGCTTTTAGTGATTTAAATGTGGAACCACAGCATGGGTATTTGAATATATCAGGAGTACAACTATGAGAATCATTATGTTCTAAATATTGTTTTTAAAAATTTTTATTCAAGAATAACTTGCTCAAAGTATCTGTTATGGATACAAAATAAAAACTGTTTTGAACGATAATGCGCTTATATGAATTTAGTGTTTTATTGTAACGCATTTCCCACCGGAACCCTATAGGAAACATGTTTGGTGATACATAGAATGGATTGTTTTTAAAAGTTTGGCGTCTACCATACTTTGAGCAATACTTTGCAAATAATTGATTAATAGTATTTTGTTCGCGTTCTCTCTCATTGATATTATTATTAGATTCTAGAACAACCTGAACTAAATCTTTAATGACGAAAAAAATTTTTGTAATGGAGTCTTGAGGAATACCTAGCTCGTTCATTTGGTTATACAATATATTAAATTTATTTTCATAAGTATTTGTGTTATATTCTCCTTGGTGTGCAGTTAAGGCTACTAAGTTAGTTGTTTTATTTTCATGAATTTGTTTAAAGACAGAAGATTCAAATTCGAAACGAGTATTACACAATGGTTCGCAATTATTCTTTTTAAGGTGTTTTCTTAAACCAGAAAATGTTTCAAATGTACTTTTACAATTATTATTTAAAATACATTTTATAGAATTCTTTGAACAGTTTTGTTTAATGTGCTCTTTTAATTTCAAATGATTGATAGTAATAAGAATAGTACTAAATTCCGCCCCACATATATAACACTTATAAGTCATTTTAATGATTATCTACGATAAAACGAATTTAAAAATCAAAATTATATTAATTGAATATTCGAAATTATTATAATTACCAGAAGAATTAAAGTAATTATAATTTAGAGATTAAATTAAACACTTCGAAATTTTAAGTAATACCTCTTTGAGTATTTTAAGAAGTATTAATTTTGCTGATGAAATCTACAAATGATGATGACGTTGTTTTGTTTTTTGACGAAGTATTTGTTCAACGAAGGATGCGTTTTATTATATTTTTATAATAAAACTAAAACCTGTTGAACTGGTGAGAATTAATCGTTAGACACAATTCAAACTGAAAAAAAAGAAGTTTTAATATTAGAATAGTTAGTTAATTTTTTAAAAACCAATTAAATGTGATTTACCTTTAAAATTGTGCATACAGCTTTAGTTATTGGCAAAAATAGTCAGATGATTAATAAAATTTGACGATGAATCAGTGAATTATAATTCAAAATCATATATTATCTGAAATCAGTTAATGTGATAATATTGCAATTAATAAAATAATGAATACAATACATTAAAATCTTAATAGTGAACCTACCAATTTGGTCTTTCAATAGCATTCCTTTTTTAATGAACGTCAATTTTTTTTTAATATTATTATTACAAATAAAATTAATCTTTCGCGATCTCAAAATTTATTTTATTAATAACGTCTCTAGTTTTTGACGGCAAACATTTTTCAGCAATTTTGAAAAAATAATTCGACACAAAAGTCCAAACATTTTTAATACTCTCTTCGAATTGCTGATTGAACACATAATGTGCCTTAAAAAGTAAATCTAATGAATCTAAAAACGTAAAATTTATTGGAAGCGGTATAATTTCACACTCCAAACATAACAAATATTGGCTTATAGCTTTTTTATCCTCTCCACAAGCTATTAAATAAGGCGACGTTATGTTTTGTTGGAGATACTCCTGATTGGTTAAATTTAACTGTGGAAAGATTAAAGTTATCAGTATTACATTTTATGGGGCTTTATAGCTATTATACTTGTTTGAATATAATTATTTTGCTGATAGATTCTACAAATGACGATCTTTTAGTTTTTGCCGAAGATTTGCCCATTGAAGTTTGCGGCAACAATTTTAATAAAATAAAAAATTGTTGAAATGATACAAGCCAATCTGGGGAAACAATTTAATTAAATAAATAAATCATATAAAAAAAGGTGATTTAAATCCAAATATAAAAATTGAAACACAGTAATTAGGATTCAACTACAGCTTTTATTAGTTTGGTTATTAATACGATTTTTGATAATTGTATAAAAAAATAGATCACAAATGAAGATTTCAGATGTCATCTGATAAGTAAAATATATTAAATCTAATATACCTTCGATTTCAGGAATGTCAGTGTCGGTAGCGCCTTTAAAACTGGTCCATACAGCTTTGATCTTCTTTGCAACCATTGGCCAGTTATCAATAAAATTTGCTGACACCTCTGGGAATTGTAGTTGGAAGTCATATAAAACCTGAAATAAATTATTAATAATTAAGATTACAATTTACAATGCACTTAGTAAAATATTAATTATAATAAACCTACCAAGTCTGGACTTGTAAAAAAAAAGGAAAATCAACAGAAAACTTGGAAAATGTTGAGCTATGGATACTTTTTTTTCTATAATTTAACGTAGTTTTGAGTTTGTCTTTGATTTTATCTTTCTGGGTATTCACATTTAAGTGTTTAAGTATCAAAAGATCCTCTTCAATGTTGGGCGTTATTGCAGCTTCTTCAACATTTGCACGTTTCATATATTTTTTTTTTCGAAATTTGATAGTCTTTTTTTAGAGGTTTCGATGTCCGGTTTGATTATTAATGCATCCGCCTCCGTTCTATATAACTTGTTTTGTATGTGGCAAAGTCGATTCAACAAATACCCACGATTATTATGTCTATCGTACAACAGGTCCTAGAATTATAAATGTTTAAACGTAGATATAAATATTTAATTTAATTCAATTTATATTATTTGATTTACCACTCCCTCGTTTATTGAGTCTTGCGTTTTTAATTGAGGGAAAAGTTTTATCACCGCGAGGGATATGGCAACTTTGTGTTCATGTCCGGGATGGTAGGTAAATTTTTTCACTAATAAATTGACTGCTTCTCGTATGACTGCTCGCCTTTCCACGTCGGATAATGAAGGTACACTTTCGGACTTTCCGGGATTACATTTTTTTAGTAGTACATATGCATTTGATGATTCCTTAATAAATGTTTCCAGTTCCTATACCGAAACATCCCAAATTTTGAATTAATATAAAAATAATTAAAAAACAATATAAGTATTTATCACCTCGACTACAGAATAGTCATTATCTAAATAAAATACAAATTTCTAGTTTACTGAGACTGAGAATGTTTAGTACTTTTGTTAAGACAAAACTATTGTACAAATACTTTTTACGAGTTATTTAAAATGACAAAGGGATACGACTGTAGTAATCGAGGTGTAAACTAATATTTTATTCACCTCCGATGATAAATACATTTCATTTTCCATTGAACCATTTTGCCGATGTGCAATTTTATTTAATGATAAAACAGTTTTGAAAGTTAAAATAAATTCGGGGTGATTAAAGTTTTGACGGAAAATATTTATGAAATATTCTTCTGGCATCTGTATCCCACGTGAATCGGAAATGTACTCTATATCATACGCTGATAGGTTATATTGATGTCCAACTAAAATGATATAATGTAATAATGGAATACCATTGGAATACGGGCATGATTTAAAGGTTCAAACATAGTCCAAATGATTCAAAAACATAAATTCTGTACTTACGCGCTACTAAAAAGTCGCTGTATTCCCACTCGTCACCTATTTTTTGGAATTTTGTATATACTGGTTCGCTGCTACCATATTTTGTTTTGCAATAAAATTGTTCCTCCATATTTAAATTAATGAAAACAACGAACTTCTAATAGTCTAACAAATACATTTTCATAATCCTTTTGTTAATGGCGAATTCCTCGAGAATTATTTTAAAGTATTTGCTAGAAGTGATCGCAAATTTTTTTTTTATACTTTTTTATGTTTGAACGTTTTTGATACACAACATCAAGCAGCAAACATAAAACAAATTTAACAGAGTTAAATAACAAAAAATCATAAATTTGTGATCACATCTCAAATAAATTTGAGATCACATCTATCAAATTTTTCTCGATGAATCCGCCATAAAACGTATAATCAAAAATGGGTCGTTAAATTTGCCTTTTTTGTGTTCATTGATTGGTTGAAAAAACCATGAACATCTCAAAAAAGAGTGACTCATTTTTCGATGTGCTACTTTTATGACAAATCGCAGTTTTCCTTTTTGATACAACATGGCTCCAAATAATGGAACTGGTTGCAAATAAGGAAATTTTGAATAAAATCAATTGCTGTTATTGTGGTTAAAAGAGAAGCCATCTTGAAATGTAGGCAATCACATAACAATGAGTATGTTTAGACGAAGCCTCACTGTGTCGCATCATTGCTTTTTTCATACCTCTTTGTCTATTAACTTATTTTGTTTATAGACAAGGAGGTATGAAACGAAGTGGTGCGACGTCGTGAGGCTGCGTCTAATCATACTAAATCACATCACTAAATTACATAAATACCTACACAATAATTAAATAGTACATTAAAATGGCTCAAAATAAGCTCCGAAATATTTAACTGTTTAATCACCAAATAAACTGATTATATTACACTTATTATTATTAAGTTTGTTTATTTCAAGACACTAAGTTTATTTCACTAAGACACTAAGTTTATTTCACTAAGACACTAACTTTATTTCACTAAGACACTAAGTTTATTTCACTAAGTTTATAAAAACTTCACACAATAAATGTATGGTCAATTTAGGTGTAGTTATTCACACGAAATATTTTAAAGAACTGAGGAGATGTAAGAAATAATTAATAAGGACCAAAAAATTAATCACAAAACCCAATGAAACAAAAAGTATTGAAAGTATAGGTGGTTTGGTGTACTGACGAGAGAAACAAAATTATTTTGTTTTTTATTACTTTGTGTTGTTAGTGTACTACAAATTTATTACATAAATGCAATTTATGCATTTGACACAAGGAATAACAGATGGTGAGTTAGAAATTCATATACCTATTAGTAAAACGTATATAATACATATATTTACATGCTATAATATGTAAATGTATTCAGTAAGGACATTGAAATTCTATTACGATTTATTAAATAAAAGACATTGGTCTGGTTTCCATTTTAGTGATTTTGTCGCTAGGTCTAGCGACTTTAATTAGAGCAGCAAGAAATTTTATTTCTTCTCATTATAGCGAGATTTTCGGCGTCTTTTCTTTTCGTTTATCAAGTTTTAAGGATTTTTGCAACAAACTTTTTAATGTAACAGTTAAATTTTATCAATGAAAAATAGTTTTGTATTTTTACTCTAAATGTAAAGGTACTACGCGGTAAAAATTTGGGTAAACCCACCTTATGAATTTTGTTTTTTAGGTAATTAAAGGTTTTAAAAATGTAAACTAGTTGTTGGATGAGTTGATCGTAATTTCAGGTAGATTGACAATTATTTTTTTCTGAAATTAGTAATAAAATATGCGGTAAATGCGTAGGCCCACTACTGTAACTCTATTTATTGTAGACATGCATCTTTTTCGAGTATGCCAATAAATCTATTAAAGGGTTGAATTGTTATAAATTAGGTATTTCCATATATTTCAACATATTTCGTTATTCATTTAAGTGTTTATTATTTTAATTTTGTATAAGTGTCCAGGTAAGGCCGCCAATAAAAAAAATGAAATGAAAAATATTTTTTTGGGCGTTAATTGAATTTATTTTTAGATAAATATTGCTTTTTAATGTGAAAAAAAAATAGAAACAATAGCAATTGCGTATAATAAAACTTTTATTCGAAGAATGAAAGAAGAACAGTTGGTTTTTCCATGAAATAAAAGTGTTTATTGGCATATGTATTTTAAAAATAAATCGTTCATTTTTGGGTGACACCTAGTGATTTCATTTAATTTGCAATTTAGCGAGTTTTCGATGAACTTCTAGCGACATCATACTTAAAATAAATATAAAATTTGTAGTATGTTTAAAATAAAAATAAATATAATAACATTCATTCGTTCGGCAAGAAAAGGCATTACGCCGACAATCGTGTAAGTTCGAATGTGTGTTATCCACCTCTAGCTGAACAGCCATCGTACATCATTTTTTACACATAACAATAGGTGTCGATAGGAAAGGTTTTGCTAGTCAGGATGGAACAGACCAGTTTTAGACACCTAGCGATCATACGTCACAACATTAATTAAGATAGCACAGTATTAATAACTTAAATACTAACTCAGGATACTTACAATGAAGACTGCAAACTAAAATAATTTTTATTTATTATATTTTTTTATATTTTATTGACCCAAATTAATTCCTCAACAATATTTTAGTGATTAAAACTTGAATTTTTGGCCTCCTTTCGAAACCATTTTCAATTTCAAATGCGTTCATCTTTTTTCACTGAAATTTTACTATGAGAACGATTAAAAATTATAATGTAAAGACAACTAAAGCAAATTGCTATAAAATGATAATCTTATTGCTTTACTTATATTTGTAAAGCAAACCTGCATTAAAATAATTACCATATGCATTAAAAAAAAAATTAATGCAAACTCTGCTATAAATTCTGTTTTAGCTTTTATTACATATCGCATAATGCAAACTTTACATTAGAAATTCAAGTAATTTTTTCTACTGTGTAGGGTCAGCTATGTTATTACTAGAAACGGATTTAACGAAAAATCTCGTTGGTGCGATTTTTTAGAATTAGTCCAACAAAATAATTAACTATTTGTAATGTTGAGTAGTGCACTGAATGTGTCTTATCAATCGAGTTAACAAGCTCCATTTAACTCCAGACGAGGAAGTGCAATATTTTTGATGGAAGCAACCTTTGTCTTGGCTTGTATCAAGGTAGTGATAAACTGCCCTTTATAAAATGTTTGAAAGTTGCTAAATGCAATTGGCATTCTGCATCGTAAATGAATATATATCTTGATGGTGAATATGTCGGTTATTTCATTTCATATTTTTAGTTATTGGTTTCGGGTTTGTCTGGTAAATTGTCGATAATGTTGGATAATGGTATTGTTGGATTCGTAATTCGACAAATTGACTTTTTAAAATAATTAAACCTTGGTAATAAAGGGAACAATATAAGCACACACATCTGGTCTAAAGATTGAGGTAAAGTGGGGTGATATAACTTCATCAACGATCCCTCATGTGGTTGTCATTAGCAAAGCCTTAGATGATGATTTTCCCACTTTTACGTTGTAGTCCCAAATTTTATGCGAGCGCTTCCGTAATGAAATAACTTTTAGATCCGAAATCGAGTTGTATTTGACATAGCTGATACTGGCCATTTATTATGTACTTTCACCGTCGCAATAGGCAACATGACAGGATAATGGTTGGAGTGTGAACACGTTAAATACTGTGGTTCAGCGTCGGTTATTTTCGTGTAACTTTGCATAATAATAACATAGAGTGTTCTGGTTTTTGGTTAATATGTATCGGAGTTTCATTTGATGATCCTTTGGTGGTTGAGTTGTGATTTAACAGCGAGTTGTGCCATTTTCTGCAGATGTGGCTTCTTCCTTTCGATTGGCATTTATAAACGGAGTGTGACTTGCTTAAGCACTTGAAGCAGCAGTTATCGGTTTTCATAAATGGTCTTCGTTTTTCAACTGTCCATTGGCTAAATTTAGGGCACTAACGATTATAGTTGTTTTGATACGCTACGCAAGCCACAATGGCACTGGTATAAGGGTGTTTGATACAACTTTCATTTGGGTGACCGCTTTGCGAGAATAACCTTAGCCCGTTTCATAAGGAATTCAATTAAAACTTGACAAGTCGGGTACCTAATGTTTGTAGTTTCTATAACCCATTTATTTTTGGTTTATTCATCTTATTAATGGATAAGTAGCTTCATGTACGACAGCTTTGAAACTTTTCGTCAAGCTGGATTGGGAATGGTTGGTATTTTCATGAAACTCTTTCATTGAACGTTTGAGCCGTATACTGTTTTCTATCATACTGCGTCTTTAATTTGTTGGGTGCTTCCATATAACTGGCATCTGATATTGGTAGATGATTTAAAAGATTTGCTGCTGAACTCTACCGTAACTATCGGAAAATGGATCAATATTTATTTTTGGGAGTTTCACGTCTATGTTGGATGTTCGAGTTTCGTTCTCTTGGATCTAATTTCTCTTGGATTTGCCCGATTTAACTATATGTTTACCTCAAATCTGGCAGCACAATCGGTTGCAAATTTTGTTCAAAGAACATAACAACATTTGATTTTGGGACTTATGATTACTTTCTTAACTCTCAAGATCCCTTCTTGGTTAATACCAGGTGATCTTTTTTTCCAAAACCTCTTAATAATAAAACTCAGTAACATGAAAAGTGAGGAAATCAGACGTTGAAATAAGGAAACTTTGGGAATAAGGCAGTTATATGGATGTGTTCGAGAAACGGCTAATGAAGTCTGAACGAAAAATAATGCAACTTAAAAAAACAAGGACTCGATAAAAGCTATACGTCTCTCAAACAAACAGTTCAAGGTTAGAAAATAAAACTATTAACGATCAAACCCACCAAATACCTGTACTCCCTCAGTTTGACTTTTCATAATTGAAGGATGGAATTACCACCAAATTCTCGTTTAAAAATTATACATTACCATATAAGGCATGATGAAATTAATTAACAAGTATAGTAATCACAATCCAGCAAAACTCACCAGAATAGTATGATATAAAAAATATTTTTAGTTCTTGCGACCATGATAAAATTTAAGGGAAAAAACCAAATAAATGCTGCATAATTGACATGTGTTGTAGGTTGCCAAACCTGTTGCTTATGTGTCATATGTTATTTGTTTGTGAACCACATTTTATATCTTTGTGTCGCTACCTTTAGATATACCCATCAGTTAGTGTTAATGAATACATTTGGGTTTTTCGCTGGACAAATCATCCATTTAAGGTAATTAAATTAGCTTAGTTCAAGATTTTAAAGTATAGTTCTATAGCCTTTTAATGATCAGGCTGTAATGTGTTTAATGTGTTTTAAAAATTACAAAGTCACTTTTTACCTTAACATCGGCAAAAAAATTATGATTTTTTCAAAAAATTGATTTGACAGTTGTTAGAAATTAAAAATGAAAATACAGTTAATTGTCCATTACTTAATTTCGATCAACTGATAAAGATAATATGTTGAACGTAAACCGCGAGAATAATGGGAACAGTTTGCCTATATATAAAAAAGACTGTTATTGTATTAAAAATTTGTTTAAAGGGAAACAGTCGAAAATCGTACACCGAAACTCAATCCGATTCAGTAAAGCATATAATTTGTAAATTTCTTGGAAAATTGTCTCCGCTCCCTAAAACAATCAAAATACCTCTCGCCCTTTATTTCCTTTTTTAAAACACGATATCAAATTTTGACATTCGATTTTTTCAATTAAAATTTCCCAAAATAAAAAAATAAAACATACATTAGTAGCCTTTAACCAAAATCGCAAAATTTACCCTTAAAAAGTCAACACAAATAAAAAAAATTCGCAGAGACTCTTGATATATAATTTCACCCTTTTTTCGGTGTTTGTGCGTATGCTACCATGCAAAAATTACAACAAAATACCACAGAAAACCCACACATACTACATGATATAATGGAATATTGAAATAAAATCCTGGCGTCTAAATATCATAACGTTAAAAAAAAATATACGTATAATAAATACAACATAATAATAATTATATGTATTTATGCAATTCATATATGTGTATAAAAATAGAATGAAAACTATTTCAAGGTCAAAATATTGTTTCCATTCAATTTTCCTTCATTCTGGGCATGCTATATACTACATTTAAATTTTCCAGTTCGTTTTATGAAAGCACGCACAGCACAGCATAATTTTTTTTGTGTGTTTTGTATTTTTATTTTATAGCACAAAGGAGTCGAACATATGTGGAGTCAAGTCAATAAAACACAAAATTAGATGACCAGATGTACTGGTTTTAGGTTGGGTGTGTTGCTGATTTTTTTTGATATGTAGAGCAAATTTTAAGTTTTAAGTGCCCTCCCCGCTTAATTTTTTTTTTTGTGAATCTATATCATAAGTTAATATGCTCTTTATTCAACGTATAGGTTCAACCTGCAGTTATAAAAATACACACTCAGCACTGTAAGCGCTGCTACAATATTAATGATTAGTAAAATGATATGTAAATGAATACTAAATGAGTGCAATAGAAAAAGAAATTTGATTTATATTCCAAAGGTCAAGTCAAAAGCTAAATCGATCCCTATTTTCCCTAAATCTGAACCGATTGTCACTGGCTGCCGAACAATTGGTGCAGTGGTTAAGGCTAACGTAGTTTTGGTCGAGAGATTTCGAGTTCGAATTCAAACAGGAAGAAATGTAATAGGGCTCTTTCATCTCTTGTTTGCGATCGGTGATGACAATGAACACAAATATGATTTTCTATTGGAAGGCATAATCTATGGGCCAAAACCTTCAAATAGTTGGCATAGATTGGCTGAAACAATGCAATATGTGCATATGTATGATATGCAAAGTACACCTGAATTCATGCATCTTCGATTTGGCAGGTGAGGGCATAAAGTATAGCACGATAAATTAACTGCAAAAAAGTTGGAAGAGATTTGGCCTCAGAAAAGACTACATGATTTAAAATACAAAAAATTTAAAAAAAATTAAAATATTGGCCGATAAAGTTATATCAAAGAAAAGTTCCACTTGAAATTTAAAATGTAATATCATCTCTTAAATCGATCTGATTACCAACTTAATAGTCAAACAAGAGAGAAGCGAATGTTTATGGTTTAAAATAGCCGGAATAGTTCCAATTTATTGCAGATTCAGTATAAGACCAGAAACGACTTAACTGCTTCATTTAATATATTTATTTCATATAATATTAACCTAAACTTACAAATTGATTTGTTAAAATTACAAATCGTGCATCTTTAGAAGGAAGCTACAGAAAATATTATTTTTATTCGACACCTCAATAAAGAAAGTTTTGTAACATAACAATGCTAATTCGGCACAGCGGAAGAGGCAAAGTAATGGCTTGAGAGTGTTTTAGCTATAATGGCATAGCTCTCACGATGCTGCACGGAAAAGTTGCTTCAAGCACATATTTGGAGGCCCTTAATGAATATGCAATAGTTTTCGGATGTAAAATGATAAGGACTTCAATCCACAAAAGTAAATGTATAACTAAGTTTCTTAAAGATGTGGGCCAACAAACTATAGACTGGCCACATTCTAGAGGATCTATGGCATTACATTAAACAAAAATAACAACAACTATTGAAAAAACTCAGAATGCAAATATTTGACAAAATAAAACTCATTTGGGATCAAATCCTTAACTAAATTATAGAAAACCTGATCCAATCCATGCAGCATTACCTTTAAGAAGTTGTTAATAACAACGGAGGCATTACCTCCTACTGAGTTTACGGGGAAAAGTGAATAAATTTGGATTAGTTTTGTAATATTTAGTCAACTTTTTCATGAGGTACAAATATCCGTTCATTCGTTCCCCGACACCACCTACACGGACTACAAAGACTCCCAATCATCCGTCCCATCAAATGAAAAATCAACAACTAACCATGACTATACAAAAAAAAATTGTCCCTATAATTGTTTCATCAAGCTCATATAGCTAATAACAACTCCCACAGAACAAACCACACCATCTCTGCATGATACAAATAGTCCCGACCACATCTGTATATGTGTTACCATATTTTTTTTAACAATAAAATTAACGTTTTTCTACAAATTAAAAAAATTAAAAAATATTATTAAACATTTTATTTTGCAATTTTATCAATGCATGATTTCCCCACTACTCTAAAATTCGCACAACAAACTACCAGTTATCAGTTTCACGAGTAACTTATATTCAATACTGGTAGTAGCATGCTCGCCCTATAAGATTGTGTTTCGGTCCTAACGATAATTACTTTGTTTTTTTTTCATGGCATCAGATAAATCCCTCTTTTTAGACCCTCTCTAAGTCGAGTGACCAGGCCTTATTATAGGCCATGCTCTTTGTATCACTTCTACCTCGTCCTCATTATTTAATTAATGCCGGGTACTTTGCCTGATTTAATCGATATTATTGCATCCTTGGTAGTATGTTTGCTCAATTCCTCTTCGTCACAAGTTCTCGATGTTACAAATCTAAGCACTCTTACTGCTTTAAGCGCTTCTATATCATTTGTCCCATTGTTGGCAGGGAGCATCGCATCCAATAAACAGTGCGTGAATGTAGTATCCTTCCAACACGTAGTTGTCTTGAGCTCTTTATTTTTTAAGGTGCTTAGTACTTCAGTAGTATTAAGCGTTCCCGTGCTAAATTATATTTATGATACATTTTGCGCATCTTTGTAACTGTTGCACTTTTTATGGTTATAACTCATTTGTCCATCAAGGTAATTTGACTTTATGAGCGCCTTTTCGCGGTACACTTTTATCACAGTACTGATAAGCGAGCTTGTTATTTTATGCCTTATTTTGTCCACATCCTTTTTGGATATACATCTCATGTTTCTTGACCATCCTTGCCAAATTGTTTTCAATATTTTCCGAATATTTCTCAATTTGCACATTTCAGTGCACGTCAGGAAATCTTGTCTTCAGGTTCATTTCTATTATGTACGCTTTCAAATTTTAAAGTTAGGACTATCGCCCGATGATTGCTTAAAAACCAGTTATATTTTACTGTTCAGTCGGTTAATTTTTAAACAACCCACCACTCACAAGTTTTACTTCTATATTTAATTCACCGTTGTAGCAATACGTGCTTGGCTGGCCATCTTTATTTTAAACAACGAGGCCTCTTCTTGCAACAAACACGTCCACGAGGATACCTCGATCGTTTGTGTCCTTCCAATGTTTGCCAATGTTTGGACACAGCAATGAAATCGCCAATTATGGTAATTGGAGGTTTTGCGCTCTTATAATTTTATCAAGTCTATGGATGTAGTCTACTGGTTCATCAGAGTGTTAAAAGTAGATACTGATTAGATGAAAAATACCCAGTGCCGACCCCTTACATGAGTTACCGAATTGTGAGAATCTAAGTACCTCTAGGTCTTGATTAAAGAAGCCTTTGGCAGCTTTTACGTTGTCACAGTTACCAGATCTTTATTGTGCACTTTGACTAATTTCATTTTCAATTTTTTTTTTTTTTTATTACAACTGCCTATGGCTTTATTCTTGAATCTTTCTAAAAAGAAACTAACAAGATGTCTGCGAATCTTATAAACTAACCTTACTGCTATTTTTATAAGTTTTAACCAATGTTAATACTTATTATAAGTGTGCACCAATTACTTAATTTATAAATTCAATAGTCCAAGTGGATCAGTTCTTCTCAGTCGTCTGTATCTCGGTTGTTTTAGAATGTTCCGGGCCAAAGCATTGGGATGTGTCTCTAGTTTTGACCAATATCTCGAACTATAGGTTCTAATTGTATCTTTAATGGTTAAAATTCTGAGGTCATGATGTATGTTGGTGTTTCGAATATACCAGCATTCGTGATCCTACGAAGTATTTTTGATTGTGTACGTTGCAAAAATTATCTATTTGATGCGCTGGTGGATCTGAATACCATATCTCCATATGGGCATAATTATCCCTTTATATAGTAAAACTTTATTGTCGAGTGATAATCTTCATTTTCTGCCTATTAGCCAATACATCTTAGCAAATTTTATTTTTATTTGATTACGCTTTGCTTCTATATGCTTTTTCCATGTCAACCTTCTGTCCAGATGTAACTCCAAGAATTTGTCACTAGATTGCTGCGGAATAGTTACACCGTTCAATTTAACTTGTGGGCAGGTGAGTTTGTTAAGTGTGAATGTAACATGTGTTGATTTATTTTCATTGACTTTTATTCGCCAAGTCTTTAGCCAGTTTTCAATTTAATTCAGATGATTTTGTAATTGCGTTGAGGCAGTTTGAGGATTTTTACAAGACACTAATATGGCTGTATCATCAGCAAATGTTGATATTATAGCTTCAAATGGACAAATCGGCTGTATACAACAAGTATAAAATTGGTCGTAAGACACTTCCTTGTGGAACACCTGCGCTAATATTATTTAAACCAGTGGTTACTGCGTTTTGTTTAACCAAGTATTTCCTTTGAAGAAGATAGTTTTCAAGAACTACATGAAACTGCATCGGCAAAAGTTCTTTAACTTTATATATTAAACCTCTATGCCAAACTTTGTCGAAGGCTTGTGCAATATCGAAGAAGACAGCAGAACAATATTTTTCTTCTTCGAAGGTGAGTTTGATTGCATTGACAATCCTGTGAACTTGCTATATAGTGCTGTGCTGATTTCGGAAACCAAATTGGTGATTTGGTATAATATGCCGTTCTTCTAGTACTGGTTTCAGTTTCCTTAGTAACAATTTTTCAAATAGCTTTGATATCGTGGAAAGCATGCTTATTGGACGATATGATGAGATTTGAGTCTCATCTTTTCCAGGCTTATGCATCATTGTAATTTGCGATATCTTCCACTTTTGAGTTTAATTCATTTGTCTGGTAATTCTTTAACCATTTTCCCAGTAATAAGATCATGTCCTGGTGCTTTTTTCGGACTTATGCAGTTTTTTATTGCGCTCTTAACTTCCCTCCACTTGAACTTTATAGGTTTAAAATTTGGATCATTCACCGTTTGGTTTGGTAGCATGTAATTATTAATTTGTTCATGTGGTTAAAATACGCTTTTTAGATGGACAGCGAAAGAATTGGCTTTTTCTTCATCACTTCTTGCCCAATTGCCACTTGGCAGAACACGAGTGAACACGAGTTTGCCGGCCTCTTAAAACTTTTAGTAGCTTTCCATAAGGAATAGTCTGTTCTCTCTGTTGCCGAGAGTTCACCTAAATAGTTTTGGATACCTTCATTTTCTTCTTCCCTTAGAGCTACTTTCAGCGATTTAATTGCTTGATTTAATTTCCATTTTAATTTCGGCGATCTTTGCTGCTGCCACTGCCGTCGAATTTTTCGCTTTTCTTGTATTAATTCTTCGATGTTTTTAGGAAGTTTATTAACTTTTTCAAAAACACTGATGTTAGGTGTTGCTTTTTTTGCTGCTACTTCCAGAAGATATCTGAGGTAGGCTTCTGCTCCATCAATATTTGCTGGTGTGCTAAAAGGAATATCCAGTAGGCAATTCTCATCAATTTGTCTACTGTATTGCTCCCATTTAGTTTTTTCCGCCAATAAAAACCATTTTGTGGGCTAACCCCTTGCCTTTTTTATAGACAAAAAGGTTTATGAAAATAAATGAATATTTCAAGGCATTATATTTATGCTGATACTGAGAGCTTTAAATTAAAGTATCACTCATCAAAATTAGACCACATATGTATATTCGAAATTTTGAGCGCTAACTACTTTGAAAAATAGCCTACTGATCCCAGTTAACAGCGAGGTGTAAATCGATTTAGAAGTTTTGTAAGTTATATACAGCAATCAGCTTGAAAAATGTCAGAAATTAAAAATAAAATAAATGGAAACAACTACCCTATGGAAATTAGGGAGCTGTTGTAAGGAAAGGCAGAGCAATAAGACTACAGCAACAAACTAAAAATATAGAATCGTCAATATAAAACTAGATAGAATCTTCAGAATTAAATTAGATGACTCCTATTCTGAATTGAAAAAAAAACAAAAGCACGTATATCAGGCAGTGTATTATGAACAGTGTAAAATAGGACAGTGCAAATGTAATCCAAGGTAATTCAACAACAGTTAGTACCTTAAATTGGTCAAAAATCGTAAAGTCTCGGTTGCGACTTGGTGAAAAAAGTTAAGTCGTCACACTTACACTAATATGAATTAACTGCGGATGATTATGACAGCCAGTGATAAGTTAAAATTCCTGTAATAATTTATTACTACAATATATTGGAGTACATAATTGATGGCCGTACGTTTCTTATTACAATGAATTCTAATAGAATACTTACGATTTTCAGAAGTACTCTATACATATCCGCTGTTTATCAACAACATAATTAAAACGGCGATATCACAATAGATAACACACATCAAAGTCGTCGAGTGGAAAGTTTTAAACTTCAAAGCTAATATATACTTCCGTTTATTTAGTACTAACCATCTATAGGCAAATATCGCTTTATACCAATAGTACTAGGAAGAGTGAGGGAACCACATCGATCATCATAATTATATCAAAACATTACGTTAGTCAGCTCAAGCAGTTCAATGAAATTGATAATCAACATTCAAAATGATATCGTATCGACCTACTCCAATCGAATTCCATACAAGTAGGTACACTTATATGCTACATTTTCGTATTCTCTAGAACTTCACGTATATTCTTATCGTCCAACTTATATGCTTTGATAACAGGAAGTGTATAGATAAAATTATTCTATTTGTTTTTCAATCGAGCCACGGCATCAAAACAAATCAAGTTGTTGGAAATGCGCAAAAACAAAATATTAAAATCAACAAAAATCGTTAGAATCAGATAAGAGGCGCGAGTTCGCTTTCACTTTGTATATTATATGGTGTTGTGTGTACACACATTACGATATATGTGTAGGTATGTTGGTATGTTTCAACTCTACATAATATATAATATGTAAATCCATTTTTTTTTTTATTAAAAACGAAGACAATTTTTGTGTTGTTGTATGTTCATTTTATCGTTCTCTGTGGTTTTGGAATTTTCTTGGTAATTTCACAAATCGATTGATGTAAATGGAAATTCCAAAATTTGTTGGTTATAACTTTTATGATTTCACGTTAAAAAGCCTACAATACGAAAATTTAATTTTATGTTTAATTACTTCCGGTTTTTCCCCGAAATAAAAACAAATTTTCGTATCAGCAATAAAAATCGAATTCGACGCAATTTCGTTTTGATTATGGGCGAAATTATTTTACTATATAGTATAATGACGGTAGTTTCGAGAGAATCGTAATTTTTACTTTGTTTCAAATTAAATCACCCTTTACATTGTATATACGTATATTATATAAGTATAAGACATAATCCGTAAATCGTTAATTGAATTTTTTTTATTTAATTTTGCGAAAGGAAATTGCATGAAAATACGCAATTTACTGACCCCATGTCTGCGCGTATGTTGATTTATGCACGAAATATAATCCAATTTAATACAAGTTGAAAATACATTTTTATCAATATTAACCCCTTAATAATCAGGATAAGCGCCTTATATTTTTAAATGGATGGTCGAATAATTACAAAATAAAAAACGTAAACGTAAATAAATTTGAGGGGTTAATATCCGTTTTTAATTTAATAACTATAAGGGGTTTTGTGAAAAATTTAGATGTGTTATTAAATTTGCGTGTTGAACCAAGCCAGGATGATATTAAAGAATGGATGATATTAAAGAGCACATAGTTTAAAATTTTATTAATAAGCTCTTGATCTTCTAAAGCCCTCACTTATACGCATATATAAATTTACATAATATTTAAACCGGCACCATTGATATCGAATTTTTGCACTCGCCCCTTGGTAAGATAAATTGATATAGGACCTGCATAGGCAAAATCGTCCTGGTAGACGGAAAGAAATGACGGCTGGGCTTGGATGGATCAGATCGCTATATAGTAGCAATTTGCTATTGTTGATTTGGTCCAGATCTGTCAAATACAACTCTAATTTTACGAATATTGCTTGATCTTTTGAGTACGCCGTGATGCGAGAAAAATAAATTATTTTGTGCTTCTGCTGGAGAAAATTTAGAGGCTAAAATCGATCATAAATTCAGGGTACGCAGCTTTGCAAATTCTGGACCATGCACAAATTGGCGTTCCATTGCTCTAAATAACCAAAACTTACTATGAATCGACCTTCTAAAGAGGATTTCTCAGTCTCGTTTATGGACGTATTTCAAAACATCTTGAATCTTTATCAATGCTTTCCATTTCATTTTTGGTAGGACTCGATGAACTTAACATTGAGATAGAGTCAGGTGTCTCAGTAATATTGGCTTGCCCGGAAACAATACACCTAATCATTGTATTGTGTATAGAATATATAGCTTTATTGGGACCTAGTCTATTTGGTCCGTTTTGAAAAACATGGTAAAAGTGAATGGCTCTAATGAGGTTGTCAATATTATCTTGTTGGAAAAATTTCTGATCGATTAATTTTATTCTAGCATACGGTTTTAAGTTTACGTTTCGCTCCTAAAGATGGGATTATACTTAAGCAGTTGAAGCACCAATTAGTGCTTTTAGAAAACTGTTATTTTCAATTGGACTAATTGACTAAAACTTGCTATAGTAAAATAGGCCATAATCCTTGTCTTAGCACATTGAGCATTGATATGTGTGTAGTAATTTTGTTTGTAATTTATGGCCACTAATGTATTATATCCTGAAACGACATGACCTCTAATGTTTGCCTTTGGAATGGATCTTTTGGAGGTTGAAATCATTGAATCTACAAAGTATTCATTTGCCGTCTGATAGGAACTTTAGAAATTCAGATAATTCGGGATTGACTATATCTGCTGAATACTCTGCTGCCTAGGCTGCATCAGATTTACAATCTTGTTTTTGAATTAGGATTTAGATCAGCAATAGCAAGTTTCACCTATACCTCACCAAGGACTAGAAGTCCTCCGGGTAAAGGCTGGGTGAGAAACGGTTAAAACCCCAAATATTTTAACTGTGGTAGAAATAAAATAAATTATCACATTTTTTCAAAGTTTTGCTGTTACAACAGTTTAGTGGTGGTAATCTTTAGTCTTTGATGAGAACGAAGTTGTTGAATTCCATATTTTGTATCGTAGTAAGCCATATATGAAGTGTACGCACAACGAATCCGAGAATCCCTTCAATTTCGATTACTACGAATCACCACAAATTCTTTTAAGGTGGTATTTCCTCGATTTTACACTGGCTTCAGATATACCACAAAAATGTCATGAGGCTGGCGGGATAAAATGTTTAAGTAATGACACGGTTAACAAGCTGTATTTCTTTGTTTATTTGTTATTTCCACAACATTTTTTGATTTTAGTTGATCACCCCTGCCAAGTGAGTTTCAGTTGATGCAAACACAAATAAAGGTTTCACTCGAGATGATGGAAGATGACTTTGCTTACCAGCCAATTCATAATCATCATTGGTTTAAATGCAATTTTAATTCCCATACAGCACCCATTAACTCTTAACGCGGAATTGTTGTGGGCTTTATAGCCCACAAATTCTAGAAATATTGTTAACCTCCCAAAATCTTTGAACCAACTGATCAAATTGTCACCATCGTTTTGATTTTTTGCATCTTGTAAAATCCATCTTAACTCTGTGTTATGTGCAGTAGGAAGTCCTTTAGTTTTTTCCTATCCATCACATATAGTTTCAGTATAAACGTGTGCAATGTAATAGCAGTTTGTAATGTAATAGCACTTAAACCAGTAACTGTTGCTGTCACTGGAAGGTTTTGTACATTCACATTGAAGCTTCACTACCTTTGTCGATAAGTGCGCAAAGTTCGATAAGTTGACCTTGACTATTTTCCATCTTTACTATTGAAATTAATATTTCAGTTGAAATTAAAATATTTTCTTAAGATGTGACTCTCATTGCATAATATACATAGTTTTGGTAATTAGTTCCGGTATTGCTTTGCCCTTGTTGTAATGTGGAACGAATTTTACTTTTCCAACAAATAATTCTTCGATGTTGTTGCTTGTGTGTCGAAGGCTGGTAGTTAAGTAGGCCCACCTATTATCATTTGTCATCTGAAGATGAAGCTGACAACCCTAAATTGTCTAACATAAATACTAAAACAATTTGTAGGACATCCCAAGGAAACCCTATTAATTATAAATTGTTCAATTATCCTACACCTGGAAATTCACGAGTGTCACAAATCAAAGATGACTTTGAGGCTTCTAACATAAATCGATTGGATTTGGAATCCTCCTCAGTGCCAAACACAAATAGAAGGAAACCCTTAATCATGTTCATAGTCGAGCCTCAAATGTACAACAGAAACCACACTACAATTATAAGGTTCTCTCCGGCTATGTGGAATATCCGTTTTGATAGGTTTTCCACATGTGAGAACATTAAACGATTCTTGTTTAAAGTGGAAAATTTTGCTAAACGTAACTACATTCCTGCGCTCATCAAATGGATATAAACTTCTTAACGAAAAATATTATAGGTTTACTATTAGGCTTTGATCGAATAAAATCCTAGTTAAATGTACATTTAACTGAAAATTGCCTTTACAAAGCATTTCCAAGATCGGCGAAGTAATGATAAATCAGATAGGTACTTAAAGTTTGGAAGCAAGAATCCAAAAGCAAGAATCAAAAGCAAGTTTGGAAGAAGAGAAAAAACGCTCTGCAATTTGAATCACCGATAATTATGGTGATGACCATAACTAATGAACTTTAAGCAATGCAATATGAGAACGAGACTTAAGGATAAACTTGTTGATCAAACATTCACAAACACAGACGATAAGATGCGCAAACGTGTGGCGTATACGAAGGCATCTGGTCAAGAACAGGATTCCCTCCTGAAATGGTATGTGTTAATCGGAATTTTATACATGAAGTGAATTATTCTGGCGAAGATAGAAATACCCAAGGGGATGCCTGAAATAAGTTCAGCTACTTCTTCTATAGGCAAACGTCAGCAAATAATTTATATCCTAGACATCATTGTTTCTCAGGTCGACTGTATTGTTATGGTTGCGAAGAACCTGGCGATTTAAAATCAAACTGTGCGCGATGCCAAACCAAAGGTAAACGATTGCGGAGGGGCGAAGAGGGGTAATATGCCACTCCACAAAAGCAATCTCTAGTGACTTCTGTCGAAGCCGCTTCGGCGAACTCGGATTTCTTATTAGCTCTTAGGGCCGAGAACTACACAAAGTAACTTCTTTCTACAGCACTATTATAACTCTACTAAAACCAAACTCGACAAAAAACGCCAGAAGGATAAGATCACGTAATTATTAGGTGTTACGTCGGCATATAAAACCTTCTATAGTCTCCAGTATAGTTACCGATAATATCGACGGACTATACCTTATGCAAATATTCGTATACTCGACAAATCATATTGTGGAATAATGGACAGTGCGGAGCAAATATTTTGGTGTTAAGAAGTGGTATAGCAACCAATTTGTATTTGCTGTAAACATACATTTTCGATATATATGCCTTCAAGAGTTGGAACTTCAAATGGAGCGGCTCAACTTATTGTGGGTCATATATGTGTGCCTATAACCTTTGCGAGACAAACACATACTCTAAAGCTATATATAACACCAAACTTAAGTCAAATTTCACCTTCGAGCAACGTGTCACACTTGAAGCAGCTAATAAGGAATTCCCATATTTTGAGAAAATAGGATTAGGGCAAACCAGCCTCTTATGATAGTATGCATGAGTATTCCCGGAATTTTAACTCGAGTTGGACCGCATGATTGCTCTTAAAGTGATAGAAAACACTAAAGCGCATGGTTTGAAATGCAAATGGTAAAACCCGATTTTGCCTTAACCCCAGATAATTAAACGCTGTCACAGTCACGGATACTTATCCTCTTTCACTCATCGATGGATCTATGCTAACGAGTTAACTTGACAGTAAATATCGGAAAGAGTCAGTTTGTCTTGCGGGAAATTTGGTATATGGGATACATTGTAGGAGATGATATGGTTAAAGTTGGCCCTGATAAAGTCACAGCCATTAGTGCTTATCGAATTCCTAAAAATGTTAAACAACTTTGCAGATTTTTTAGGAATGACAGGGTGGTACCGTTGGTTCAACCGAAATTATCCTGATGTATCCGTCGGACTAATTAATTTATTGGGAAAAAATTAGATTGGAATCCGGCAGCTGAGGAATTTTTCGAGATCCTTAAAAATGCTTTATCTACGACCCCTGTTCTGTGCATGCGGATTATAACCGCGGGTTTTCAATATCCAATGTGACACATATACCACTGGAATAGGTAGTTATTATTGCAGAAGACGGATGATGGCGAGGGGCATCCAATTGGTTTTGTGACGGTGAAACTCAATGTCGCTCAGCGTTGCTCCTCCGTCACATAATTTGATCAATCTAGCCTTAAGTGGTTGATGGAGCAGGATTTGCCTGGAAGGCTTGCTTGGTGAAATTCGAAGATCAAGCGTATGACTTCGAAATTGAATACTGCAAAGGGAGTAAAACGTTGTTCGTCACGTATTATCTCGAAAATACACTGAAGAATTAGTATATGCAAGACCAGGATTTGCCAGATAACTTAAACGCTTATAGTAATCTTCTAGACTGCGGATTCAAAACAGATGAATGTAAAGTTTGATTAAGGCCATTCTTAATCAACCAAACTTACGACGATCTATGCAAGTTTGGGATGGACTCTTCTCAACTTTCAGCTGTGCTAAAAAAAGAAGAGATTAGTAAGACCATCGAATTATTAGCTTACATTACTTAGTTTTGATAGGGCTACCACCCATCATGTACCACCCTGGATTTTTGGAAGTTTTCGATTTGTAGCACACATTTCTCAGTTTTTATGGGATTTTCAAAGTGTTCGATTTGTGGCATAAATTTCTTCAGATAGGCGCCCATTTGAGAGTTGAAATCAACAGAAACTTTCGAGAGGCCAAAAGTAAAGTCTAGAGATTAGAAATATAGAGTAAGCTCAACAAGTTATGTCTTCAGGAAATTTAGCTTTGGACTAACAGTTAATTGCCAACAGCAAAGTGCTACTTTGTTTGTGTTACATCTATTTATGCTTAAACTATTACATGTGAAATTTA
This sequence comes from Tipula confusa, assembly GCA_963556175.1. Classification (NCBI taxonomy): domain Eukaryota; kingdom Metazoa; phylum Arthropoda; class Insecta; order Diptera; family Tipulidae; genus Tipula; species Tipula confusa. The sequence continues at coordinate 44,612,325 of OY744477.1, read as the reverse complement.
ATGGATTATTTAACAGTTTCAAAAACGTAACTAACTTAAACAGCGAGTAGCCTCACCAATATGAAATGTAGTGGAAATATACCAGTTATACTTTCGAAGTTTTTTTTCTCCATTTGCGGCTTACCTTTTCCCGATAGTCATTAACTGCGGTTCTCAGAGAGCTCCCACAGTCCCGTGTCCACTTTTGCTTTGAGCTTTTAGCAAATTTTACCTAAGAGTGGTTTACAAGCGGATTTCCAGTGAGATATTTTTTATAAGTATTGCAGGAGTAAAAAAGGTGACTCCGACCCTGCGTTTACCATTTGTTCTAAACCACTTGCCCTACAATTAAAGCTAAATTATATTAACAATAACACTAAAGAATAACTAAAACGATAGATTAAACATATGTACAATATATTGTTCATTGTGCACACATGTAAGCGCAGGATTAAATCAAAATATGTATGCGCTTTGTCAAGAACCGTTCAAAAATGCTATTTATATGTATTCCACAACCGTATATATAACAAAGCACGTGTTCAATATCATACTTAAGATTATAAACTTACAATACCTCGTAAAACAATTTCTTTGCGCTTTGTTCGTTTCCTATACTCTCTTATTGTTTTAGTACACTTTTGCGATATGACTTTTGTAATGGCAAACAAAGTAATTATTTATCGTTAAATTTATTTACTATACACTTTGATTTATGTCTTGCTATTGTCCACGTACAAAAATACAAAACAATAAAAAAAACTCTCTTAATTATTTGTATTGAATTACTTTAAGAATATTGGTCTGAGCTAGAAATATAACAGATATGCAGTACGGTTACATTTTGCACCACTAGATGGTTCTTCACCTTGTTTTTTTTTTATATGAACATTCCAAACTTTAGAGGTTAGCCGAAACTTTATATTTTCACAAAAGGGTGTGTTATGTATGTCACTAAATGTCTTTAAACGAAGAACATAAATCAAGCCACGTCGATTCGAACATACGGAGTTTCCGTTTAAAGTTTTACATTTTTTATTATTTTGTATATAGAATTACCCAAAAATCAATAACGGAATAGAAATTTTAGTATGCGGAGACGACCAGCCGTCACAACCGATTTATATTGAGCGGATAAAATTCTACACAAAGCTACAATAATAAAATTTATAAATTTATAATTTTACGAGTATTTATTTTGTGGCGTATGCGGGAGACAAACATTCACATCCAAAAAAAAAATTTGTTTTACAGACACCCGTTCCATTGTCGTCTAAATAAATTTCGTTTTTACATTTTACTTCTTATAATAATATATTTCCTTGGAAAAACAATTTTATGAATTGATTTCATTATTTCCGAGAAAATCGAAATATTTTCATCTTAACGTGTTTTTCTTCATCGCTTTTTCGTTTAGTTTAAATTTAATTTTACAGGGTTATCCAAAATTAGCGGAACATCTAAATATCTTGAAAGGGTTAAGTTTTCGGTAAAAATGTTCGGAGAAAATAACCGATCAGAGAATTAACCTTGGAAGTTCCCGTTAAGGTCATCAATGTTTATATAAAATATATGATCGAAAAGATGATTTTCAAATGCAATAAGAGACTAAAAACATAAAAAAATTATTGATAGTAAGAAGAGTTTATCCTGAAAAACACCAATTAATTAAATATAAAAGGGAAACCCCTAATTAAATTATGAAGGCTTGCAGTATTCTTCTAAAAATTTTGTATTTGCTGCTGATGCCAAATGAAATTAAGGAAAGATTAGCATTTGGTTTAGGTATTACTCAGTATAGTAGTTCAAATATTATTTTATGTTCATCATACTAAGGCTATCATGGTGTAGGCTCACAATTCCAAATTTCCGGGAAAATTGATTTGAAATTAAAATTAATTTATGACTGCACTTATTTAAAATAAAATTAAAATGCAGGATATGCACATCTTCCATATTAAACCATTATGTATAGAGGGAGCAGAAGAATCGGCCTCTACAAGAATACAAACTAAACCGAGTAACATATGAGCTATCGGCCGCCCTCTACCTTGTCATCCGAACTCTCCAGTAACTGGTAGAGGACAAAAGGACCACTCATCCGGAATGAGCCATATCCTAAAAAAACGAGTTCTACGTAGATGATGTATTAAGCGATGCCGATACAGTAGAAGGAAATCAACTTCTACAGACACAACTAATCCATTTACTGCACAAAGGGGGAATGGAGATGAGGAAGAATATAATGACTAATAAGTCAGTAAAAACGTTGGGGAATCATTACTATCCAACTAGAGATCACATACACCGTATTTTTGTATACAGTAAAACCATCACTTACGGAAAAGGATCAAATTAAAAAGCCTTAATTTGGTTAACAAGAGATTTAAGATGGCTTTAATTTAATTTCGCGTAGTGTATTTTTATAAGTGTATATATATAGTTATATATACTGGGTATTCTATTTAAGCTGGAACTTTCAAATATCAAGTAAAATAAGCACTCTACGAAAAAACTACACTTGAACAAAATTTAATCATTCCAAAGGGGACATACATTAGTGCTAAAATTAGTACCCACTTCCCCTTCTTATAGGTGGAGCAGGGAGTAACTTTGAAATTAAAATAGAAACCCCTATTTTTTATTGCAGATTCGGATTTTACGGCTAAAAGTACTTAAGATTCGCTTGAACCATTTTTTTCGATTCATGATAGATGGCGGTGTAATAAACGATATTAAATGTTTTTCGATTTCTCCTACTGAGAACATGTGCATACGATTCTGCAATATGTTTTTATTAAAATTAACACGTTTTCAATGTAAATACTCGAAATTAGTCTTAAACAAATTGTATTGCTTAAATTTTTAATTACTGATAAATGACTTGTCAAGAAACTACTATTATCGTAATCTAGGAAATTATTTTTTTGTATTTTGTTTTTAAAATATCTGAATAACTGGGGAATTGTTACCTGAAGAAATGTAATAGCTGGTGAATAAACTACTTTCTGCGTAACCCAGGAACAAGGACATGGGCGTAGTAGTTTTCTGTTCCCTTCGGGGTGCTTCATTAGCGTGAATCCTCTCGCCTCTCACGTACCATGGTCCCCTTGCCTCATCATCTTATAATTAAACTATGTTCTCAAAATGATGGCCTTCGACTTCAATGCACTTATTAATCCGCATTTCAAATTAATGTACACAACTAAGAAGCGTATCTGCTGAAATTTTGGGCACAAGCATTTTTTATTCGATCAGTCATATTCTCACGTGTTGTTGGTACTTGTTGGTAAACTTTGTCTTTGAGATAGCTCCACAAAAATAAATCTGGCGAAGTAAGATCTGGTGATGTGGCAGGCCAATATACCGGACCAGCTATACTGATCCAGTGGCCATTGAAATTACGATCAAGTACTTCCCGTGCTACTGACGAATAGTGTGCTGGACAACCATCATGTTGAAACCACATGTTCTGTCGCAATTCTAAGCTCAAGTCTTCAAATAATGTTGGCAGTTTATTTCCAAAATGCTTAGGTACATTTGATCATTCAAGTTGCCTTCAATAATATGGAGGCCGATTAGTCGGTTGCCAATTATTCCACACCACACGTTCAAGGGCGCTGATGTTCAACTTGGCGAAGCCAGTGTGGATTTTCAACTCTCCAGTAATGCATGTTGTGTCAACCGTTTGTAAATTATGTGAGGATTATATATATTATATGAGGATTATGATCTAGTACAGCCAATACAGCAGTTTCATTATTTTCCTCAGTGACTGTTGCTCGACGAGTCCTTTTCTCCGCTCGAACACTTCCATCAGAAGTGAATGGTTTGATAGTACGGTAAAATGAATCAGTTGACCGAATCCTATCTGGAAAACGCGAAGCGTAGAGATTGACCGCATTATCAAGACTACGGCCAGCTTTTCCATAAACCAGGAACATTTTAATTTTTTCTTGAACAGTTGAATACTCCATTTTGTATTGTGATAGCCTAACGCAAACTGAATCGATATTTTTAAAACAAAATACATTCATTTATTTGAAAACAAATTTAGTCGCATGTTCCTGGGTTATGATAATAGTAGTTTCTTGACAAGTCATTTTTCAGTAATTAAAAATTTAAGAAATACAATTTGTTTATGACTAATTTCGAGTATTTACATTAAAAACGTGTTAATTTAAATACAAACAGCAGAATCGTATGCATATGTTCTCAGTAGGAGAAATCGAAAAACATTTAATATCGTCTATTACACCGCCATCTATCATGAATCGAAAAAATGGTTCAAGCGAATCTTAAGTACTTTTAGCCGTAGAATCCGAATCTGCAAAAAAAATAGGGGTTTCTATTTTAATTTTAACGTTACTCACTGCCCCACCTACAAGAAGGGGAAGCGGGTACTAATTTTAGCACTAGTGTATGTCCCCTTTGGAATGATTAAATTTTGTTCAAGTATATTTTTTTCGTAGAGTGTTTATTTTTCGAGATATTTGAAAGTTTCAGCTTAAAAAAAACACCCGGTATATATATATATATATATATATATATATATATATATATATATATATATATATATATATATATATATATATAAATACTTTGTTGCTCTATATACAACAGTTTGTTATGTACAAAATATAAAGCACACATATTTCTGGCACCAATTTTTCGTCGAGACAAAATTAAACTTTTATTTTTTTCCTTCTTAGCAATATACATATACACTCGTATTATATATTGTCTTGTGTACACAGTACATAGTTGAGAGTATTTCAACTTTAGGATTTGCAATTAATTTTTATTATAAAAATAATTTTTTCGAGAAAAATCAAAACGGAATACGGATAGAAATGATACGAATATTGTAATGAGTTAGATGCGAAATGTGATATTGTGATAACGAACGACATGATAAGCAAAATTTTCTTATTTTTATTTGATTGGATTGTATTCTGGAACATTTTTCGTTCTCAATTTCAAGATAACCTACGTACGTATATAGTTTTAGTACATAATATAAACATAAATAATTTAACTTAATAGTCTTATTGTTGTGTAAGATATGCGATTTTGAATGAAATGAATGATAAAATAAAATAGACAAATACTTTATAAAGCCTACGGATAAACTTAAGAGTTTATCTGCAATTGACTAAATATCCGTTTACAATTTACGTAATTGAGATTGTAAATTTAGTTAGACAAACATTAATTCTATAATACATACTTAATGAACGATATCGTTTGCAACAGATGTTTGTTGTAATTTGCACACAAATTCGTATCGACGAGTATAAACAGGTCAAAATTATTTATGATTCCTTAAGTACTACGAAAATACACGTTTACCTTTTTAAATGGTTGTATAACATCGTCAATATGACTTATTCCATCTCAAGGTAGAGTTTTTTTTAGCACTGCACATTGTTACCTGACCAAATATTGTATACATCAATACATATGATCAACACACCATTAGTTATCAAATAGATCATAAAGATCTGACATGGTTGTTTGGGTTTGGTCTTAGAAGTTAAAGCTTTCTAGGCATACGCGATTCTCGTAAGACTTCTCCCTAGTGTAGTTACGCCTCCTCGTGGCAACAACCGGGCAATGCATCCTAGAATGTAGCTAAGTACGGTACACAACCGTGCAATGGCGGATTTCCATTGCCCCAAGCTTTGGTGGAACCAAAGGTTGCTTTGGAATCCTCCAAACCACCTGCAAAAAAAACTTTAAATGGGCCTTCTCCGGTCAAGGCCTCTTTCAGCCAAGTAGCAGGCACTAGTAGTGGCTAGGCATCTTACCGGATGATCTCAGTGACAACCCTCTTAGTATGGAGGAAATGGCAAACATACAGGAGTGTGTCATTGACCTTATAATTAAGATCAAAATGTGAACATTAAGACATTAAGGCGAAGATCAAAATGTGGTCTAAGCATAATTTTGGTGGAAGAGGAAGATTTTCCTGGGCCAAATATAGTTAAAGGGTTTTTTCCACAAAGCCTTAGCTTGTCGAGCAAAAATTACTCAAACTACTGGAGTCAGCTCCAGCAATGAAAATTTATTATCAGCCTCAGAAGACAACATTTAACCCTTGGCCTCATTCAAGAACCTTGGGTTAGTGGAGGAAAAATTAGGGGCCTCCACCTTAAGTCATGTAATTTGGTTTATGATCGCAGAGAATCAGTTCCTCGAACAGCAATATTTGTTACATCTAATATTAACGTTCTTCCAAATCCAGAGTTCATCACTAATGATTTGATTGCAGTAATCCTGGAAGTACCGACTGGCATGGGAGTGCAGGAGATAGTATGTGCCTCTTCGTACTTCCCTGGTGGCTCGGTAAGTGTTCCACCTGCAGTTGTACAGGATTTGGTGGATTACTACAAACCTAAAAAACAAACAATTCATCATAGGCTGCGATGCAAATGCCCCTTCTATCATTTGGGGTAGCAGCAACACAAATAGTAAAGGTGAGTCCTTTTTAAGTTATTTTATGAGTAGACACATAGACATTTTAAATAAAGCGTCTAGCCCTACTTTCATTAACATGATTCGGCAAGAGGTTTTGGACCTCACGCTGTCGAGTCAGTTCATTTCCAACTCTTCTGCAAACTGGCATGTATCAAAGCATGAAGCTTCGTTGTCGGACCACATGCACATCAGGTACAGTATACCGAGAGTGATCATACAGGTGGCATTGCGTCGTATCCCTTGTTTTACAAACTGGAAGACCTACAAGATATTTTATTCATCAAAGCAGACATGCTGCCAATATCTTGGAGTTCAATTAATGACCTAGAAACTGCAGCTTGTTTGTTAAATGATGTGCTCCTATCTTCTTACGGAAGCAGCTGTGTAGCGCGTAACGTTGCGGTTAATCGCAAAGTTCCATGGAGGAACGAGCAGCTGACTAAACTCCGTATGAGAGTTAAGAAATTATTTAATAGGGCAAAGCATTCTAATAAGTGAAATGAATAAAGGCAAGCCCTAACAAATTACAATACTGAACTAAGGCGTTCCAAACCATCCACGCCTTACGTGGAGGAAAAACTGTGGTAATATCGAAGATATACCTACAGCTGCTCGACTCCACAAAGTTCTAGCTAAGGACCAGTCCAACGAGATTGGGCTTCTTTTGAAATCCGATGGTAACTATACATCGGGTCACAAAGTGTCACTCAAAACCTTGCTGCAAGTGCGCTTTCCGGGCTACACTGTACGCAACACAAATACAATAACTATCCCTATATTTGGTAAACAATGTGAGTTGGGTTAATAGCTTATCCGGTAAGCTCTTTACTAAAATCAAATGGGCCATTAACTCCTTTCAGCAGTTCAAGGCTTCAGGCGGGGATGGAATCTTCCCAGCCCTTCTCCAAAGGATTTGGATTTGATTACCCTTGCTCTCGTAGCCTTATTTAGAGCTAGCTTCAATTTGGGTCACACACCACAGGCTTGGAGCCAAGTCAATGTGGTTTTTATCCCAAAGCTTGGCAATCGGCCAATTGAACTCCCTAAGCCCTACCAACCTATCAGTCTTACATCATTTATTTTAAAACTGTGGAACGACTGGTAGATCTTCATATCAGAGACTGGTTAACTGTAACCAGACCCCTTAATCCTAATCAATTTGCCTACAGAAAAAGCAAATCCACAGAGGGGGCGCTGCATCTACTTGTTACCAAGGCTGAAGCGGCTTACCGCTCAAAAGAAATTGCACTGTGCGCTTTTTTGGATATTGAGGGAGCTTTCGACAATACTGGATACGACTCAATTGCTAGGGCAATAACGCGTAGAGGTATTGATGATCCAACTAACCACTGGAGTAGCTCCATGGCTAGTAGAAAGATTACATCGAAATTAGGTAATGAATCAGTCACTGTTACGGCAGTAAAGGGATGCCCACAAGGCGGTGTCCTGTCACCATTGCTGTGGTCACTCGTGATCGACGAGTTACTTGATGAGCTACATTTTCTCGGTTATGACGCCATTGGTTATGCGGACGATCTGGTTATCATAATATCTGGTAGGCATGAATATACGATGTCTGATAGCATGCAACAGGCCTTGCTTGTTATTTCGAATTGGTGCACTAAAGAGGGCTTTTTGATAAACCCTAACAAGATAGTCCTGGTACCATTTACCAAAAGACATAAATTGAACTAAGGTTCAATTAGTCTAAATGATATTAGTATCAGATACTCTAATGAAGTCAAATATCTGGGTGTTGTCCTAGATAAGAAACTGAATTTTAACTCTCATATTAAATCAACTACCAAACGCGCGGTCAGAGCTATGTGGGTCTGTAGGCGTATGTTCAGCAGGAGTTGGGGCCTCAGCTCAAAAATTATTTACTGGATGTACATCATGATAGTGAGGCCAATTGTAACCTATGGGTCCATAGTTTGTTGGCCGAAGGTACAACAAAAGTTATCATGAACAAGCTTACCTCATTGCAGAGGCTAGCATGTCTCGGAATCACAGGTGCTATGAACACCTGTCCTACGGCAGCAATGAAAGCCATCATCGGACTCACTCCACTTTATATTTACGTCAAAAAAATCAGCTGCTAATTGTGCAGCTTGATTACAGCTGGTGAATCAGTATAGTCATGATGATCAAACGGGTCATCTGAATATTTTGAATGAACTCTCTGACTTGGATATGTTCTTTAGAGTCCCGGACGTGAATTTCGTGGTACCGTCTGGTTCACGGATGGATCAAATGGATAGTGGAGTAGGCATTGGTATCTTTGGGCCCAACAAAAAAATATCGAAATCCCAGGGAACTTATTCCAGTGTTTTTATAGCCGAAATTCACGCCATTGAAACCTGCGTCTCAACTATTATGACTAAAGGTCTTAAGGGCGCCTCCATCCACATTTTTTTCCGACAGCCAAGTAGCATTGAAACCATTGGCTTTTAACTGCCTGGATTCAAAGTCGTTCAAAAGCTGTTATACACTGCTACAATCTCTCTCTTGTCATAACAAAGTTAGGTTGTGGTGGGTATCTGGTCACAGGGGTATCACTAGAAATGAGATAACCGACGAACTTGCGCGGGCAGGCTCATCAGCTACACCAATTGGCCCTGAGTCTTTCTTGTGGCATCCCGTGGGCCTCAGTAGTCTACGATATTGGTAAATGGGAAAAATGCCGTGCTTGACCTATTGGAACTGTATTCCCGGCCTTAGACAGGCCAAATCTTTGTAACCTGAGATATCATTTGAACAAAATGAACCTGTTCACAGAGACGGAGTGCCGACTCTGTTTTGAAGAGACAGAAACTGCAGCAGAACACATACTATGTGAGTGTGTTTTGAGTACTCTGTGCACACTGAGGTGGCTTTATTTTGAAGAGAGGTATTTGACCCCGGAAAAATTTAGATTGGCCTCTACAGGCAGCATTATCGTCTTTATTAGGAAGGTAGAAAAGCTCCTGAACTAACAAATCCCAATAGCACAAAAGATCTTTCATGTCGTACAGCTAGCCATTTTGGGCAGGGAATAAAAAAAAAAAAGATCTGACATCAAATTAGTTATAGTAAAGTAAATTTTCATAAAAACAACTTCCCTGTGATTATAATTCTGCTCCTACGATTCTCTATGTACCAAAGACTTTACTTTTGAACTTGAAGTACATTTTTTTATCTGTTTTTAACTGTAGACAGACGAACTTAGAGAAACACAATCCAAATGTACATATATACAATTACAGTGTATACGTCTATAGCCTTGTAAATTTTATTAAAAACATCGTATTTTTTCGACTCCATAGATTTTATCTATGATTTAATAATGTTTTAAGATTTGAACAAAGACTTAGTTAATGATATGACTTCACTGTAAATTTGAAAACACTAAACAAAATTTATCTATCGTAATTTGCAATCAACATATGTACATGAAAAATGTTGTCAGTCGCTATATTATTATGATTATTATTTTTATTTTGACGATTATATGTCTGGTCTACTCAAGAAATAGTATTTATTCAATTTAGACAAATTATTCAATCAGTCATTCATGTTTACCATAATTACTTACATAGAATACGAGTATAGTGCGTATAAACGTCTGCGGTTATGACATAAAATTTGTTAAAAGAAATATTTTATTTATTAATTTATTCTCTAAATATAATCAGGGATGTGCGACGTCAACAAACGACGTGGAGTCCGTGAATTGATGACGCGTCAACAATAAACATAGAAAAATAGTAGTTTTATTTGCTTCTTTTTATTTATTTTTTATTTTGGATATAGATAGACTCAGTTGAAAAAAAATTTTGAAGTTAACAGGAACTGGCTGGGATTTTTGAACATTTTCTAGCCAAACTAGAAGTCTCAGAAGCTTTCATGTCCACAGAATTCATTTGGGAAAACATTTGGGTCTTTAATCAGTCACATTTTATTTGTTGTCAAAATACGCGAATTTTCATGTTGAACAAAGTTCTCCATATGTCGCACATCGGTGGTTTCATCTACTAGCATTAACAATTCTTAATTGGAAATGTCTCCATCTGAACATTCTAAGAGTCCTGATATACCTGTGGTGTCTACTTGATTCATTCCAGCTTCATGCGCATGGCAACGATGTCGTTTTGAATTTCTAATGTGATGTCTCATGTAAGGGACCAGTAGATTAAAATGTATCCGTGCACCCGGGCCATAATTTCCTCAACACCATTCATAGTGTCTTGCTTTACCTCTGCCCATATTTTATTATATTATCCACTGCATCTTTTATATTGAATTTTTTACAAAATTCCGTAATTGAGGGTTGCTTCAACCCATCAATAGACTCAATTAGGTTTTTGAAAACTCGGCGAAGGTAGAAGACCTTAAAATTGGCAATAATACACTGGTCTATTGGCTGCAGTAATGGTTTTGTATTTGGGATAGAAATACCACTTTGATGTTTTCCGGGACTTTATTTAGTTTATGGCTGGGGGCATTGTTAATGATTGGCAAAGCTTTGTTTGAAATATTTTGATCAGCGTTAAATTTTAAAACTGAATTTAGGAAATCATTATTTAGACACTCTTCAAAAATGAGTGTTGTCATCCAGCCTGTTAGTGTGCCAAGTGATTCCAACTTGTGAATTATTTATTTCTTTGAAGGCCCGTATTTCCGAATGATAAGTTGCGGTTTCATTGTATGATCACCAGCAGCGTTTCCTCCTATCAAAACTGCAATTCTATCTTTAGCTGCCTTGAAACCCGAAGCTGATTTCTCGAATTTATAGATAAAAGTTTTTGCGGGCATTCGCTTCCAGAAAAGCCCCGGCTCGTTGACATTGTACACCTGTTGTTACAAACACATGGTGTCGACATTTGCACTAGTTGCTTCCCTTACACCTTTTATATTATGCAAGCAATGCCTCTTTTTAAATCGATCAAAGCATCCTTTGCTAGCTAAAAAAGACTCAGAACGAGATGATTCAACCATGTTTAGCCACCAAATATGCGTGAAAATGCTTAGCCTTCTCTTGAATTACAACGTTTATTAACACGTTTCCGTTAGTTTGATGGTCCATCCACACACTAAGCAGTCATTCCATCTCCTCTATAATCTCACTTCTCTGTCTTGACACATTTTTTGCGGTTAGGCATGTTACACTTGATAAAATTGTATCTCTGTTGTCCTTTATTGTATTAATTGTTGAAGCAGCTAGGCCTAAAATTTTGGCGATTTCATTATTTTTTTAATTTACCTGTATAAATTTTAGTCATACAAGATGTTTATCTGGTATAATTATCTGTGAAAGTATGAGAGAGAGATCTAATCTCTCATACTTTCCTCGTGTATAGGAACATATTAAAGTCATCCTTTAATCCATAAACCAAATAAAATAACTTCTGTAATAACTTCCTATATATAGGTCACTAAGTGTCATACAGATTCAGAAGTTGGTTCTCTTTCCAGTTTTGACGGCTGCCGATTTTTGTATGTCGTATTTTCGGTTTAAAGGTGCAAGCACGTATGCGGATGTAAAATATAAAATATATCCGCATACTAACCAATCAAATCAACACATATAAACCATGTAGTCACATGGTCAGCTTCACCAAACAAATCACACGTTGGCGGAAAATAATCTCCGTAATCCTTGTAAAAACAAATTTAAAACATTTTTATCTCCGTTTTTACTTTGTTTTTATTCTGCTATGCAATATTATATCCGCAAACGTGTGATTTGATTGGTGAAGCTAGTCACATGGCTTATCTGTGTTAATTTGATTGGATAGTAGGCGGATGTTTTTTATATTTGACATCCGCATACGTGCTTGCACCTTAAAGTGTATATTATGATTAATTTAAGAAGATTCGTTTTTTTTTTTTTGTATTGTACCATAGAGAAAAATAATCATTCTCTTTGATTGTACTTTAAGTTTGTGGTTTGACTTGATGATTAGTGATTTGATGAGTGATATTCTTATTTCTGAGAGAGGATTACATTTTTTAAGTTTCTAACTATGTTCCAAAGGTAAAATTTCTATGTGGAAATCTATTCTCTGTTTATTGTAGCCAATAGTTTTTAAGAAAAAACAGTTCCAAAAAATTTCCAATAAGCTTAACGTCTCCTTGTATAAACTCCAAAAGCATATTTTCTTTTGGCCACAATGAAGATCATAAGACATGAAAATTGCAATACGTTGCTAAAACGGGTCGGGTGCAAAAAAACATGTTATTCTAGTTTTACCTATGAAGATCTATGTGAATATTGACTGAACAATAAAATCGAGAGAAATATACGAGTTATGTCGACGGCATGCAATGATTACCGCAGATCCTATGAATTTTAATCGTCTAGGCTAGTAAAGGTCAAGATGAAAATCATTTAGAAATGTTTTGAGCTACTGTTGATACCTTAAGTAAACGTTTAAAGTTATGTATTGATGCCTATATTTCGTTTAATGTTACTTAAAAATCCTTAAAATTGCCGATTGACCGCATAATCAAATTCTTTAGAAATACTTTGTATGTAAAAAGTCCTTTTCTGTCACCCGGTATTTATATATATATATATATATATATATATATATATATATATATACATATATATATATATATATATATATATATATATATATATATATATATATATATATATATATATCCATATTCATTAGTCATGATATAATCTTTCAAAATCTTAGTTTCGTAAATCAGGCGCACTTAAACAATTTAAATTTTGCTACATCATTTCATGTTTTTCGTCTATTGAGTGTGTGTCTATTTAATGGTAATACATTTTTTTTACTTTACCATTTGTCTATTCCTACTTCATCAGGCGAACTGTCAGCAGTCAATTATTCTATGTATCGTGCACTGTACATTAATTATAACCAATTATAATAGTTGTTGTTAAACGTAATTTGCGCTAATTCATGAATTTTTATTATATCATTAATATTTGGGTAGTGATGAGTTTAGAATGGTTTAATGACATGTGGTTTGACCTCATGTGGTAATGGGATTCATAATATAAATATTAGCAAAATAAATCAAATTTTGCAGGTAACTCGATATAGGTATACAGAGTGAGGCATTTAAATTGATATAAATTAATTCATTCGGACTTTAAATTAATGTTAATTAAGGGTTTTAGTTAACCCAGCATATTGCCGTGGCGTAAGCTATACAGGGAGTTATCTCTAGACGATATGTAATTTTTTGCTCATTTTGTTTTTTGTTGAAAAAAGGTAAAGAAACTAAATCCGATTAACATAGCTGGAAAATTGCTTGAAAGACTTTTAAAACTACTTCATTCCTGGAGACAAGAGATCTTTTGTGTAAACTTTTGTGGAGCACAAATTGTGAACAATTTCTCCAGGAATATCGTCTTGTTGGTTATATTTTACGTTAAAAATTCCTGTAATGCAACATCCTGGCCCAACATGATATTTGCATTGGAGTCCATTTTAAAGTGTCCCAAAATATTACCTATGTATGTTAGAGAGTGATAGAATTTGATTCTTTAACACCACCGATGGCACCAGCGAAAAGAAAATAGCGAAAATAACACCGCTCAACACATATGAAACGTTTTCATATCGAACTGTTTCAAAACCGGCAGTATTCGTTATTATAGGAATTATTCCCACTGATTTTCTGGCTAAGAAAAGGAAGAATATGTATGATATGAAGGATATACAGGCCAAACAAGAACTAAAATATGTGATGGAAATTCGCGCAATGCGGCTGTTTCCTAGGACTATAGAACGTCCGTCTGGAGAGATAAACCTGACGCAGTTCCTGAGCGGACATGGGTACTTGTCAGAACACTTAAGCATGATAGCAAAAGAACAAGCCCGAAGTGTTTCTACAGAGGCGCAGCCAATGACGATGCCTTGCATACTTTTTTTTCGTGTGTAATGCTGAAATTCATCCCGAACAGGATTAATGAAAAGATGATTCTGAACGTGCACTGTTGGGAGAAGGTCGATGTATTGCGATAAGTCTGAGAATACCAACCTCCAATAAAAAATAGGGGTTCCTATTTTAATTTCAATGTTACCCTCTGCCTCACCTACAGGGAGGGGAGGGCGTGCTAATTTTAGCACTAATATATTTTCCCTTTAGAAAGATTAAATTTTGATCTTGGACATTTTTTTCGTAGAGTGCTTATTTCCAAGATATTTGATGGTTTCAGCTCAAAAAACACCCGGTATATTAGCCATTAGGTTATGCCAATAACATTAATTGGTTGTGGCCTTTCGTTTTGTTCTTGCATTGCTGTGGATTCTTCTGAGGTGTTTTGTTTCCTTCCTACTCATAATTTCGGACTGAAACTCTTAGCTACTTCTAGCTTCAATGTGAAAATAAATAATAATAAATTTTTAAAATTTTTATTTTATTTCAATAAGACTTTTTTGTAATACTTAATGCTACCAAATATAAATATGTAACATTTAAATCGCTATTTAGTTGTTCGCTAATCGCTCTCTAATAATTGCTTGTTGTCGGTTCTAGAGTCACTAAAAAGAGAGTTTTTATTTAAAAAAAATTAATTTCGCAAATAATGTAATAGGTTGCTCAAAATATTAAAACATCGAAATTTGTATAACGAAAATTGGTTTTAAGCTCAATTTAAATCTTAACAATCCCTCATTCTATTGTGTAACCAAAAATAATAATAAAAAAAAATTTTGGTCTACGTCTGTTACCCTTATCAAATTAAACGAACCCATTGAGTAACCAATCGATAAACGAACCCTTTGAGGAACATTTAAGATTCTTCCTAATGCCCATTTACGCAATGGTTAATTGTTTTCCTTTATTAAAACCAAGTCGTTGATTTTTAAATTATACATCTTTGAATGCCATTTTGTCCGTTGTCAAAACGAGTTCAAATATTCAGTTCTAAATCGTTTCCAGAAACCTCTCACTCTTTGTTATGGGTGTTGCCACCGTGAGAATCTCACGGTGCTTCAATTGTATCAATGCTTCAATTGTGGTGCTCCTTCTGATAAAACGCAAAGTGGTGTTGAATTTAAAATTGCTTCGATTTGACTCAATAGCGTCGAGCGAAATTTGTGTTTTTTCAATTGAGAATGTAGCATAAGATAAAATTTTGCGCCTTTTCAGAATATATTATCTGTTTTTTGCAAATTCCTAACGGTTGTTGAGATATTAACTATATACTAAGATTGTTCCATATCCACATTTTTAATGATTTGTAATTTTAATTTGGTCTATATCCAATTTTTTGGATATGGAACATAAAACTAATATAGAGAAATACAAAATATAACTATTAGTTTGGTCCAAACGCCCACTGCTATACAATTTCAACAACATTTGAAAAATTAGTTTGTTCTATGTGTAACATTCTATGGATATGGAACAAATAAGAAATAAAATTAAAATTAAACATTTGTTCCATATCCAAATCAGTTTGGCCCAAATTAGTTAGTGAAAATAGGGTGGAAATGGACCAAATTGAAAAAAAAAACGGATTTCTGAAAAACTTTAGCCGCGCCGTAACTTACTACTAGATGAAATCAAACAAAGCGATGTTTATTTTCTATAATAAGTCAAAACGCCAAACGAAATAAAAACCTCGTAAAAAGTTCAAATTTTAATTTTTTATTCACCACAAAATTGTTAACTATTAACAACTTCACAGCCGTGAAGTTAACAATTTAATTTTTTTTTGTTAACATTTTTTGACTATAGATAAAAATTTACTGGTTATTTACTTTATCTATTTTTATCTATTTTTATTTTTATCACAGTTAAAATATTTAACTTTTTAACCGATTCGCACACAGCCTAAGTAGTCAATATGTATAAAAAAAACTTATAATTTTCTATCGGTTTTTCTGTTATTTCACTTTAAACATAAAAGTCGGTTTTCCCGCGATTAAAGTAAATGGCATTTGGACCAAACTAAAATTCTTTTAAGCAACAAACTTTGCGCAAAAATTTTAAAATACTTACCAGATTACTTTTATCGAATCTCCATGTTGCCGTATTAATAAGTGAATTTCGTATAATTACCACTACATCTCCAAAAAAATCAAAATAACATGTAAATAATATGTAGCATATTGTATAAGGCCAACAATCACATCTCAAGAAACCAAGAATTGCAACAACAATAACAGTAAATACAATAAAATTTTTACAAAGTGGGCGGAAGTAAATCTTGACATTTAATTTTAAGCAACATCTTTTTAAATGTTGCTTTAACATCTTTTAAATTGAGGATCGTGCTTTCAAATTTTTTTTTTTTATTAATTTGTATATCAACCAACATATAAATAAAATTGTATTTTGATTGATTTTATAAAAATTTATTTTACCATTGAGGCTGTGAAAGGATTATAAATATACACATAAATTTAAGATGAAATTGAAGACGAGCGTAAATTTACAAAATTAAAAAAAGAATTCCGTTAAATAATTTAACCTCGTTAAAGTTGTTTGTAATGAAAATACTCGTATGCGTATATAGAACTAAAATCGCGGACGACCTTAGGATTTAAAACAAAAACTAAACATTTATGTATCTTTAAATTAAATCTTCGTAATTTTTATTTTTATCCCAAAAATAAATGAAAAAATTTCGTAGCTCGACAACAAAAACAGAGGCAGATAACAATACAATATACAATAACAAAATTCCGAAGGCTGGTTATCGATTATAATCAACAATCGTACAAATGATTACAATATATTCTCTAGTACATTTTTTTGGATGCGAATAAGTTAAATAAATTACAGTTGACGTAAACCATTTCGGTTTTTATTACGATACGTTTAGTTGTAAAAATGCAGTAAATATAGGACAAAATGAGTCATGTACAGTGTTTGTGTGGTGTGTTATCAATAAAAAGTCTGCGGTTGTGGCTTACAGATAGAAAATGTGTATTTATAAATATGTTGTTGTTGTTGTTGGTTTAACGGTTTTTTACAATTACATTTATATATCTCGATTGTTTTGCCAAAATGAATCATCCGGGTTATTTACACGCTCTATCATGGTTTACGATCGGGTTTTGTTTACGTTATGAATATTTAATATAGCTGAGAATACGGTAGGGTATAGATGAATTTTAAGTGGTTGATTTTCGGTCAAGGTTAATCTGGGTATTGTTTAGAAACTACAATAATAATAAATAAATAAAAAATGTAAAAAAAACAAGTAATCTTTATTATCGTATTCGGACATCTTTAAGTCTCCGGTTTTGTTTTTATTATCTTTAGGAATGTTTTGAAAAAGATATAAGAGGCTAAGTAGTAAACAGTAATATTCAATTGCAGTGTTATGTAATGATAACTAAATGGTGGTTTTGCTGCATTACACCGAATAAATTTTAAATTGTTTTTTATTTGGTTTGCTTTTAGTTCCAGCATTCCTCGGTTTTTACAGGGCACTATTGGATCATATCGTACCAACAACGTGGCTTCGTCGGATCCCATCTCGGGACAGCTGAGAAAAGCCTTTTGTTTTTACCACCTCCCTAAATTGATCACGTTTATCAGTCCATTGAATATTTCATACAATATTTTTGAGGCGGACCCTTTGTACTGGCCATCTTTCTATTCTGTAAAGTGTCCTCACTGTTTAGAACATTGATACAAAATTAGCGTCTCTAATGTGATTAAAACTATATATCACAGTCAGCTTTTCAAATAAATGTCCTACAATCTATAAATTGGATTTATGCAGTGTAAAAAGCAGTGAACCAGAAAAAATTACCAATGATTTTAAAAAGGCTTTTTGTATAATTAACAATGTATAATCTACACCGCGAATCAGAAGACGAAGGGTGTGTGGTGCTCAATGAATTGCAAAATGCTAATTAAATTGAGTAGATAAAGTGTAGTAAAAGAAGTTAACAGCAAATGCCCTGATACATTACGTTTGAGCTAGCCTTTGCGAAATTTTTAGTAAATATTAGGCGTAAAACTTATCAAATACAATTATCGCTCAATTTTTTAAAAAACTAGCAATTAGGGGATGGTCATTAATACTAAATATTGACTTTTAAAATCAATCATATGTGAAAAATAAATTAAGAAAAGTCTTCTGTTTAGCCTGCTTGTGAGTTTTCCAAATTACATTTGCATTAGATTTGTTTCAATCAAACTGACCACCTCCATAGAGTAATCAAAATTTGTTGGTCACATGAGTGGTTACTTTATTTACAGAAGTTTCACTGTACTCATTCGATTATGATATCACAACTAGGATCAGAGGCGGATTTATAATGCTTGAGATCCTGCAGTAGCAAAAAAGGGACCATAAAAATATTTTATGGTGATAAATTGTCCAAATAAAAAGTAAACACAAATAAATGTGTAGTACACTTCACTGCGGTATATAAATTCATCATAATTGCTATGCAATAATTCAAAACCTACTGTGATAAAAGCCGAATTCATCCAATACGTAGGATATACAAATTCTAGATTTGTTCAAATATAAGAATATGAAAGAAAAATTACATTTATATTAGTGTAAGTTATTTATTGAAATTGTTATGGTAACGAAAAAATTCAAATTTTTGTTATACGGTTTTGAATGTTACTAACACCACATTAAATCGAGAATTTTTTATTTTTATTTTTTATACTACTCAAAATTAAAAGCATTTTTTTGTCAAAAAAACATTTATTCTGTCAAAAAAATTTCATCGACGCAGACCTTATTGAAACACTAATGTCGATTTCAATTCGTAAAAAAAACAATCTATCGAACAAATTTTGTGCTCTGGATTTTTTGAAAGATTTACCCCTCTTTTACTAACACGAAGATATACTTCATCACTTTGCTGCCAATTGTAAACGACATTAGTTGTCCGTTTATTTTTGTATACGTACAAAATTATACACACATATGTATTTAAAATTGGGGAAATTAATTTTTCTGTTCGATTGACAGCTAAAATACAGATTGCTTTTTTAAAGAGGGGAAAAAATGAATCGAAATAGACTTAATGTCGATTTTGATTCATTTATTCCCCTCTTTGAAAATGCAATCTGTATTTTAGCTGCAAATCGATCAAAAAAATTAATTGTTCGGCAATCCCATTAATGTTGGTTTTGAGGACTAATAAAGGAATCGGAAATAAAACTGGGCAACTATCATGATTTCCGCGACGGGTGTTAAAATATTTCTATATGATGTTTTCGATCCGCTGTAATTTTCCATTATGAATTATCGGAATTCATGTCATGAAAATTGATAATTTAATTAAATTAAATTTCAGAAGTAAGCCTATTAAATTCTTTTTGAATAATTTACTAATTTCAAATAGCTTATTGTATTAGCTACGTCAAGTTCCACAGAGTACAACAGTAGGCCACAACATAAAAATGTAAATTGTTTGTTTTATTTGGATTTTAAATTAGTTCGGTATTTGATTATTTCACTGCTAATAACCACTAAATACAAAATTATTGTTCATAGATAGCGAAAAGGTCATGTTGGGTGATACAAATGTATTACTTATTAAGGTAGAGCCCCTATATAATTATGGTAGTGCCGTATATAATCTTAATTTATTTTTGGCAGAGAGGTGGCTATTGCGGTTAAAAAATCTATAAAATAAGTTGCGAACTGCAAAGGCTTTTCTTCGAACATTTTTAATGTGAGAGAGAGGTGATAGTTTACTATCTATAATCACCCCTACACAGTAGAAAAAATTACTTGAATTTCTAATGTAAAGTTTGCATTATGCGATATGTAATAAAAGCTAAAACAGAATTTATAGCAGAGTTTGCATTAATTTTTTTTTTAATGCATATGGTAATTATTTTAATGCAGGTTTGCTTTACAAATATAAGTAAAGCAATAAGATTATCATTTTATAGCAATTTGCTTTAGTTGTCTTTACATTATAATTTTTAATCGTTCTCATAGTAAAATTTCAGTGAAAAAAGATGAACGCATTTGAAATTGAAAATGGTTTCGAAAGGAGGCCAAAAATTCAAGTTTTAATCACTAAAATATTGTTGAGGAATTAATTTGGGTCAATAAAATATAAAAAAATATAATAAATAAAAATTATTTTAGTTTGCAGTCTTCATTGTAAGTATCCTGAGTTAGTATTTAAGTTATTAATACTGTGCTATCTTAATTAATGTTGTGACGTATGATCGCTAGGTGTCTAAAACTGGTCTGTTCCATCCTGACTAGCAAAACCTTTCCTATCGACACCTATTGTTATGTGTAAAAAATGATGTACGATGGCTGTTCAGCTAGAGGTGGATAACACACATTCGAACTTACACGATTGTCGGCGTAATGCCTTTTCTTGCCGAACGAATGAATGTTATTATATTTATTTTTATTTTAAACATACTACAAATTTTATATTTATTTTAAGTATGATGTCGCTAGAAGTTCATCGAAAACTCGCTAAATTGCAAATTAAATGAAATCACTAGGTGTCACCCAAAAATGAACGATTTATTTTTAAAATACATATGCCAATAAACACTTTTATTTCATGGAAAAACCAACTGTTCTTCTTTCATTCTTCGAATAAAAGTTTTATTATACGCAATTGCTATTGTTTCTATTTTTTTTTCACATTAAAAAGCAATATTTATCTAAAAATAAATTCAATTAACGCCCAAAAAAATATTTTTCATTTCATTTTTTTTATTGGCGGCCTTACCTGGACACTTATACAAAATTAAAATAATAAACACTTAAATGAATAACGAAATATGTTGAAATATATGGAAATACCTAATTTATAACAATTCAACCCTTTAATAGATTTATTGGCATACTCGAAAAAGATGCATGTCTACAATAAATAGAGTTACAGTAGTGGGCCTACGCATTTACCGCATATTTTATTACTAATTTCAGAAAAAAATAATTGTCAATCTACCTGAAATTACGATCAACTCATCCAACAACTAGTTTACATTTTTAAAACCTTTAATTACCTAAAAAACAAAATTCATAAGGTGGGTTTACCCAAATTTTTACCGCGTAGTACCTTTACATTTAGAGTAAAAATACAAAACTATTTTTCATTGATAAAATTTAACTGTTACATTAAAAAGTTTGTTGCAAAAATCCTTAAAACTTGATAAACGAAAAGAAAAGACGCCGAAAATCTCGCTATAATGAGAAGAAATAAAATTTCTTGCTGCTCTAATTAAAGTCGCTAGACCTAGCGACAAAATCACTAAAATGGAAACCAGACCAATGTCTTTTATTTAATAAATCGTAATAGAATTTCAATGTCCTTACTGAATACATTTACATATTATAGCATGTAAATATATGTATTATATACGTTTTACTAATAGGTATATGAATTTCTAACTCACCATCTGTTATTCCTTGTGTCAAATGCATAAATTGCATTTATGTAATAAATTTGTAGTACACTAACAACACAAAGTAATAAAAAACAAAATAATTTTGTTTCTCTCGTCAGTACACCAAACCACCTATACTTTCAATACTTTTTGTTTCATTGGGTTTTGTGATTAATTTTTTGGTCCTTATTAATTATTTCTTACATCTCCTCAGTTCTTTAAAATATTTCGTGTGAATAACTACACCTAAATTGACCATACATTTATTGTGTGAAGTTTTTATAAACTTAGTGAAATAAACTTAGTGTCTTAGTGAAATAAAGTTAGTGTCTTAGTGAAATAAACTTAGTGTCTTAGTGAAATAAACTTAGTGTCTTGAAATAAACAAACTTAATAATAATAAGTGTAATATAATCAGTTTATTTGGTGATTAAACAGTTAAATATTTCGGAGCTTATTTTGAGCCATTTTAATGTACTATTTAATTATTGTGTAGGTATTTATGTAATTTAGTGATGTGATTTAGTATGATTAGACGCAGCCTCACGACGTCGCACCACTTCGTTTCATACCTCCTTGTCTATAAACAAAATAAGTTAATAGACAAAGAGGTATGAAAAAAGCAATGATGCGACACAGTGAGGCTTCGTCTAAACATACTCATTGTTATGTGATTGCCTACATTTCAAGATGGCTTCTCTTTTAACCACAATAACAGCAATTGATTTTATTCAAAATTTCCTTATTTGCAACCAGTTCCATTATTTGGAGCCATGTTGTATCAAAAAGGAAAACTGCGATTTGTCATAAAAGTAGCACATCGAAAAATGAGTCACTCTTTTTTGAGATGTTCATGGTTTTTTCAACCAATCAATGAACACAAAAAAGGCAAATTTAACGACCCATTTTTGATTATACGTTTTATGGCGGATTCATCGAGAAAAATTTGATAGATGTGATCTCAAATTTATTTGAGATGTGATCACAAATTTATGATTTTTTGTTATTTAACTCTGTTAAATTTGTTTTATGTTTGCTGCTTGATGTTGTGTATCAAAAACGTTCAAACATAAAAAAGTATAAAAAAAAAATTTGCGATCACTTCTAGCAAATACTTTAAAATAATTCTCGAGGAATTCGCCATTAACAAAAGGATTATGAAAATGTATTTGTTAGACTATTAGAAGTTCGTTGTTTTCATTAATTTAAATATGGAGGAACAATTTTATTGCAAAACAAAATATGGTAGCAGCGAACCAGTATATACAAAATTCCAAAAAATAGGTGACGAGTGGGAATACAGCGACTTTTTAGTAGCGCGTAAGTACAGAATTTATGTTTTTGAATCATTTGGACTATGTTTGAACCTTTAAATCATGCCCGTATTCCAATGGTATTCCATTATTACATTATATCATTTTAGTTGGACATCAATATAACCTATCAGCGTATGATATAGAGTACATTTCCGATTCACGTGGGATACAGATGCCAGAAGAATATTTCATAAATATTTTCCGTCAAAACTTTAATCACCCCGAATTTATTTTAACTTTCAAAACTGTTTTATCATTAAATAAAATTGCACATCGGCAAAATGGTTCAATGGAAAATGAAATGTATTTATCATCGGAGGTGAATAAAATATTAGTTTACACCTCGATTACTACAGTCGTATCCCTTTGTCATTTTAAATAACTCGTAAAAAGTATTTGTACAATAGTTTTGTCTTAACAAAAGTACTAAACATTCTCAGTCTCAGTAAACTAGAAATTTGTATTTTATTTAGATAATGACTATTCTGTAGTCGAGGTGATAAATACTTATATTGTTTTTTAATTATTTTTATATTAATTCAAAATTTGGGATGTTTCGGTATAGGAACTGGAAACATTTATTAAGGAATCATCAAATGCATATGTACTACTAAAAAAATGTAATCCCGGAAAGTCCGAAAGTGTACCTTCATTATCCGACGTGGAAAGGCGAGCAGTCATACGAGAAGCAGTCAATTTATTAGTGAAAAAATTTACCTACCATCCCGGACATGAACACAAAGTTGCCATATCCCTCGCGGTGATAAAACTTTTCCCTCAATTAAAAACGCAAGACTCAATAAACGAGGGAGTGGTAAATCAAATAATATAAATTGAATTAAATTAAATATTTATATCTACGTTTAAACATTTATAATTCTAGGACCTGTTGTACGATAGACATAATAATCGTGGGTATTTGTTGAATCGACTTTGCCACATACAAAACAAGTTATATAGAACGGAGGCGGATGCATTAATAATCAAACCGGACATCGAAACCTCTAAAAAAAGACTATCAAATTTCGAAAAAAAAAATATATGAAACGTGCAAATGTTGAAGAAGCTGCAATAACGCCCAACATTGAAGAGGATCTTTTGATACTTAAACACTTAAATGTGAATACCCAGAAAGATAAAATCAAAGACAAACTCAAAACTACGTTAAATTATAGAAAAAAAAGTATCCATAGCTCAACATTTTCCAAGTTTTCTGTTGATTTTCCTTTTTTTTTACAAGTCCAGACTTGGTAGGTTTATTATAATTAATATTTTACTAAGTGCATTGTAAATTGTAATCTTAATTATTAATAATTTATTTCAGGTTTTATATGACTTCCAACTACAATTCCCAGAGGTGTCAGCAAATTTTATTGATAACTGGCCAATGGTTGCAAAGAAGATCAAAGCTGTATGGACCAGTTTTAAAGGCGCTACCGACACTGACATTCCTGAAATCGAAGGTATATTAGATTTAATATATTTTACTTATCAGATGACATCTGAAATCTTCATTTGTGATCTATTTTTTTATACAATTATCAAAAATCGTATTAATAACCAAACTAATAAAAGCTGTAGTTGAATCCTAATTACTGTGTTTCAATTTTTATATTTGGATTTAAATCACCTTTTTTTATATGATTTATTTATTTAATTAAATTGTTTCCCCAGATTGGCTTGTATCATTTCAACAATTTTTTATTTTATTAAAATTGTTGCCGCAAACTTCAATGGGCAAATCTTCGGCAAAAACTAAAAGATCGTCATTTGTAGAATCTATCAGCAAAATAATTATATTCAAACAAGTATAATAGCTATAAAGCCCCATAAAATGTAATACTGATAACTTTAATCTTTCCACAGTTAAATTTAACCAATCAGGAGTATCTCCAACAAAACATAACGTCGCCTTATTTAATAGCTTGTGGAGAGGATAAAAAAGCTATAAGCCAATATTTGTTATGTTTGGAGTGTGAAATTATACCGCTTCCAATAAATTTTACGTTTTTAGATTCATTAGATTTACTTTTTAAGGCACATTATGTGTTCAATCAGCAATTCGAAGAGAGTATTAAAAATGTTTGGACTTTTGTGTCGAATTATTTTTTCAAAATTGCTGAAAAATGTTTGCCGTCAAAAACTAGAGACGTTATTAATAAAATAAATTTTGAGATCGCGAAAGATTAATTTTATTTGTAATAATAATATTAAAAAAAAATTGACGTTCATTAAAAAAGGAATGCTATTGAAAGACCAAATTGGTAGGTTCACTATTAAGATTTTAATGTATTGTATTCATTATTTTATTAATTGCAATATTATCACATTAACTGATTTCAGATAATATATGATTTTGAATTATAATTCACTGATTCATCGTCAAATTTTATTAATCATCTGACTATTTTTGCCAATAACTAAAGCTGTATGCACAATTTTAAAGGTAAATCACATTTAATTGGTTTTTAAAAAATTAACTAACTATTCTAATATTAAAACTTCTTTTTTTTCAGTTTGAATTGTGTCTAACGATTAATTCTCACCAGTTCAACAGGTTTTAGTTTTATTATAAAAATATAATAAAACGCATCCTTCGTTGAACAAATACTTCGTCAAAAAACAAAACAACGTCATCATCATTTGTAGATTTCATCAGCAAAATTAATACTTCTTAAAATACTCAAAGAGGTATTACTTAAAATTTCGAAGTGTTTAATTTAATCTCTAAATTATAATTACTTTAATTCTTCTGGTAATTATAATAATTTCGAATATTCAATTAATATAATTTTGATTTTTAAATTCGTTTTATCGTAGATAATCATTAAAATGACTTATAAGTGTTATATATGTGGGGCGGAATTTAGTACTATTCTTATTACTATCAATCATTTGAAATTAAAAGAGCACATTAAACAAAACTGTTCAAAGAATTCTATAAAATGTATTTTAAATAATAATTGTAAAAGTACATTTGAAACATTTTCTGGTTTAAGAAAACACCTTAAAAAGAATAATTGCGAACCATTGTGTAATACTCGTTTCGAATTTGAATCTTCTGTCTTTAAACAAATTCATGAAAATAAAACAACTAACTTAGTAGCCTTAACTGCACACCAAGGAGAATATAACACAAATACTTATGAAAATAAATTTAATATATTGTATAACCAAATGAACGAGCTAGGTATTCCTCAAGACTCCATTACAAAAATTTTTTTCGTCATTAAAGATTTAGTTCAGGTTGTTCTAGAATCTAATAATAATATCAATGAGAGAGAACGCGAACAAAATACTATTAATCAATTATTTGCAAAGTATTGCTCAAAGTATGGTAGACGCCAAACTTTTAAAAACAATCCATTCTATGTATCACCAAACATGTTTCCTATAGGGTTCCGGTGGGAAATGCGTTACAATAAAACACTAAATTCATATAAGCGCATTATCGTTCAAAACAGTTTTTATTTTGTATCCATAACAGATACTTTGAGCAAGTTATTCTTGAATAAAAATTTTTAAAAACAATATTTAGAACATAATGATTCTCATAGTTGTACTCCTGATATATTCAAATACCCATGCTGTGGTTCCACATTTAAATCACTAAAAGCCGAGTTTGAAAATCAATCTTGGCTACAAATACAAGTATATTACGACGATTTTGAAATTACAAAAGTGTTAGGTAGTAAAGTGATTATACATAAAATAGGTGCAATTTACTTTAATATCCAAAATTTTCCAAATAAATTTAAATCACAGCTGGGAAGCATTTTTTTAGTAAGTTTATTTTATGTCAATGACCTTCACGGCGAATTTAATTTAAACCATATTTTGCGACCACTTGTAAATAATATTAAACTACTAGAAACTACTGGAATTTTAGTTGAAGGTATCGGAGTTTTGCGTGGTACAATTGTTTCTCTCGCGCATGATAATCTAGCAGCAAATGACTTGTTAGGATTCACTAAATTTTTTTCTGCTACTAACTTTTGCCGAATGTGTACTATGGATAAACAAACCACAAAAAGTGCAAACACGGAAATTATTTCTCTGTTAAGGAAGGTGGACTGTTATGATGTTTTACAAAAACAACCACCAAATAAAAAAATTAAGTTGGAAAACACCCAGGGTATTTACCGTCAATCTGCCTTAAATGATTTGAAGTATTTTAATACCATGAAAAATCATAGCGTTGATTTTATGCATGACGGATTGGAGGGATTTGTATCCCTAGTTCTAAAATACATATTAGAATTTTTTTTGGAAGAGAAGGTATTTAATAATATCAATAGTCTAAATGATTGTATATCGGCATATAATTATGGATTCAGTGATAGAAGAAATAAACCATCGAATATTAATTTGGACAAAAGCAATTTAGGGCAAAATGCCATTCAAATTTTATGCTTGATTACACATTTTCCAATTACTTTTGCGAGATTTTACATTCTTGAACATGCTAAAAAATGGGAGGGTATATTTACTGTTTTAAAAATAATTAAAATTATTTTATCTTATGAACTCACTGAAAGTGATATTTCAAAACTTGAAAACTTTATTGAGTCTCATTTGTATATCATTATTAATGTATATAAAAAGCTTTTAAAAATGGGTCCTATTATTTATATGTGGACTATGCGTTACGAATCAAAGCATAGATATTTCACTAGATTAAAACTTCAAAACTATATAAATGTCATTAAAACACTTTCCGAAAGACATCAAGAGTATATAGCCAACCTTTGGTTTAATAGAGAATTAGAAAAGAAAATCATTAAGGGGAAAAAAACACAAATTTCAGTTGAACACTATTCATCTCAATCATATAGTTTAAGTTTTGTTGAACATTTGTTTCACTATAAACCAGGGTTTTTTTTAGTCAAACAGAAAATTACCGAATTTCTTATTTATTTTTATAAAATTGAAAGAATTATAGAAACTGGAAATTCAATTTCGTTTAATGTGTCGGGAAATATTGGTACATTTGACGAATTTTACTGCGCTTACAATATATTTGATAAACAAATTGATTTAACATATATTGAATACTCAGATTTAGAATTTAAAAAATCTTATGAAAAAATTTATTGCAACCACAGTAATAAAAATTACATATTAGCACATAATATAAATTTAGTTTAAAATACATATAAGGTTTTTTTTGTCATTTTAATTAATAAACAAATTATTTTCTGTTAAATACATATAACCGTATATTATAATTGTCAGAGAATTTTCATATTATTGTGGTAAGTATTTTTCCAAGGCATACAAGGTTTAACAATAAGTTAAATTTATTATGATTCGAATTCCAATTTGACAACCAAAACTCATAATTCATCCCAACAGTAAATTCGCTAAAATACTGAAATTTAGGGATATTAAAGATTTGACGCAGTGAACTAGATCTTTTTATGCAGCGTGCAATACTCTTTTAATAGTGCTTTTATTAAAATTTCATACTTCCAAATGTAAATTTTAATTCACTGTGCTATACTTTTTAATTCAATGATCTTTACAATTTTAATACATATTACTTTAAAAAATAATGTTCACAAATGAAGTTTTTGATTCAATGTGGGATGTTTTTTAATGAATTTTGCTTTACAAATTTAATACTATATAAATTAATTTTTAAATAAATATTGCTTTAAAATTTAAAACAAAGTTTACATTAGAAATTATTGCATTGTGCATTAAAACCTATTGTAATGCAAGGTTAGCATTATTTTGTGATGCAAGCTTGCGCTGGACCTGTATGTAATGCAATTTGCATTACATAACCCTGTTTTTTTTAAGTGTGTAGGTATTTGTTTTCGTTTTTATATTCTAAGGTGCTACCTTCGAATAAAATAGGGCTGACTTTTGGCATTTTACTATATTGGTTGCGGTGGAAATGGATAATTTCAGTTTTAGAAGAGTTTACCTTGATTTTCCATTTCTTCGCATATTCGGAATACTGTATTAGATATTTGGACAATCTTTCACTAGATTTCCGAGCGCTAATTGAAGATGTGAATAAAGCCGTATCATCGGCATAAATTTGATCAAATTTCAAGATATGCCCTGGCTATTTATAATAGAACCGACGCATTCGATTGCGTAGTTTAATGAGGTTTTGGGGCTCAGGGGGAATTTTTAAAGGGGCCTTTGCTCTGGATGAGAAGTATAGTTTCCTTGATGGCTAATTTGATTACGTTAGTTAACTTGACCGTTTTTTTCTCAATTTGAGTAGTGGTAGTGATTTCTGAATCTTCTGGGAGGTTTTAATGAACATACATTTAAAATTTCACTCAGTCGGCTTGGAAGTAGTTGCGAAAACTTTTGTTTCTTGAGGTTGGATCTTGAAAGGGATTGTGAATACAATTGGTGAATGATCTGAGCAAAATTCATGCTCGTGGTGGAGTGACTAGAGAGATATTTTTAGATAGAACCAAATCAAGAACATAGTTTCCTCTTGGGAATGTTGGTTCGTTAGGAACAAAAATTATTGCGAAAATTAAGAAGTGAACGACCATTCTGGTTATTATTTGGGCAACTCCATGTGGTGTGGCCTGAATTAAAAACACCTACCAAGATAACATTGTTACTGGAGCTAAAAAGATGTTCTAAATCATGACTCTTGACTTGTCTCACGTAAATAGAGCAAAACGTGAGATATTTGTTTTGGGTACCAACATTTAAAAGTATTGCCTCAGTTACGGCGGTTACAAAAGTTTTGGCTAGGAAGTGAGGAATGCCATTCTGGATTAAGATAGCAGTGCCTCCAGATTTGGTACTTATTCCATCTAGCTTGAAAGTGGTATACCCAGTGACTTGAAATTTATATCGTTAAGTTATGTGGGTTTCGGATAGGAGAACTATGTGAGGCTTGTGACGGAAGAGCATTTCTTCAAGTTGTTGTCGCCGATCTAGTGAAACTAAACTATTGACATTCAGAGAAATACATAGAAGTTTTTCTACCATGAAGGGCCTGGGAGTGAGGAAACGAATTTTATAAAGGCAATCCGTTTTTTGATGATGGATCCCGATCGTATTCAACGTAGAAGTGGTCGCATCTTTCTTTGAAGTCAGCGAGGTTAATACCAAATAACTCTTCGCAGTCTTGAAGTATGCGAGAAAAGTTGTTTTTATTCGAGGAAGTGGGTGGTCTAGAGCCGTGAAGGTTGCTAGCTGTTGCATTAGCGTATGAAACCCCTAACTATCGAGTTACAAGACCAGAAGGAAATTGAGTAGGACCTGGTTTAGGCGGAGAAATATTGGATAAAAATCTTTTTCTCAGCTGACATTGGCTGTAATTTGCTGGATGTTGTTCACCGCAGTTAACACATTCTGCGGGTTGCCGGTTCTGTGTGGTGTTCCTGCAGTTTTCTCTTTCATGGGTTTCCTTGCATTTTATGCAACGGAAACCTCTACCGCAATTTAGCGCTGTGTGGCCAAATCTCTGGCAATTTCGGCATTGAGTCTCTTGGGCTAGTTAGCAATTTATCGACAGGCGTTGCCTTGTCGATAACTACTTGGAACAGCGGCATCGGGAAAAAAGTGATCCTTTTTCTTCTTGGAGGTCATCTGCGAGACCTTGGCGTCGATATGGTGAATCTCTCGAAGATTTAATTCTATCTCTGCTATGTGTAAATGCTATTTTACGAATTATATGAATGTGCACGAAATATCTGAATAATTGGTTTTTGTGTTTGTGTAGCGATGTTCGCTACACATCTATAGCAATCTTTTTCAATGCTTTTAAATCTTTTACACTATACCTTGTGTTTAGAACGATTTATCTTTGGTTTCAAAATAACCACCAGTTGCAGCGATAACTTCATCATTAGATCTTAATCTCTTCCTTGGAGGATTTTTGAGGTCTGCAATCAGTCAGTAATCACTGACATTGCCTGATCTAGAGAATATGGTTGCAGGCTGTAATCTTACTCTGATCTTACGCACTTTCAGTTTTAGATCTTTCATGTTTTCTTAAGTCACTGCTTCATTTGAACTTCACTGGGTTAGTCTCGAGACTTATTGAATTATCCTATACTTAAATGATTAAGTCAAACAAATCTTTTAGTGCGGCCGAAGGTCCTAAAAACCACTACGGCATGAATTTAGTGAAGACCATTGGTGCATTATCATGCATCATTCTCAGCTGAAACTAACTGCGACCTCCAATTCCAAGCAAAAAATTCTGATCAACCCCCAGAAAAAGGATAGACTCACTCCAATGGAATTTTTAAAAAGTATTGCGTGTAATATAATAATTAATTAATTATTTTAATTTTCTGTCACGGTTGTTTTTGAAATTTTAAAGATTATTGCATTTAGTAAGATAATTTTTTTAATAATATTTTTGGGTTTGGAAGATTTTGTAATACGAGGTTTTGTCATGCGATATTTCATAATGCGTAATTTTGTATTGCAAGATTTTGTAATGCTGAATTTTTTTAAAATACAAAATCAAGAATTGATTGACTTCCAGAATGGATAATACATCGCAATTAATGAGTATCATGTTTAATTTGATTTTTTAATTGGAACGATGGATATAAGCTGGTGGCTCCAGCCATCCTTATTCTTATATTATTTCATTTCTAATGTTATATGTTTATTATTGATCAGCTTAATGTACACTTATATAACGCTTGCGACGGCTATGTTGGCTTCATCTTCATACTTTCATGAGCTTTAATCTAGGTTTAACCAAAAGATTATTTTTATCAATTTCGACGGGAATTAATAAAAAAAACGATATAGTTACTTGCCATTAAAACTAGTTTCAGGAACCAACCACAATCCGTTTTCCCTGCAAATAAATTTTAAATTTAATTAAAATACAATTTTTGTTGTTGTTGTTCTTTTGTGAACAAATTACCATATGATATAATTGAAAGTGACACACACGAGTAATTAATTAAAAATAGAACACATCGCGTAAATGTACGCGTGCTATATAAATGTGATTTACATACGAGTAAACAAAACCAACAGTAACATTCTCGTTGTTGTTGTTTTTTGTCGTTCGTATACCAACAAATTTTCTGCAAAATACACATACATCCAAACACATACACATTGTAGCGGGTTTTCCTATTTTATTTTCTATTTTCATTTGACATAAAAAAAAAAAATCAACAAGTTGATTAAGATTAATGAAGTTTAAATTGACATTTTGCTTAATGTTTAGTTTTCGTTATGCTGTTGTTGTTGTTCTTGTTAAAATCCTTATCGGCATTTTGTAATGTATAATTGAAAAAATGGTAATTTGAAAGGAAAATAAATGTTAAAAAATAATTTGTTTTATTAGTGCGCGCGAGACAGTAATACGGCAGTATTATGGGATATGTACATAAATTTGATTCGATATAATTAATTAATTGTGATGGTACGGGCGTTTCGTCTACTTATACAGATTAATCTTCCTTTTATTTCGATTTATTGCTATTTAGCTCTAAAAATTGCTCTAGTACACTTTCTTCCGTGTTTTGGTCAAAAAATCGGACATATGAGGAAATAATAATTTCCAACTTTCTACGCTATATTGTTATGGCGTTAGTGAAGTTTGTGATATATGTTTAAGACGCCATATTGTGTATCATTGTTTGAATTGTTGGAGTTTTTAAATTTAATTTTAATTTTTGTTGTGTTGTTAAACAAAAAATATTCCGACATTTCTCTAATCATCTTTTGTAGGTAAATATTGTAGGTAAAAAAATATTTAAGTTATATGTAATTTAACGGTTAATTAGCATCATAATTTTAATTAATTAATGTTATTCATTTAATTTATTTAATCTGTTGACAGATTTTAAATTTGTTTAATTTATGTAATATGTTAGAAACTTATAACGAGAATAATTTAAAAAATCTTTGTTAATTTTAAGTTAATCATTTAAGAAATTTAATTTAACTTTAATTTAAG
The DNA here is from genome assembly GCA_963556175.1 of Tipula confusa. Lineage (NCBI taxonomy): Eukaryota > Metazoa > Arthropoda > Insecta > Diptera > Tipulidae > Tipula > Tipula confusa. The sequence continues at coordinate 44,579,301 of OY744477.1, read as the reverse complement.
AAACATGTAAAAATTATAAATTAATTAAATTGAAAATATTTTATGGATTTTATTTTAATTCAAACAAATAATTTAGCCCTCAAACATTTTAAATAAGCCCCGCCCTCATTTCCCTTAAAAATATAACCTCACTTTTTTGCTGCATATGTCCAGAGTGTTCATTCGGCCATGATTTCGGAAAAAATTCTGAGATGAAGTCATCAAAGTGTCCGAAATATCCATTTTTTTTTTGGATATAAAAATACTTGGGGTACTATTAGATTTGGAGTACAGTTGTATAAGGGTGGTTCTCAACTTTTTGAGATCATGTATGTTTATACAAAATCTCTTAATGTTTACCATTCACGGTTCAATTTCAATTTTAAAGAAAAATCAGACACGGCTATGGATGTGCTGCTACATACTGTTATAACCATCTAAAAAAATTGTCGGAAAAACGATAATATCCTATGCAAGTGAAATATTTCGTATAAAAAGCCTTGCACAAAATTCTAATCCCCAGCAAATACAATAAGAAATCTATATGTAGTTATTGCGACCTAAACCGTATTAATCATCAGGAATGTACAGTCATCGAAATTACAATAATTATAACCTTAAAATTGATAATTGTAATGGAAACCATGTCGCAAAATCAGTCAACCCAAAGCGATCAGAGGACATAAGGGAACAATATACCGTTCAATCAATATTTGCACGGAAATTATTCCAAATCATTGCGAACTCAAGTTAGATATCTGCCAATTTGTATTTTTGAAAGGAAAATTAACAATTGGGTGAAAAAGTTTCTAGAAAATGGGTTGTATATTCGCCATCTACCGAGATCGTATTTTGAGTAAATGGGTTTGAGGATTGGAAAAACTATACCAAAGTGTCACTACAGCACATGAAAAAAGTGGGAATCACAAAAAACAGTTTTGATGAACGGAGTAACAAAACAATTTGCGAGGAACTTATTTGGATAAGTTCCTCGCAAATTGTCTACGTCGATTGAAAAATATTTGGCAATCTTAACATCTGCGATAATCTTTGCCTCTAATTTTTGTCCATTATCTGGATAATGGACAAAGATTAGAGGCAAAGATTATCGCAGATGTTAAGATTGCCAAATATTTTTCAATCGACGTAGACTCTACAACCGATATCTCAACTTCTAAAAATCAGGCTACACGCCAAGATGCAAAAATTTGATCAATATATTATGATCGAATTCAATACAGCGGTGATGACCATTGTATGGTACGCAATATTTACAGGATCTGCAACAAATTTGTCTCTCCAACAAGCAAATATTTAAATTCTCAATGTTGTAAAGTTATACGAATTCGTCTTAATCTGCACGTAAAACACACGTGCATCATTTTAGACATTTTTTGACATTGTGCGCCATTTTTTAAATAGAAATTTTTGTAAGTATAATGTTTTAATCGTATAAAAATGCATGGCGTTATACGAATCCAAAAATTTGTTCATCCATCTGTTTGCTTTATCTTGCTAAAATGAAATTTTAAATTAATCAGAAATGTCAAAACAACAAATATGAAATAAGCGAAAAATTGTAATTTTTTATTTTTGTGTTGTCAACACTGATTGATGCGCAGTGAAATTAGAATTTGAGACAACATGCAGAATTCTGCATGTCGTGCAGAATACGTGTGATTTGTTTCATACAATCTAGTTTATTCTAATTTCGCTACTAACCGAATTTTGCACGTCTGTTTCCAGCATAAGCTTACGAATGTAAAATGTCGACTAACGTAGGCCATTTCTCCAAATAAGCAATCGTGTAGATAGAAAACAAATAACAAATGCACATCAAGGTTACATTGGTCAACCATTATACAATAAAATAAGAACATAAGAATGATAAATTTCGTATATTCCTATGGCATTCAAAACAAAAAAATTATATAATGTATATTGGTTATTGCATGGCAATACAAAGCGAAACAACAACTTATTTTTAATTATCTATCTATCCTTGTTGCACATTAGTAGACGAATGCCGATTTATTATGATTTAATTATTTTTTGAAACAAGAAAAGATCGCGGATTTAATTGATCATAAAAGAAAACAAAATTTTATAATAATCAAATAAATAATAGACGTATTATATATATATATATATATATATATATATATATATATATATATATATATATATATATATTTATATATATTTATATATATATATATATATATATATATATATATATATATATATATATATATATATATATATATATATATATATATATATAGAACAACTCTATATTTTATCATTGTATGTATTATATTCAGGAAGTGCTAGCAAATTATATGAATTTGCATGAAATATTTGATTCAAAATATAAAGCAAAATGTGTACGCATACGAATTTTTAGAAAACAAAAACGTCAAACCAAAAAATACATTTGGCTCCTTAGACCCTCATTTGTCTTCTTCTACAGTAGTAATGAGTATGGAAAAACAAAACCAAACAAAACTGAAAATACAAATTTCTTTAAATGCAAAATAATGTGCAACAAGGATAGATATATAATTAAAAATATGTTGTTGTTTCGCTTTGTACTGGCATACAATAACCTATATACATTATATATTTTTTTTTATTTTGAATGCCATAGTAATATATAAAATTTATCATTCTTATTTACTTTTTCTATGATTATACGATAAATTCGATCAATTGGGGGTTTTTATAAAAAGATCAAAGGAATCTAGCAACGTTTGTGTATATATACTGGTACATCGCCCACACGATTGGTGAAAAAAAAATGTATTTTTGGATACGACTGGCCGAGGCTGAAAGCGATTGATTCTTTTCAACACGAATAGCTTAAACCAAAGAGTATACTCTTTGCTTAAATACTTTAAAATTAAATTATCTTTAATTTAATTTATTTATTTGAATTCTAACCTTTTAACAACCTCAAAGAAAACATGAATTCGAGGCTATTAGAAAGTTTGGAACACTATTGAATTGTCGCGGTAAAATTGTGTAAATTTTTCTAATTCCCTATTTCCAATGAAAATCAGAATCATGCCGCAGGTAGATGGGCTAGGGGCCATATAAAAATGTAAGCCGAGAGTCCTCTCAATTGTAAGTCTGACTCCTTAAATCAATAGAACACTTTTAAAGCTACAATATTTTAATCAAATAAAGTAAACTTCACAGTTTAATTTTCTTCGTTCATCCAGTAATTTTTTTTTTTGACGATTCACACTCCTTGTGAAATTTCAGGACTAATATCGGAACGTTTTGGTTTCCATCTTGTTTAAAATTGAAATCTTTTTAAATCATTAATATTATTTGTGGTTTGATACATATTGTGTTTTGATAAACATATTGTGAGGTTATATCGTGGGATTCAATAAATATATATTGTGATTTGCTAATTAATATACAATTAGTTGCAATAAAATATTCAATATATTATATATTTGTTAATATACATATTATTTACGCGTCAAACAATATTTATCAAAACAAATGGCTTGTCTTTATATCTTTCTCTTTTTATTTTTATTATGCTTTCTCTTTTACTCGATGTTCGTTCAAACAAAAATATAAAAATAAACCAACTCTTGTGAAAATTTTCTTAAGAAAGTCACATGACTGTTTTGAGCTATACAATTGGTTGAAAAAATTGTTTGAATGAATGAATGAACGAAGAAATTGAACTGTGAAATCGCTTTAAGCGCATCGAATGTTGAACCAGCAACTTTTTAATGATAGGCTTAGATTTAGTTTTTGATTTAAAATGACTATACAATAAAGTAGCCAAGTACATATAATTACTTTTAGCTGCCTTCCATTGACTATGGTTTTATTTTGCTGATTTATGTCACATATCGTCAAATGATTCCGGCCAATTCAAACAAATAGGGACAGTTCAAAAACATTACGAGATGGCACAATCGTAATTCTTTCTGCGCATCATTAAAAAATATTGCTAAAAGATGAACAAATTTCATAATAAACAAAAACAATTAGCAGTTAACAGATTTCAATATCGACATGTCACTGTATATTTTGAACTGAACCGAAATGGTTAAACATCTAGACTATATTGGGGCTTTCCAAATTATGTATTTAAAAAATAAAGTTGTGTTTGGTTATAAAAGGCATAGATGATAAGAAAAGACCATCAGTGGTGTAACATAATGATGCTATGACAGGATAATTATTGTAATTTTATTACTACTATAGCTCCAAAAAAGGAGATTAGACCACTAGCTCTAAAGAATAGGATCTTCAAGATGCCTTTAAGCTATAAATATGTACTTATACCAGGGTCCAGGACAACGAAACTAATAATCGCGCTTATTGAAAAGGGACTGTTAAATGGAACTTCGTTAGTACTTAATTGGTTCCACCCTAATAAATAGTCATAAAGTGATAGCTTGTGGCATTTTTTATCGTTAATATTAACATGAAATACTGGATTCACTAATTTAATCATTAAATACAAATTAATTTTATTATAATATTTTAATATATTAACTCGATCTTTTACGATTTATTCAAGGTTGGATCATTAAAATGTTATTAGTTTTGTTAAAATATAAACGGGCAATTAATGTGATCGAGTGCATATAGTAAAATGATGATCTAACTGAATAGAAAAAATAATTATAATAATTGTAAAATTATGGTACATGAAGGTCATACAAATGATTCTGATTCTAAAACATGTGTTTGGTATAAAAAAAATTACATTTTTTTTTTTGTATAATTTGATAGCAATTCAAAACTTTATCGAATTTCTAATTTATTTACGATTTTTACTCGTACTATAACATGCTGTAACTGAATGTTTTATAATTTGGTCAGACAGTTTAATGTTATATTACATGTAAGTTTTAACTTCAATCATACAAAAGATTTAGGGAGTATGTAAGTTATTCAGTACTATTAGTAGCACCAAGTTAAGCAAGAATATTGTCGCTGTTTGGAACAGTGTGTATGGCAGTGTTTTACCAGGCACATTTATAATTATGTCCACCTATGTAAAATTACCTTACGCATATGGGAAAATCCATCCACAAATTATATCTTGGAGCATTTATTGTAATCGGAATAAAATTACTAGTTTATGCGTATTATGTGCTAGTAGCGTCATCAAACCTTAATTTTTCGAGAATGATAAAGAACAAGTGTTAACCGTGATTTTCCTGTTTTGTTTCTCTGCATATTTTAGAGCACTATGATGGGGTGACACGATTTAGTAGTTTTACGAAACTGTAAGTGTACGTTTCCATCAAAAAGTTGGTTGTTTTTTTTTACATCGCACCTCACACGGATAGTATACATTCTCAAAAAAATTGCGTCCCAAAACAAAATTTATTACCTACACATGCAAACAAAAAACAACCGATTTGTAGAAAAAACAACCGATTTGTATTAATGAAGAGAACTTTTGCTGTTGTTTTTTTTACATTGGTACTAAAATATAAAATTTCCTCTAGAAAATTTTATGGACAACCCTTCATTTATTTTAAAAATAAATGGCTTTTAGTGTTTTATAAAAATAAATAACTTTTATTTAAATTTAAATCACAACAAAAATACATGATAGTGACATTTTTCAAATAAATGAAGGGTTGTCCATAAAATTTCCTAGAGGAAATTTTATATTTTCGTACTAATGTAAAAAAAACAACAGCAAAAGTTCTCTTCATTAGTACAATTTGGTTGTTTCTTCTAGAAATCGGTTGTTTTTTGTTTGCATGTGTAGGTAATAAATTTTGTGTTTAGGCGCAATTTTTTTGAGAATGTATGCTATCCGTGTGAGGTGCAATGTAAAAAAAACAATGAAGTTTTTGGTGGAAACGTACACTAAAGGAAAATCGAAACAAAAAATAAATAAATTCGCACTTTTACTTGTTAATGACATTGACAATGTTAATTTGTCTCTACTATAGCCGCGTATCCACTATAGAGTTTTTTACGTAGAGGTAGAGGAAAGTCTCGCATAAAGTAGTGTATACACCCTGTAGAGCTTTGCAGTAGAGCTCTACATGCACTCTACGTGAGAGTTCTATTGCGTAAAAAACTCTACAGTGTATACGCTATTGTTTTAGATTTTGTAGAGCTCTACATTAGCTCTATACTCTATCTAGCATGTTTGATAAAGTTTTTTGCTCTACAGTAGAGAAAGTAAATGTATAGGTCCACGTAATTTAAAATTAAGTTAGTCATTTCTTTCGAACGCATGTGTTCTATTTACATTTCGATGGTCATTCTCTTTCAATATTGCTGAAAGGTTTAAAATATTGTGGTTGGGTACCAATTGAATTTTTTCGAAACATACCTATACCTTATACCTATACCTATACTTATTCTTCTCCGGCTGGAATAGATTTTAAAAGAGGAAGATTTTAAAAAGGGATTCATCAAAAGTTTTAATCTTGAAATTATGGTAAATTACGGGTCAAATTTGGGCTATAATTTTTTTTTATCAAAAAAGACTTTCATCTGATTACGATACACGATAGCCTAGTTGGATTTCAGGCTTTAAAAGCTGGGCCCTGCTCAAAACTATTACTTACAAGTGTGAATTTCTGTCTTAGGGACCCTTACAACTACTAAAAAAAGGCACAGGAAGTTGGCTTTATATGTACTCAAAAAATGGTTCTTTTTTAGCAGTTCTCTTTAAATTAGATTTTAGCTGGGCATCTCTAATTGAGAAAGGAGTCGCCTACGCTTCGAAATTTCTATTGCAGATGTATCTTGTATAATTGCAGGTCAGGGTACTGTTCGTAATTCAATTCAAAATTCCTGAATATTCTTGCATCACTACTTTCACTTGAGCACTTGATATTTGAAGGGGATACTTTGTAGAATTATCTTTTCGACCTCATTCGATTAGTTTGGCAAAGCAATATTTTGTCTAAAGATTTTCGTGAGTGCGTGTTTTCTTTTGAATGATCGGAATAATCAGTTGCAGTAACATATTGAAATTACTATATGACATACGTAGAAAAATATCATAGGCGTTTGTCACGTTTTCCTTAGTTTAATTCATTGGTCCATGATAAAATCCGGCGTTTTGCTTATTTTTCGCGATCCACCCCACACTTGGCTCCCAACATTTTCTTTTTTTCATGTTTTCTTCTTCAAGTAAAAAAATAGCGGCACTAGCAGCTTGTTTTTGGCGAAAACTCATTTTAATTTGATTTTTTTTTTTGTGATTTTCACGAAAGAAAAACTGAAAATAAAATGTCTGAAAACAAAATATTACTAATCGAAAATAAAATATAGTAGTAGCTGAGCACTCTACCGTAGAGAAAAATAGGTATACAGTGTATACAGCCTGTAAAGCGCATGGTAGAGCTCTACTTAAAATTTCTCTACGGCTACTCTACGGAAATCGGTAGAGTCGTAGAGACGCTCTATAATGTACACACTGCTTGTAGTAACTCTACACTCTACACTCTACGCTCTACCGAAAAAAATCTATAGTGGACACTTGGCTTCTGTGTGCTAAAGCAAAGTACACCCAACTATTTTTTTTCAGGTTCCTTATTCGGTACTACGATAAAGGTTTATTGTTGGTTTCATCGTTAACATCCGGTATTCATTGATGAGTACACCATTCTCCTTTGGGATTTGAACCAAGTTTAACATTTGCTTACACTTTTGCCAATCTTTCAAAATATAGTCAAAGGATTTCTATCAAAAGATATAAATGTTTCTGATCTAACTAGAATGCATTATAGGCCGATCAATATATCCGTCTTGGGTTACGTACTTATATACTGAGCTTGCTCCACTGCAAAATAAATTTAGTTAACTTATAAGAGTAGCCACTACCACTCAATCAAAACAGCAAGTAGAGTGAATTAGTCAAATAATTAATACATAATTTATAGCAAACTTATAGGTCTATACGACGTAATTTCTTCTGGGGGCTTTTTTGCTTTTGGTACCTTGTTTTGGTTATAACCTTCCATTGTATTGCAAATATCCATTTCTAAGTACTTCGTTGAATAAGTAGTTAAGAAATCGAATCCCCTTATCTGGTTATTCTTTGATAACCTTTCCTGTGATAATATCATATCGTGGCTCCTTTTTAGGATTTAACTTTCTCTGTATCACTGTTTTCACTTCAAAGATAGAAAACTTCGTAACTGTAAGATTCATTTGCAATGGCAATTCCAAATATATTTGAATGTTGTTGTTCTCTTCGTCCGCAGTTTCTGATAGGTATATGGTTAAAATACTATTCTCGTAATGGTCTGCAAATACCTTAGCTTTTCCTCCATTATTTTCCTTCTGGCTCACTGGTTGTAACACTTACGTAATGGCGAATAAATTTTCTTTTGATCTTAATGGTTTTTTTGACAAGATTTGAACAAGTTGTGTTAGTAGTTAGTTAGTTTTAGGTGGCCGCCCAACAAAAAGACCAGGCATAGACACATATGGTCCGTAGCCTAACCACAGAAATTGCTCTTCCCCACTACCCTACTGTAACTAATTTGAGCTTCTCATGAAGCAGTAGATATCTCTAACGCTCAATTTACTGAGATCCGTTATATCGCACAGGAGGTAGCTCCCAAAAACTTGAGTCTGTTTTGAGACAAACTAGGACAGACGCATAATAAATAAAGTATTGAGGAGTATCCTCCTCTTCTTCGTCGCTTCGACAATAATCATAAAAGAAAGCACCAAGTCTACTGGCATGCTTTCCAATAAGACAGTGTCCAGTAATGACACCCACAACCGTGCTAATATTATGCCGTTGCATAGATATTAGCTGATTAGACCTTTTTAAGTCCAAATTAGGCCAAATCTGCTTAGTAATTACACATGAGGTGCAATTTGCCCATCTATTGTTTGTAATTTTACGAGCTTCTTTTTTACGGAGTAATTTGCATGTAGCAAGTGGTACTTCAATGTCCACCTTGCACGGTAAGATGAGGCAAGTAATTAATACCTTGTCGCGTGAGTTCATCGGCTTTCAAATTCTCCGTAATATTGAAATGCCCTGGTACCCATATATAATGGATATTGGACTGTAAAGACCACTCCGCGCTACTTTCAACCTGATTGTAAAACTTTAATAGCAGCCTGACTGTCCGTAAAAATGTCGTTATCTCTTACAGATATTACATGATACTTCATCCAGTCTATGGCATCCTTGATTGCTATAAGCTCTGCCTGAAAAATACTGCAATGATCAGGGAGGCGGAAAGAGAGATTTACCCGCCGACCTTTCCATCAATTTTCGAACCATCTGTAAAAAAGTTAATAAAGCCTGACTTTAAAACTGTTCCATTCATCCAGTCCTCTCTAGAAGGAATATCAGTTCTAAATTTAACTTCGAGGTGTGATGTCGAGATGGTGTAGTCGATAGATTTTGAGATTTCTTTGTTCGTTAGAATAAATAGTGTCCCATAATGTTACAGGACCACATAGAAATTGATTTAATTATGGCTATACTAGCAGCCACTTCCTTAGCCAGGATACCTAAAGGAATGAGATGAAAGATACCTAAAGGAATGAGATGTTTTTTGCTCCAGTGCTTGAATTGTTCAAAACAACTCCATTGAGAGTTGGAACAAGTTGTGTTGGCAAACTAACAAAATTTATTGGGGTTTTTTTTGCTATAGAAATGAAAATGTTTCTTTGAAATATATTCAGTCCGACTGTATTTTTTATGTTATTATAGCAACAAAAAGCAAAAGCCAAATCAAACATTAAATTTTAATAGTAAAAGCAATAATTCATTGAAAATATTTCTTGAAAATAATCATGGAGAATAGTAAGCCACTTTCTTTTTAAACATTTAAATTTTAGTAAAAAAATATGGCGGATTAATATTAATATAAATTTAATTGTAAATTACAAAACTCCGACAGTTTTCACTCACTTCTTAATAAAACCAATAAATTTTTAAGAAATAAAAATATAAATATATATATTATTCGAAAAAAACTAAAGATTTTATTAATATTTTTATACTAAATTTCACTATTAGTTTCGATTTTAAAAAAATCATCGACAGGTGATTATTTGCAACTAAAGTTAAAGTATTACAAAATTTCTTATTTATACTAAAATCTACACTTAAAAAATTAAACAGGTAAAAAAATTTTTAAAAATCCCATCGGAATTTATTGAGGAGGTTAAATTTATAAGAGAGACTGCGGTGGCTAATAGATACTCAGTTACCTTTGCGGATAAAATCATCAATAAACATAGAGTCAAAAACAACAAATCTCTTTTGACTACATTGTCACCTTGTAAAGATCTTGTTAAAACCCGCGTTAGCTTACCATATTTCCCGGCAATCACTAACAAACTACAGAAAGTTTTTCGAAAACATAATATTGAATTAGTAACTAGACCAATCAACACAATTAAAAAAGAGCTCAACAACTACAAGGATAAAGAACCATTCTCCCATCGCTCTGGTATTTATCAGATAAAATGCTCTGATTGTGAAGATACGTATATCGGACAAACCTCCAGAGAATTTTGTACGAGACTTAAAGAGCATGAGAAAGCAAACCGAACCAAATCTAGCGTCGCTGAACATATGATTGGAAAATGCCACTCCATAGACAATATCAATTCTAAAATTATTAAAACTATACACCAAAAATGGAAACTGGATGCGTATGAGTCATTTTATATAGCCAACACCGAACATTTGATGAACACCGAAGAAGCCATAATAACATCGCCTCTATTTAAGCTAGGTTACTCCCCCTAGAATTAGCTTTTAACCTCTTGTTATTTTTTTTGTTTTCCTTTTCATAATTGCACCACTTTAAAAATTCCCCTTTTTGTTTTGTTTTCCTTTTTTTTTTTTTTTTTTTTTTTTTTTTTTTTTTTTTTTTTACCTGTTTAAAAATTTTTTTACCTGTTTAATTTTTTAAGTGTAGATTTTAGTATAAATAAGAAATTTTGTAATACTTTAACTTTAGTTGCAAATAATCACCTGTCGATGATTTTTTTAAAATCGAAACTAGTAGTGAAATTTAGTATAAAAATATTAATAAAATCTTTAGTTTTTTTCGAATAATATATATATTTATATTTTTATTTCTTGAAAATTTATTGGTTTTATTAAGAAGTGAGTGAAAACTGTCGGAGTTTTGTAATTTACAATTAAATTTATATAATGTATCACTCACGTCACTCCGTACCAACAAACAATTATGTTAATATTAATGACAAAATTATTTATAGCAAGTGGCCAGTTTTTTGCATATTTTTTCTCTTTCTATCTATAATTGAATTTTGTTAAAAACTAATGGTGCTTAGTTTAATTTTCAACGAAATGTTTTTGGTTATGTTTATAATATTTTATTGACCATCAATTGATCGGTGAGGTTAAAACCAGTGCGCGCTCAACTCAAAAAGCGCACTGATATTAGTTTGGCACAGTTTATTTTTATAGGCTATTTAATAACGCAATAAAATAAAATTTCACTATCAACAATTTTTTTATTAAAATTCCTTTTAGCAATAAATTTTAATTTTATTGACTTTTTATTTTTATTACCGAAATCGTAGAAATTTACATTGATTTAGTTTTTAACTGTTCGCTATTTTCGTTCATCTTATTATGTTAAATTTTAAGAAGTCAAATCAAGTTTTTTGGTCAAAGTTAGGTATAATATTCTCATCGTAAACAAAATTTACGATTCTCATTAAATTATGTCTTAATTAACATAAAACTTGCGATACACGATATAGTTCCCGAAGTATTCAACATGTTTGGTCATATAATATGTAAAATATATAATTTTTGTTGGTTAATGGTCGATTGGTCGTACACACCATACGAAGGCGTGCCTCCAAATTATATAATTTAAATTCCCTTTTGAAAGTTAAATTAAATTTTGAAAAAAAAAAGAATATGTTTAACATTTTGCAATCTAATACGTGACATCAATAAAATTTTTGCAAACATATAAGTTGATCCTGCAGCAATAAATAAAATATAAACCTTGCACGATACTATATGACTTCGAAATGCAAGTTATATACATACACATTTATTAGCCAAGGGGTGGGATGTTGTAACATCACAATTTTCGATATTCGATAAATTATCACTTTTGGTATGTTGTACCACTTTCGACAAGCGAAAACTTCGATGTTTCATCACTCATCAAAAATCTGAGTGATACATATGTTAAGACTTCAAGGAAAACAAATATTAATACAATTTAATTAAAATTTATTAATAATAATTTTCAAAAATTAAGAATAAGCTTGTTTATTTATTTATAATATTATAAAAACATATAATATTATTATAAAACAAAGTAAAATTCTGATAAGAATTTTGTATATCATATATAGGGTATTAGGTGTCATAAATATTTGTCCCTTAGCATACGACACTCTAAAAATATATTTTGATGTTTTGATGATGACGGAACTTTTTATTAACAAAAAAACAAACAAAATAACTTCACCAATATTGCTTCAATTATTTATCATACTATTTATGAAAAAAATGTTCATTTATTTATTTAATAAGAATAATAATATTAAAATGTCTCAAAAACAGCTGTCATTTCAAGTAAAAAAAAGTGTTGCAATATACAATTATCGATTATCTGTCGAAAATGATACAACATACCGACTTTCATCACTAGTGATGTGATCATCACTTTCGATAGTATCGATAGTGATGTTACAACATCCCACCCCAGGTACATGTCGCTAGTGGACATTCATTTCACTGTATTACGAGTTATCGATTCGGTGAAAGAAAGGAAATGGCTCTAATTTCAAGAATTATTATAGTAAAGACGTTCGTTTGGTAAAGACTTCCTTTACCTTCATATAGCATGGATCGAAACTGATTAAACCACTACAAACGGTGTATTATTGTCTTAATAGTGATATAATAAATAAAAATTTAATTAACGAGACCTCGGTGTCATAAAAAAATAAAATGTAGACAACAAAAAACTATCTTAAAATACAAATTCTATCTATCTTTATATCCTACAAAATAATAAACCTACCTAAGGAAATATGCAGTAAAACCTTACAAAAAAAAAACAAAACTAATCAGACGAAAAGATAACATAATCGACAAGAAGGAGACGAGATGGCGCCTCGTGTTCAAATATAACATTCATGTTGGTTCATGTTCAAACCATTATCAAACAAAAATACAATAACTACATACACTCAAGAATAAGATCGAAACAACAACAGTTATACAATGAACAGTGAAAATCAATTAAAAATGGTTGACCAACCCCCTTATTACGTTCTAATGTACAGACTGTCCACTGTGATGTTATAAAATATATTTTTGGTTAGTTTTTTGTTTTTTAGCACGGTCTATTGTTTCGTAAGTAAACTACTACATATTTTCAATTTTAATATATTCTTTTGTTTTTGTAAATTTTGTTTTTGTATATAAAAACGTTCACGTTCAAACAGGAAACAAATTAATTTGCTACCTGACAACGGATAAATTTTAAAAATGTTCAATCTAGGGTTATGTATAGTTTTGTTTAAAAAAAAAAACAAAAAGTAACGTATATAGTAAATTAAAAACAAAAGCAAAAATATTTTTTTCAGGTGACATTTAATTTTAATCTTTCGACATAGATAAGTCGTAAAATAATTATCAAATTAAAACCAACAACAAAAAACTAAAACAAATAAAGGGGGCAGTTATTGTGTATACGTATCATATTAGGGTCAAGGGGTTGTATTGTGATGTATGAATATATAGTACGAAATAAATTTAATTTAATTTTTTTTTTTTTTTTTTTGGAGTTATATATTCAGAAAAAAGATGGTTCACGCATACATAATCAATCATTCGTTCGTTCATCGTGACAACAAGTCACGAAATATATAAAATAAAAAGTTATGTTAAATTTTGTGGTATATATTTAGAATATATTTTATTTTGGCTGCTTTGCTAGGTCTCCATTTGTTATATTTGATAAAAAATGTGTACATATTACGAAAATAAAGCAATAGGACAGACAGTAAAAGCAAGAAGTATTTTGGTGCCACTTGGGGTAGTACGTGAACAAAATGGCGTAAATATGTTGAAATAATGCATATTTGGCCAACAATTAAGAAATATTGCAGGAATTACTTAATTTAATATCATCTCTCGTTCTGATCCGTCATGCCAATACTGAAACGATAAGAAATCCTATAGAAATCGCAAATAGTAAAAGCACTACCTCTAAAAGCTACTTCAAATAATTAATGCAGTGTGCAGACTTAACTACGTTCCACACCAATGGAAAATGGCAGAAGTGATAATTATACCAATGCCAAGTAAACCACCTTACGACAAAAAATCGTATAGGTCGATTTCCTTGGTTCTAACTGTTTCTAAATTATTTAGGTTTAATTTCTCACAACCAATTCGGTTTAAAAAAAAAGGCAATAGAAGAGCTTCCTAGAATCACAGACACAATTGAAGATGCACAGGGTAGCAAAAAAATATGTCAAGTATCTTCTTGGATGTAGCAGATTTATCAGATTCCAAAATCTTATCTGAGCTGACCGAAATTTTAGGGTAAAATATGAAGATCAATACTTTTCATTGATGGAAATAACAGCAGGAGTACCATAAGGGAGTGTGTTAGGTCCATAATTCTGTATATTCTATACACAAGAGATTTGTCAAAAACATATGAAACTCACATAGCAACATTTGTCACATCTTAGCTAAAAATTTAACATCAAGGTATGATGTCGAGATGGTATAGTCAATCGATTTGGGAATTTCTTTGTTCGTAAGAATAGACGAGTGGCTCATAATGTCGCAGGACCACAAAGAAATAGATTTAAGCTGATTGCAGCTACTTGTTTGGCCAGGATATCCAGAGAGACGGCGCCAATAGCAACATCATCCGCATAAGCCACCACTTTGAAACCAGCCCCTTCCAGGTTTAATAACAAGTCATTTATGACCAAGTTCCAAAGAAGGGGGATTATACACAGTCTTGCGATAATAATGGCATAATGGCGAATCTGGATGGATGATCCACCCAGATTCGCCATTATGACCCTGCCTTTGAGCATTTGATCAGTCCAGCTTCTAAGTGCTCAATCCACCTCCAAACTTGAAAGTGCTTGTGTGATCGGCACCTCAATATCACAAAAGGCATCCCCAATATCACAAAAGGTCACCAAAGAGAATTCCTTATATTCGAGAGACTTCTCTATAGGATATAATAGGTAATGGAGAGCAGTTTCATCGATTTCCCTTTACAATAAGCATGCTGAGACGTTGACAGCTTTACAAGCTCGATTGAGCCCTTAAGGTAAGCCTCTATCTGTCTTTCTAAATTTTTCAAGAAATAAGAAGATAATCTAATAGGCCTAAGGTCTTTGGGATTGCAATGAGAGCGTTTTCCCGCCTTTATCGGCAGAAATAATGCCAGTCAGGCCTGCAGAGTTGTAAGGCTTAAAACTGTTAACTGCCAATAAGATATTTCTCCTACTGACAATTTTCCCCGGAAGGCTAGTAGTCTTATTAGCCTTTAGCAAAATAGGGAGAAAATCAGAACAACCCGGAAAATGAGTTTCCAAAAGAAGCTTCAAGGATTCCTTACCCATTGTAGTCCATTGGCCATCTGATCGTTGAAGATGACTTGGCATGGCAGGACAATTTGATAAAATCTTACGTAGCCTAGCTGCTTTAGAAGACTTCTGTATTTTATCACAAAAGAGTCTCCAGGAGTAGACCTCCTGTAGGAGTCCCTTTCCATATCAGTTCTTGTTTTTTTCGTGATTTTAAAGAGCCGCTTGCATTTTAAGCGTGTTACTTGTAGACTCTAAGATCTCGATGCTAGTTGCTATTACATCTGCGTCGCTGTAATTTGCAAGCAGAAAGAGATTTAGTTTGCTTTTTGCAAGAATGCATGAACGAATCTTACCTTCTTGCTGTACAAATAGTAATTTGTAATTCGGAGCTCCGAGCCCAAGAACCCAATTCTCCTTGACCCATGGTTCTTGAACCAAGGCGACATCTAAGTCATCTTTTAAATTTTGGAGCAACAGAGCAGCTGACGCTGCCTTGCAATGATGAAGGTTGATTTGAATGAAATTAAGCATTTTAATGCTTTATTTCAAAACCTTCACCACAGTGGACCCAGATTCCGTGGATTGATGTAAATAACTCATTGTCCAAATTCTTTTTAGGGTGCGACTGCATACCAATTGAGCAACCGTCCTCAGACGAGGTTCCGTGCAATGCGGAAGTATCCTCATCTGGTTTTGATGCCCCTGACTTTGTAGCCCCATCCTTTTTGTAGACTTTGAGAGTCACCGCGCTAAATCCATAGCACACTAGACCACCTGTCTTCGCTAGTAGATCCAATGATTCGGTGTTAGTAATAATGACGACTGACCTATTGTCATCTCGTGATTCCTGCACCTTGGCCAACTTCCAATTTGAAGTTGGTAATTCTGGATTGCTGATTTGCAACAATTCTTGGTTTTCGGATTACTCGGTTCAGCCGGAACGCATGCGCGAGCTTTCGGCCTACTGGGAATATCCTCCAATGGTATTACCTTAAGCTTGGCTCCAGGCCAAACTTCTTCTAGGCTGTTAATCGCCTTCCTATAGAGATCCAGAGATCTCTGATTGGCTCCATCTCGACATGTAGGAGCCACACCAGGGTTCTTCCTCATAACTGTGAGGAAAGAGGAGGCTAAGGCATTTTCTACCTTCCTCCAGTTAGAGTGAGTGATGCTACCATCTTCCTGTGCTCCATCAAAAACTGCTATTACTAGTGGATCTTTAAGAACTTCAATAAAAGACCTACCTGCTGTTACCTGCAGTTTAGTTATTTTAGTGGCCTTCGGAGATTCATCCTGTGATCTCTGTCTTTTGAAGATAGACCCTTCAGATGAAGTTTCTGGCATCGTCCTAACAACCTCAGTAGCCCATTTATGTGTCGCTACGTGTTTATCCGTTTTTACTACCGACGGAATTTCCTCAATCCTTTTTAAGGCCTCTCCATGCTTTTTTTCTGGCATTTAAAGATGGTTTGGAGAGATATGGATTATCATTGCATAAATCCACATCTCCAATTTTAGAGAGAGAGGGCCTAAAGACCAGTGTCTCCTTCTTAAAATTTTCCGGCTTTTTAACAGTTCCGGACTCTTTATTCTGATTTTTTGGATCCATAATGTTTCCCACGAGTAGAGGAGAAAAATGGGGTCCATCCTTGCAGAGATCCGCAATACAAGGAAAAGGCTAAGAGTAATTGGAGGGCGCCAGGTACCCAGAAGCTCCGTTCAAGACTGGGTTTTTTGGAAGGGCCCCCAGCCAGGTTGATCATCGGCACCAAGTTGATCGTCGCATGGCACCTAAATCTGGCCCTTGTTTTATAGTGCAAAACACTCGCATCTAATATTTAGCCGACCGAGGTCGTTGCCCGGGTGGTACCACTAGGAGGTATATTAGATACAATTGGTGGGCTCCACATAGTTGCAACAGTGGAGAATAAGTTGTAACAAGTTACGACCTTAAACCATTGCCTACCCTATTGAGACTCACCCACACCACCCAATGACACCAGTGGAAATCAACTCATAGCAAGTTTCACATGCAAATACAGCCAAATATCTAGGCATGACACTTGACGCTAAACTAAAGTGGAAAGAGCGTGTCAAGAGCTTACCATCAAATAGAGAAAAATGTACTAGCTTATAGGTAAGAATTCCGAGCTATCAATACATAATAAACTGCTGCTATATAGCAAAATTCTAACTTTGGGGATGCACCAAGAAGGCCAATATGAAAGTAATACAATCATTCCAAAACAAAGTTTTACGTGGTATTGAGAATGCACCATGGCACGTAAGAAATGATAATCTCCATAAAGACTTAAAGATGGTATACGTGAACGAAGAAATCAGAAAGCACGCGAGGAAACACATATACGTCTTTATCAACATGAAAATGACGATAAGCTAATTCGAGACGAACCAATGAGTTATCCAACAAAAAGAGAACTACTAGATGAATATTTATGTCGGGGACAAGCCGTTGAGATACACCTCAAAAAATATTTTTGAAACTGATGTCGAGAGTTTTGAAATTCTTGCACCGAAAATTAAAAACATAAATTGAGCTGGCACACCTTTAAAACCCCAAGCAAAAAACATCATAAATTCAATTTGACATGTTGAAATGGTTACTAATTATGTACGTATACATAATTAGTATGGTTATATGAAACAAGGTAAATCGAGTCAAAGTACAAATCCAACATTTTTCCACAGCCATATATTGTCGTTGCCACAATTATAGATATATTTGTAAACAAACTCATAAATCGATTAGAAAAGATTACATTTGTAACCTTCTACTGTTACGTTGGATAACACAAAAATATTTATCGATAGTAATCGCGATAAACTGCGCGTTCAATTATTTGGAATTTTTTTTTTTAATTTTATTATTGGAAAATTTTATCGCAACCCCTAATCAATATTTCAATAAGCCGCGCACACATAGAGTAAATATTATGTACATACAAACCTTTTTTTTTTCAACATAATTAATCAATTTATGATTTTCATGATTAATTATGGTTTCACAGACGCATTTATATATTTGAACTTGGCCCAATTATGCTCTGTGCAAACAAAAGACACACAAAATAATTATGTTTTGATGAAAGAACTTAGAGTCGTAATCGTATTAATGATTTTATTGCTTACGATCATAATACTATATAATGGTGGTGTATGTACATATAATCGTGATTTGGTGTAGGCGACTTTATCGCCATTATCGACTAATATTATTTAAATACCATTTCGTATAGATTCATCTTTAACGTTACCTTGTACTAATAGTTTGTGTAAAATAATGACATTCTATTTTCCAATTATAGACAAATTGTTCGGGAAATCACAATCAACCATCGAAATCCTTCGTTATAAATTATGTACTTTAGTCTCAAGGTATTCCACATTAGCAAATTTCTGTATATATAAATAGTAGAAACTAAAGTCATTGGTGGTTTTGCATTTTGACTTAACCTTTTTGACGTATATACTCGAACTAAGTGCTAAATGGAAAAATTATGAACTGTATGGCGGGAGTGGTGAGCACAGTGAATTTAATCAAAACTTGACCTTAACTTTTACTAAATATTAGCGAGTTAAACGAGAAAGTTTGAATTAACGTTAATTATGTTTTGAACAACAATTATCATAACTATCATTAAATTTGAAAAATTTGTATAGTTCTTTTTTGCTTCCATCTGTTTAGGGTATATCGATACTGTCCGTACTTTTAAACAGTTACTCAAACCTTGGCTTTAACACATGATAAACTGCTCTGTCAAATTTGAAGATTTGTATTAACATAATGAAGCATTTCAAATAGAAATTTTGTCTTTAATGACGGAGAAGAATTGTTTCAGCAGGAATTCGTGCTGACACGAACTAGCAACCGGCAATGGGGAAAGAATGATGTACTTTTTGATCGCCCACAATCTAATTTTGTTTTCATAAAAACATCCGCTTGGAAACATAGACACATCGGCGTACGATATCCCGAAGTAAAACGGATCATGGGTAACGTGGCAGGAGACGATCCCATCCAAGATGTGATATCATATCGGTCGCCAAAAACTAAAAAACTATCACGGTATAGCTGCTTTACCATAGATACAAATTATCGTCTTACATAATATTGGAGAAAATCACTCCGAATAATCAGTGATATCCTTTAAATGGGTACCGGTTGAAACTGGATATTTTACAACTGGATTTGACGAAACAGGATAATTCAAAACTGGATATTTCAATACGAGATAAGACGTACAAAACGAGATATGGTATAAAACTGGATATTTCAAAATTGGATAATTCAAAAGGAGATAAGGTACAAAATGATATATGGTACAACACTGGATATTTTAAAACAGGATATTTCGACGTGTGATTTAAACTTAAAATGATTTTTTAGGAAAGTTCTGGAATATGGCCAATTAGGAAGGAACTCGGTGATTTCTTAACCGATTATGATGAATTATCTATATGTAGGATGGGAATGTGATTTTAAAATGATTTTTTGTTAAAGTTCTGGAATATCCAGTATATATCGTTTTGTACCTTATCTTGTTTTGAATTATCCAATTTTGAAATAACCAGTTTTATACAATATCTCGTTTTGTATCTTATGTCGTATTGAAATATCCAATTTTTGAAATATCCAATTTTGTATCTTATCTCGTTTTGTCAAATCCTATTTTGAAATATCCAGTTTTAAAATGTCCAGTACTGAGCGGTTTCCCCTTTAAATATGTGAGGATTTCTCAAAAATATGTGCCAAAGTTCGGCACAAGCGGTCATTTTTCAATTAACTCTGGTGTCGAACAAGAAGATGTTATGTTTCTGATTCTCTTTTATCTCAAGTAAAAAAATGTATTTTTCGTAAAAGTGATGCATCTCAAGGCAGTTTCTTATACCGTAATTTCTCTTTGTCCTATCTTTGACACATAGACACAGTACTCCGTCAGATTCCATTGAGCGCATCCCCTATATAGCAAATGATTTAAAAGTCCACAATAACAAGTTGCTTCCATATTTTAAATCCGTTACATCGGCTGAAGTGTTTGCAGATTTTACCAACTCTAGCATAGCTCGTAGATCAGCATCTCGCGGCAAAGAGTGATAACAATCGAGCTTTTCAGTCCTTTGCACGTAGAGTCGAGGAAAACTTTTTGGATAGTAAAAAATCATCTTTACCACCTTTAAAAGATAGAGACAACATTTTTTCTATTTTTCCATTTTTCTTTCGCCCGGAAATTTGCTGAATCATGCTGGAACCATCTATCATGTTTGTTGCTATTTCCGATCGTCAGTATGGTTTTCGCGAAGATCGTTCAGCTAGTAACTTAATTCATTTTGACATTGAACAATGGAACAGAAGGATTCATCAATTTGGTGAATCGAATTTTGACACAAGGTTTCGCTGACCCAGGTTGGAGTATATAATGCTCATATTTGGGCAGGTTCACCAAAAACTCATTTGACTGCACTCGATCGACTGCACTCGATTTAACTGCACTCGGGTCCAAATATTTATTATTATAATATAATAATATAATAATATAATAATATAATAATATAATAATATAATAATATAATAATATAATAATATAATAATATAATAATATAATAATATAATAATATAATAATATAATAATATAATAATATAATAATATAATAATATAATAATATAATAATATAATAATATAATAATATAATAATATAATAATATAATAATATAATAATATAATAATATAATAATATAATAATATAATAATATAATAATATAATAATATAATAATATAATAATATAATAATATAATAATATAATAATATAATAATATAATAATATAATAATATAATAATATAATAATATAATAATATAATAATATAATAATATAATAATATAATAATATAATAATATAATAATATAATAATATAATAATATAATAATATAATAATATAATAATATAATAATATAATAATATAATAATATAATAATATAATAATATAATAATATAATAATATAATAATATAATAATATAATAATATAATAATATAATAATATAATAATATAATAATATAATAATATAATAATATAATAATATAATAATATAATAATATAATAATATAATAATATAATAATATAATAATATAATAATATAATAATATAATAATATAATAATATAATAATATAATAATATAATAATATAATAATATAATAATATAATAATATAATAATATAATAATATAATAATATAATAATATAATAATATAATAATATAATAATATAATAATATAATAATATAATAATATAATAATATAATAATATAATAATATAATAATATAATAATATAATAATATAATAATATAATAATATAATAATATAATAATATAATAATATAATAATATAATAATATAATAATATAATAATATAATAATATAATAATATAATAATATAATAATATAATAATATAATAATATAATAATATAATAATATAATAATATAATAATATAATAATATAATAATATAATAATATAATAATATAATAATATAATAATATAATAATATAATAATATAATAATATAATAATATAATAATATAATAATATAATAATATAATAATATAATAATATAATAATATAATAATATAATAATATAATAATATAATAATATAATAATATAATAATATAATAATATAATAATATAATAATATAATAATATAATAATATAATAATATAATAATATAATAATATAATAATATAATAATATAATAATATAATAATATAATAATATAATAATATAATAATATAATAATATAATAATATAATAATATAATAATATAATAATATAATAATATAATAATATAATAATATAATAATATAATAATATAATAATATAATAATATAATAATATAATAATATAATAATATAATAATATAATAATATAATAATATAATAATATAATAATATAATAATATAATAATATAATAATATAATAATATAATAATATAATAATATAATAATATAATAATATAATAATATAATAATATAATAATATAATAATATAATAATATAATAATATAATAATATAATAATATAATAATATAATAATATAATAATATAATAATATAATAATATAATAATATAATAATATAATAATATAATAATATAATAATATAATAATATAATAATATAATAATATAATAATATAATAATATAATAATATAATAATATAATAATATAATAATATAATAATATAATAATATAATAATATAATAATATAATAATATAATAATATAATAATATAATAATATAATAATATAATAATATAATAATATAATAATATAATAATATAATAATATAATAATATAATAATATAATAATATAATAATATAATAATATAATAATATAATAATATAATAATATAATAATATAATAATATAATAATATAATAATATAATAATATAATAATATAATAATATAATAATATAATAATATAATAATATAATAATATAATAATATAATAATATAATAATATAATAATATAATAATATAATAATATAATAATATAATAATATAATAATATAATAATATAATAATATAATAATATAATAATATAATAATATAATAATATAATAATATAATAATATAATAATATAATAATATAATAATATAATAATATAATAATATAATAATATAATAATATAATAATATAATAATATAATAATATAATAATATAATAATATAATAATATAATAATATAATAATATAATAATATAATAATATAATAATATAATAATATAATAATATAATAATATAATAATATAATAATATAATAATATAATAATATAATAATATAATAATATAATAATATAATAATATAATAATATAATAATATAATAATATAATAATATAATAATATAATAATATAATAATATAATAATATAATAATATAATAATATAATAATATAATAATATAATAATATAATAATATAATAATATAATAATATAATAATATAATAATATAATAATATAATAATATAATAATATAATAATATAATAATATAATAATATAATAATATAATAATATAATAATATAATAATATAATAATATAATAATATAATAATATAATAATATAATAATATAATAATATAATAATATAATAATATAATAATATAATAATATAATAATATAATAATATAATAATATAATAATATAATAATATAATAATATAATAATATAATAATATAATAATATAATAATATAATAATATAATAATATAATAATATAATAATATAATAATATAATAATATAATAATATAATAATATAATAATATAATAATATAATAATATAATAATATAATAATATAATAATATAATAATATAATAATATAATAATATAATAATATAATAATATAATAATATAATAATATAATAATATAATAATATAATAATATAATAATATAATAATATAATAATATAATAATATAATAATATAATAATATAATAATATAATAATATAATAATATAATAATATAATAATATAATAATATAATAATATAATAATATAATAATATAATAATATAATAATATAATAATATAATAATATAATAATATAATAATATAATAATATAATAATATAATAATATAATAATATAATAATATAATAATATAATAATATAATAATATAATAATATAATAATATAATAATATAATAATATAATAATATAATAATATAATAATATAATAATATAATAATATAATAATATAATAATATAATAATATAATAATATAATAATATAATAATATAATA
Source organism: Tipula confusa (assembly GCA_963556175.1). Taxonomy (NCBI): domain Eukaryota; kingdom Metazoa; phylum Arthropoda; class Insecta; order Diptera; family Tipulidae; genus Tipula; species Tipula confusa. The sequence continues at coordinate 44,554,946 of OY744477.1, read as the reverse complement.
ATATAATAATATAATAATATAATAATATAATAATATAATAATATAATAATATAATAATATAATAATATAATAATATAATAATATAATAATATAATAATATAATAATATAATAATATAATAATATAATAATATAATAATATAATAATATAATAATATAATAATATAATAATATAATAATATAATAATATAATAATATAATAATATAATAATATAATAATATAATAATATAATAATATAATAATATAATAATATAATAATATAATAATATAATAATATAATAATATAATAATATAATAATATAATAATATAATAATATAATAATATAATAATATAATAATATAATAATATAATAATATAATAATATAATAATATAATAATATAATAATATAATAATATAATAATATAATAATATAATAATATAATAATATAATAATATAATAATATAATAATATAATAATATAATAATATAATAATATAATAATATAATAATATAATAATATAATAATATAATAATATAATAATATAATAATATAATAATATAATAATATAATAATATAATAATATAATAATATAATAATATAATAATATAATAATATAATAATATAATAATATAATAATATAATAATATAATAATATAATAATATAATAATATAATAATATAATAATATAATAATATAATAATATAATAATATAATAATATAATAATATAATAATATAATAATATAATAATATAATAATATAATAATATAATAATATAATAATATAATAATATAATAATATAATAATATAATAATATAATAATATAATAATATAATAATATAATAATATAATAATATAATAATATAATAATATAATAATATAATAATATAATAATATAATAATATAATAATATAATAATATAATAATATAATAATATAATAATATAATAATATAATAATATAATAATATAATAATATAATAATATAATAATATAATAATATAATAATATAATAATATAATAATATAATAATATAATAATATAATAATATAATAATATAATAATATAATAATATAATAATATAATAATATAATAATATAATAATATAATAATATAATAATATAATAATATAATAATATAATAATATAATAATATAATAATATAATAATATAATAATATAATAATATAATAATATAATAATATAATAATATAATAATATAATAATATAATAATATAATAATATAATAATATAATAATATAATAATATAATAATATAATAATATAATAATATAATAATATAATAATATAATAATATAATAATATAATAATATAATAATATAATAATATAATAATATAATAATATAATAATATAATAATATAATAATATAATAATATAATAATATAATAATATAATAATATAATAATATAATAATATAATAATATAATAATATAATAATATAATAATATAATAATATAATAATATAATAATATAATAATATAATAATATAATAATATAATAATATAATAATATAATAATATAATAATATAATAATATAATAATATAATAATATAATAATATAATAATATAATAATATAATAATATAATAATATAATAATATAATAATATAATAATATAATAATATAATAATATAATAATATAATAATATAATAATATAATAATATAATAATATAATAATATAATAATATAATAATATAATAATATAATAATATAATAATATAATAATATAATAATATAATAATATAATAATATAATAATATAATAATATAATAATATAATAATATAATAATATAATAATATAATAATATAATAATATAATAATATAATAATATAATAATATAATAATATAATAATATAATAATATAATAATATAATAATATAATAATATAATAATATAATAATATAATAATATAATAATATAATAATATAATAATATAATAATATAATAATATAATAATATAATAATATAATAATATAATAATATAATAATATAATAATATAATAATATAATAATATAATAATATAATAATATAATAATATACTAATATATAAATGTAGATACAAAAAAAAATATATAGCACCAAAAACAAATGAAGCAAATAATCAAAATATCGATAATGCTTTGACAATAATAGTATCTGACTCTGAAGCTTTAACAAAATCTTTCGATATCAGATCTAATATTGTTAAAATAAATTTTTTGTCTTTTGTTTAACATGTCTTCAAGGTCTACAAATTTGTAAATATGTATATACCAACGGCTCAAAAAACACGGCAGTATATCAATATAGCTGTGGGAAAATGTTGGGATTGTACTTCGACTTGATTTACCTTGTTACGTATGTACTTTCATAATAAATTGCCAAGCAACGTGAATGCACGTATCAGATACTGTAAATGTCAAAATGCCAAATTGACTTTATGATCAATTATAAATTTTCGTTAAATTTTTTTTATGTTTTTGCCTGGGTTTTTCAATTATTTATGGGTCTGTGTATGTACACACAAATTTTCAAAGGTGTGTCAACTCAATTAATGTTTTTCGTTTTTTGTTTATGGTTGATATCGTATCTCGCGCAAGAATTTCAGTTTTTGATCGTAATCAAATATCAATATACGCGGTGATTGTTGTTGTCATTGTTTTGTTTTTGTTGTATTGTGCATTTCGACATTTTGCCAGTATGTTTAGTAAATATGACGTGTGAGTGTGGGTTGATTAGTTTGGTGGAAACCATTTTTATTATGTTTATGTTTATAGATGAGGATCAGTAATAATTCTTGCAATCATATCACTTTGGTTATTTATCAAAGTATGGAAAATTTCTTTCCTAACTGTTAGAAAAACAAATGAAAACTAGATGAAAAAACCTACTATCAAAATTTTGTTAGCAGGAGCATTTAGGAAACCAATCACTATTCTCTAGAATCCCTTAGAAGGGACTATTGCCTAAACATGCCATTCAGAGACTAGACAACTTCTCTCCTGGTATTGTTTGCAATAATTTGTAGCTTTTGAGTTTTCGAGTGGTACTTTGTGAAACTAAAATATATATTCAAATTTATTCAATTGATATAGTAAAGTGAAGGTCTACTCGCCGAGATCGAAAGGTGATAGCTTCAAGTGCAAAAACCATATATTCTTTATTCACTATTAATTTTACTGGCAGGTATATCTTCCACTTCTAAATTCGAAATACATGGCAAATGCCGGCAAACTGAAAACGTTGTAAAAATTGATGAAAATGAGAGATGAAAGAAAACATTTGAAATTTAAATTCATGCACATGACATATGGCTCCAAGCCTGATTGTAATTCTCGGTCTAGAAAGGTCTAAAACAATACGGAAGTAAGGTCGAGATCGAATTCGATTAAGCCTGTTTGTTATTATTATATTATTTACGTGGGTAACTTTTATTTATGGAGATTTAATTTTTTTTACCGTTTAATTAAAGTAAAACGAGAGGAGAATATTGAATATATGATTGTCTTTACATTTAGCATTATTCGTTTTTATTTATTTATATATTGATTATATATTGACGCGCGGCAAAATATCACACAGTAGTTTTTTTTTCGTTTTTTAGATATTTTGTCATCTCACATTCAGCATTGATTAAAAAGAAAATACAAACACGACTTTTCACAATTAATAGAACTAAAAAATGGTTTAGAATTAAAAAAAAAATAGTAATATTAGTTATTTTCCATTTGAATGTCAAGCTTTGACAATAAAATACGGCTTAAGCTTTTTTTTATTTTAATTTTTCGTTTTACTTGAGATGATAAATAAAAAATAAAAATTATAAGCGACAATCGACAATATAATAATAATAATAATAATAATAACATGAAAAACACCAACAACGACGACGGCTTCAAATCGGCTATAGCACAAATGTATGTCAAAATAGCGCGTTTATATAAAATTTATAAATGTGATTTTTACATACGCGACAGTGAATGTATGCGAATGATGTATAAAAGTGGAAATAAGTATAATGATAAGGTGTATGCGCTTAATCTTTAAACGTAAATTGGATGCCAGTCGGTACCTAACTTTTCCATTAGTCAGCTCCAAAAAACAGGAACGTTAACCGTTAGTAATTCTGCTGAATGTCTTTAAACATTTGAACCTTATCAAATTACTAATTTCGTTATTGAAAAAAACTTTGCAGCTGCACATGACATATGGCACATGACATCTTTCTTTTTTACAAAATGTAAGTTTTAATCGAAAAAATTTCCGACTTTACCGTGACTAAATTTTTCCATAAACTCTTCCGATTGATCGAGCTCTAATGAACGTCTCTAGATGTTTCGTAATATTTAGAAAGAACCTTCAGGGAACTTCTCCTTCGGCATCAATTTATCAGTTTTGGTGGGCTAACCATTGTGTATTTTCTGTTTCCGATTTTAGGCATAAATTTACTGATCATTTGCATGTATAAAGTAATGTTCGTCCAACTGATCAACGTAATTCCAAAGATTTATTAAGAGACGTCAGCATTTTGTTATACACGTTTTACCATATATTATCACCCTTATTATGAGATCGTTTTAAAATTTTTTTTCCTTTACCTCCAATTTTAAGAGCATAGGGCTTCTACTAGACTGAACCATCTTACTCTATTGGAAGATATTGTTGTAACTCACCCCACTCTTTTTCATATCATCGGTAGTCTTCCGACGTTCCTCTGTCCTTGTTAATGACATCTTGGCAAAGTCGGTTTCGAAGTGTGTCCTATCCATCTCCATTTTAGTTTCCCAATTTCATTCTCTATATCGATTTGCCTCCTCGTTCGTGATTTTGTTTGGCCAAAAGTATCTTATTAATCGCCTGGAGGCATTTATTTACAAATACCTAGAGTCTTGGTGTGATTTTCTGCATGTGTTTCCATGTTTTATAACCATATAGTGTATTGGTGTATCAGTCTTATGGCCTTGATCTTTCTGATGTTGATTTTTAGACGAACTTCATGTGTCAATTCTGTTGACATCTCAGCTTTATATGCATATCGACGTATTTGTGTGTTAGCAAGCATATTTCATCTGCATAATCAAGATCATTTAGCCGACTGAGCAGGTTCTATTGCATTCAATTTAGGTTTGCTACGTCTAATCTGCTCATTACATTGTCTTACATAATTGGAAACAACAGTGCGGAAAGTATACATTCGTGCCTTACTCCTCGTGTGTTGTAATACTTTTCACTCTGCTTGTGAGAAATTGCGCTCCTATTAATCGAGTCAAACGCTCACTCAAAGTCCACGAAGAGTAGGTGTAGAGGTGAGTTCCATTCGTTAGATTGATCTGTTATGATCGGATTTGTATTGATGTAATCCGTGCAGCTCCTTCCAGGCTTAAAGTCAGCTCATTTCGTAAGTGATTGTTGATTACACGTATGAAATATGCTTCAGGGTGAACATCGCCAATACTTTCATTATGCTGTTGAGGAGGGAAGTTCTTCTCTTAAGTTGCATTTCTTTGGGATTGTTATAGTTATTCCTTCTATCAATCTCTCTGGTATCCTACGTGTACTCCTAACTTCTGCTAATAGTGGTGTTTGAACCGAAGCTGCTGTAGATATATCACCGTTTAGTAGATCACCTGGGATGTTGTCCGATCTAGCAACTTTGTTGTTCTTTAACTTCCTTATTTCACTATTGTAACTTCCCTCTCTATTGTGGTGGATGGATGTTGATTGCTGTTTGATAATAATCCTGATGTATAACTGATTTGTGACATAGTAATCAATGAGTCTATCTTCATAATTGTTTATTTTTGACTATAATGCTTTTCTCGTCATGCCTGTATTATCGGTTCCAATTTTTGCGTTGAAATCACCCTGGACAATTCTATGACCAATTTTCTGTGTCCTTTCTCAATGTGTACTCTATCCGTGTCCACTTTTGGTTGCTAATACTTTCAATGTCGATTTGATGTGTTTAGTGCAAAAGTTCCTCATTCGCGATGATATTTGGTCAGAAGTATTTTATTAGTCGCCTAACTCATTTGTTTAGAAAAACATGGAGTTTAGTAATGATCTTCAGTGTGTGTGCTTCCGCATGTAGGATAGATTTTTTTTAACAGAAAGTATGTAAAGGGTGGTTAAATTTTAAGGGCCGATGTTGAATGTGAACCACACCTAAACGTCAAGTTTTTTTCTGCATTTCATTTGACATTTTTCAATTTCAGACTAACTCAATTTGAACCATGGAAAGATACACAATCGAGCAACGCGTTAAAGTTATTCAGGCTTATTATGAACATAATCAAAATGCGTTCAAATCAAAATGCATATCGTGCAAAAATTTAAGCAAAACGGATCTGTAGGAGATTTTAAAACACCAGTGCATGCTCGTACAGCTCGTACTGCAGAAAATATTGCTGTTGTTCGCGATAGTGTGGCTGAAGAGCCGTCCACCTCAACTCGTCGTCATGCCCAACAATTGCACCTCTCACCCTCGTCGTTGATGAACATTATGCATAAAGACTTGCATTTACACGCTTATAAGGTGCAATTGACTCAAGAACTAAAGCCTCTTGACCATTTCAAACATCGTCAATGGTCAGAATAGTGGCAAGAAATGGCAACAGTGGATGATCAATTTTCGAAGAAAATCATCTTCAGTGATGAGGCACATTTTCACCTCAGTGGATTCGTCATTAAGCAGAATTGCCGCATTTGGGCGAATCATAATCCAAGAGTGACTGTCGAAAAACAAATGCACCCACAAAGAGTGACTGTTTGGTGCGGTTTATGGGCTGGCGGCATCATCGGGCCGTATTTTTTCCAAAATGAGGCCGGTCAGGCAGTTACTGTGAATGGTGTTCGCTATCGTGAGATGATAACGAACTTTTTATGGCCCGAATTGGAAGATAAGGATGTGGGCGATATGTCGTTTCAACAGGACGGTGCCACTTGTCTCACAGCTAACGAAACAATGGCTCTTTTGCGCGACAAATTCAATGGTCGTATTATCTCACGTGGTGACGATGTCAACTGGCCGCCAAGATCATGTGATTTGACACCGTTGAACTTCTTTCTTTGGGGTTATTTGAAAGAAAAGGTGTACGTTGATAAGCCAGCAACAATTCAAGAGCTAAAGGATAAGATAATTCGGCACAATAACGTCATAGAACCTCAATTATGCCTAAGCGTCATCGAAAATTTGGACCATCGGATAGAGGTGTGCCGCCGAGGTCGCGGCGGCCATTTGGCCGATATTTTGTTCCATACATAATTGAACCATACCATATTATCATAATAAAAATAAATTGACAATAATTTCCTAAATAATTTGTGTTTTATTCAAAATCCACATCGGCCCTTAAAATTTAACCACCCTTTATTTAGTGAAGCATGTAGTGCTTGTGCTTGTTTAAGGCGACTTTATGATATCGAATCTAATGTTAGCATAAAAAATTCATGCTTGCGACCAATCACATCAACTAAATTTAAAAAAAAAACAAGCCCCTAAAGTTAAAATATTTTTAGCTTTATGCAAAATATTCGCAGACCTCCAACCAACTCACAAAAAACCTCGTGTTTTATATGATACAAATATGACATCTCAGTATGAATTTAAAATGCAAGCATAATATTCGAAGTCATAAAGTCGTGTTTGTGCTCGCTACAATGCAACCAAGTAACGAACTTTGCATCTTGTTTGATTTCTCGATTGATGTTTAGTGGTGAGCAGCAAATTTATACGCTAGCATGCCTTAATGAGCCCACTGAAAGCATGTTGGTATTCCAAAAACTCTGTTGCTAGCACCCATGTACGTTTTTTTGACGAGTTCGATTATATTTTGAGATACCAATTTCAAAGAGTGCTTATAGCTGACTACACCTGGATTGGTCGAATCGAATGCGCATTGGGTAATTGCCCTTGGATAATCTAAAATCTTGATATAGCTATAGTTATAGATTGTAAATGCTCGTAGAACTGAAATTTCAATATCATTTGTTTTGTTTTCTGGACGCATCTTCGAGGGAAGTATGCTACTATTACGGTTTCCATTTACTATAGTATTTTGATGTGCTATATAGCGTTTAATTTACTTTCCAACTTGAGCTAACTTTGACGCTTCCTTTAGAGTTCTCATAGTTTCCGATAAATGATTTGTATTATTCATTTCTAGCCTGTTTTCAGTGTTGCTGGATAAAGGATACTGCGGCTTATTTTGCTATTTTTTCTTTTATGATTTCACCGGTAGTCACCCTGTGGTAGTTTTTGTATACCTTACAATAAGTTTAATGCATGGTCCTCTTGAAATGTGGACATCTTATCAATCAACAATATGTTGTCCCATTCCCAACTATAAACATACGCAAATTTGGTTATCATTATCATTGACTGGCGCCTCGGACACTGCCAAGTTGTTGTGTGTCTTAATAATTATTACAATTAGTTTGGTTCTCATATCACAAATTTAAATGTAAATCAAAATATTGGATAAGCCCAATGGTCAAGGTTTATTATTGATTTATTGTTTTGGAAAGGATTATTAATATAAAACTATGTTTTATCTACAACATAATATGTACAATACCAAATTCCTAGGTCAACTATTATACTCTTTTGTGTTTTGTCTTCCCAAATATAGTAGAATAACGACATTTTCTAAGCAAAACAACAATACACTAATTTAAGTCACATTCCATTACACTAAAAATACGAGTACAAATATTTATTTCCCTCAATGTACATCGAACATTTAAGTATTGGTAAACGGATATATTTGTGTTTGTTGATCGTAAAATTTTATTACATTTTTATATTATCCAATCGGTTTCATATTGACGAGGTAAATAAAAAGCTTTAAATCGATATTTGATATGATAGCTTTTATCCAAAGCATTATAATTTTATAAAACTAATACATGAATTAATATGTAATAACAATTTTGTAATAAAATTATTAATTAATTTACTAAATTAGCACTAAAGCCTACTCGTTATAACATGCACAGTACATGTATATATACAAAATACAAACAAACACGACCGAAAAAAAAACTAAAAGCAAAAAACGTATCGAATAATTTGTGCACCAATCAACGTCGAGTATTATACCAAATAATATCATATACAACCAATGAAGGAACCTGGCGATGACGTTATTTTCTATTTTTAGACGATATGATTCATTTCATCATAAATACATTGTTAAAACTTATTTCGATATTCATTCGTTGTTAAACTTTCAAACGTGTCACATCGCAGTTTTGGTATACGTCGTATATAATATAAATAATACAGTATACTGTATCGTACGTGAGAGCTAAAATATAAAGAGCAAAAATAATAAATAAATGTGTTTTTTATAACAAAAATAAGTTATATAGTGTGTGAGAATTAATTTCGAAAAGTGAACAAAAATAGTTTTTGTGAATAAATTAACATAACGTTTTGAAGGTTATGTTTGATTTTTATTAATTTTGTATTTTTTTCGTATTTAATAAAAATTCAAGGATTTTTTGGTGTGTGTATGTGTTTTTTTTAAATAACTAAATAAATAAAAAAGTGACCTTAATAATTATAAAGTAAAAAAATAATTTTGTAATTTAGTGAAAAATGAATAAAATAATAAAAATTCATTTGTCATTTTGACGTTTCGCAATTTATCTCTCTATAGAAATTTATTGTGCTTGTGTGTGCGTCGAGTGAATTTTGGTGTGTTATTTTATATTGTTAGTGCATTGTAAAGACAAATAAGAGCCACTATATATAGTGGAATATACATACATATATATATAAATACAATTTATTTGCGCTTGGAATATATAATTAAATAATTTAATTTAAAAAATGCGTCATAATTCAAATAACAATAATATGGAAACATTTTATGAAGAAAATGCCCAACAATTTTGCCCCACCACCAGGCATCGATCGGCGGCAATCTCAACAATAACAATTCAAATTGTATGAAGCGGCCGTTGACACTGGATTTAAATACAAAATTGTCAAAGCGGCAACGTTTTAATCAATCACTTAGTTCAGCGCCTGTATTGGAATCGCCTGATTTGAATAAATTAAAAATGGAATCACGGATATGGAACGATTTTTATTAAATAATTCCACATTACAAACGCCAACGCCAAATTTGGTGTTTCCAACAAAGGTAAGTTTTTATCGAGACAACAATTTATTTTGTCAATATCAAAATTTTATTTTGGTTCGTTAGTAAAACAATTTTATTTATAATTTTGTTTAGGTAACTTCAGAACAAGAAGGATTTGCCAAAGGTTTCGAAGAGGCCCTATCGTCGTTACACTCAAATCATTCGAATAATAGTGAAAATACGACAACAATGTACAGTAGTAGCCCGATCATAACAAATAATATGTGTGGCGGTGGCATTGTATACACAAATTTAGGTAAATTACAATACTAAAATGGAAAAAAAAATTCATTTATCTAACCTTCTTATCGGACAAAAAATATTTATCGTAATTTTTTTTTTTTTTAATTTATTTATAGACGAAACGTTCCCGGTGATAAAAGACGAACCTCAAACGGTTCCAAATTCACCGCCCCTAAGTCCGATCGACTTAGAATCGCAAGAGCAAATGAAACTCGAACGTAAACGGCAAAGGAATCGTGTAGCCGCGTCAAAATGTCGCAAACGTAAGCTAGAACGGATATCAAAGCTAGAGGATAAAGTAAAAATATTAAAAAACGGAAATACCGAACTCAGTAGTAATTGTGATATCGCTTAAGGAGCTCGTCTCGAAGCTGAAACAGCAGGTGATGGAGCATGCAGGTTCTGGATGTACGATACAATTTAATAGGCTGTAGAATATAAAAGAATTATGAAAATTTCTAATTAAAATATTTTATTTTTATTTAATATTTCATACACAAAAAAAAAAATAAATAGCTGTTACAAATACAACAAAATGGCGCTGCTTATATAATTAATTAATGAAATAATTATTTAAAATTAAAACTATAAATTATAAAGAAAAAAAAAACAACAATTTACCTCGTAAAATACAAATAAATTTTTATTATTTGTGTTTACGAATTATAATTATTATTGTATATTCTTTTTATTGTTATTATTTTTAATTAATTTACGTTTTTATTAATGCCTTAAACAATATTTTTATAAATTCATTTTATATATATATATATAATATATATATATATATATATATATATATATATATATATAAATATATGATTATATATATATATATATATATATATATATATATATATATATATATATATATATATATATATA